>CM062288.1:235919506-236519506 GCA_031216915.1 Pictodentalium vernedei | reverse complement strand
AAAAGTTGTTCATTCCAAGTTTTTCATCTCTTATGTAAATGATATACAAAGAAATATGTATTTATTAATGACATGTAAACATTCATTCAGTTTAATTCTATTTACCTATATACAGATGTAAATTAGTAATTTTTAATTAATCTGAAAAGGAATCTGAAGAAAAAGAATCTGAAAGAAGAGAACAATAACAATGAAATTAGTTGAATGAAGTTTATAATTAACCCTTTGAGCCCGAGCGACCGATTCCATTCTAGGATCCTGATACAACCCGGATTAAAAAAGTAGACAACTACTTTGAGAAAATGTACGGTAGACCAATCAATATTTTCAACGTGCAGCCCTGATGCTGCACGTTGAAAATATTAATTGAGCAATCCCCAAACAACGAACATGGACTCTTCCAATTGGTGACACTGAACTGTGATGGAAGATACCATCAGGGTTCTAGGGTTCAAAGGGTTAAGCTAATGTAACCTATTATCAAACACTAAATGAAAACAATTCAGTGGAGGCCAATTAACTGAATATCCCTTAATTGAATAACCCTGTTAATTAAATATAACTCCCAAACACAAAACCATTTACCACACCTTCACTATATATTTGACTTGTTAATTGCATAAAGGTTTTTGAGTAGACTCCTTTTAATTGAATAAAAATATTGTGATATGTCATGAAATTACTCGGACAATCATCAAATTCCTATTGTTCATACACCTTTTTGACCTCAGTACAACCAATGCACATTTAATCTTTTTTATCTTGTTTGACAGAGCTCCTGGAGCTCTGTCAAACAAGAAATGATACAATAAATGCTCAGATTATCTCTAGAATAGAGAAAAGCAACAAAATACGGTTAACCGAATACTCTCTTTCTTGAATAATTCTTACTGATAAAGCAGCTATTCAATAAACAGGTTTCTACTGAACTTGAAATATAATCCCAAACAACTTGTTAGCTTCTCATCTTTCTCACAAAATAGTGATGGGTGGTATTTCAGTATACTGATTATAATCGGTACAATTTTCAATACCTCCAACACTGGCAAATTAAAACACAAATGGTATACCAAAAAATCAGTTTTAACCTGGTATGCAAATTTCAACTTGCTTATCACAATTTACGGGAAGTGATTTTATTTGGTGTGGATTAACATTGGTTTAAATTTGGGTCTTTTCCCTTTTTACGTTCCTGTCTACCCTCGCTGATCATGGAACGTTTCTTTATTACTTATGTAATTTTTTATTACTTTTCTTTCCCAACTCTTCAAGTGCTTTGTCTCAACAGTTACCATTATTACGAAAGCGACTGAATATTGTTTACCAAGAATTTGAAACAAGTTGAGGTGAGAAGACACATGTATTACAGTTTGCATGCATAGTTGGTCGCATTGGTAAGTTCGACCAATGGTATTCCTGCTATTTAAAACCTGGAAATTTTTCTTGGAAAATGTCAAAGGATTCCCTGCATTCTACACTTGTCGTTCAAAGTGATTGGCTGTTTGCACATGGTGATGTCATGATTGCAACTTGCCTTCAAAATAGTATGCACAAAAGTTTGGATACAGGACCTACGCAAGAGGTACTTTATTGTTTTCAAATAAACAAAAGGGAATCATTTGTACTTCCTTTGGCAAGATAGATACTATGATACTTAACCAGCCCATCACCAGTCACTTAAAAAGGCACAATTTATTTTAAGTGTTGAGTCGTGCTAATTTTAACACTTCAGAATATGAGGACTGCTGTGAAGATAATATGAAGAGTCCATTTCATTCCGAAGTCGGGAATTACACCCGAAATGTTGACTGCAATCGAGACTAAAACATCTGCGAAATTACTGCTGCTTTGGGTGCAATGCAAAGGCTTGAAATTAAAATTAAACAAGAGCGCTTGTATCGCTGAAGCAATACAATGTCCCCTACCGGACTAATGAGCATTAATAATTATACAAATGTTATAACCTAGATCTGATCAGCATGAATTCCGTTGAAGCATTTCCAAAAAAGGCCAGAAAACTGATATTTTGGTGCTTTTCCATATTTCCAAGGGCCATAACTCACACAAGAATAATGCAATCAGCATGAAACTCAAACTTGATCTGTAAGTCATCATTCTATAGTAGGTTACCAAGAATGAAATCATTCGGTTGAAGCATTTCCAAAAAAAAGTCCGGAAAACTAAAGTATGACTGATAGACTGACTGACGGATGGACAGAGTACAAATGAAACTTGATCTGTAAGTCATCGTTCTATAGTAGGTTACCAAAAATGAAATCATTCCGTTGAAGCGTTTCCAAAAAAAGTCCGGAAAACTAAAGTATAACCGACAGACTGACTGACAGACTGACGGATGGATGGACATAGTGTAAATAAAACTTGATCTGTAAGTCATCATTCTATAGTAGGTTACCAAAAATGAAATCATTCCGTTGAAGCGTTTCCAAAAAAAGTCCGGAAAACTAAAGTACAACCGACAGACTGACTGACAGACTGACGGATGGATGGACCGAGTGTAAATGAAACGTGATCTGTAAGTCACCGTTCTATAGTAGGTTAACAAAAATGAAATCATTCCGTTGAAGCGTTTCCAGAAGAAGTCTGGAAAACTGATATTTTGGCACTTTTCCATATTTCCAAGGGTAATAACTCACACAAGAATAAGGCAATCAGCATGAAACTCAAACTTGATCTGTAAGTCATCCTTCTATACTAGTTTACCGAAAATGAAATCATTCCGTTGAAGCGTTTCCAAAAAAACTCTGGAAAACTGATATTTTGGTGCTTTTCCATATTTCCAAGGGCCGTAACTCACACAAGAATAATGCAATCAGCATGAAACTAAAACTTGATCTGTAAGTCATCGATCTATAGTAGTTTACCAAAAATGAAATCATTCCATTAAAGCGTTTCCAAAAAAAACTCCGGAAAACTAAAGTGTGACTGACAGACTGACAGACAGAGACGGACGGAGTGCAAACCTAGAGTCCCCTCCGGCGATGCCGGTAGGGGACTAATAACATTCTGAGCAGCAGGCAGGGGACCTAGACATCTTAGATCAACTGCCACAGATTCTAGATTTCTCAGAAAGAAGTGAATGCAGAAGGTTGCATCCAGTAATTATATATAAGCAGCCTTCATAATATCTGAAAATTTGCATGTGCTCAGGAGGAAGATAAAGCTCTAGCCTCATGAGCAGAGATTCTATTCACTCTACTATCCCTATTGGAAAAATTACTATAAGCGATATGGATAGTAGACTGAATCCATATAGTAATGGAATGAACTGAAATATCATTTTTTCCTGGAATGAGAGAAAGAGCCTGATTCTTAGCTTTTTAACCTACTTAAGTAGTAAGGGTAATCAAATTACCCATACTACAATAATGTAAATCCTCAATCGACAGAGCATGAAGTTGACTAACTAGCTGAAGCAAAAGCAAGCAAGAATACTGTTTTAAATGTCAAAAACTTAAACTCCACAGTTTCTAAAGGTTCAAATGGAGCTTCTTGGAGTTTTAACAAGACCAGGGCTAGACTCCACTTAAGAATTAGTCTTACAGTTTTGAACTTTTAATGGAAAAATTCATTGGTAACAATGTCAAGGACTGATCCAAACCAATAGTAATACAGCCTTCACGAGCATAAGTATCCGACAGCATAGAACGTATCCCTTGATTGTAATAGGTTGAAGTTTCTCAACATCAAAAAGAAACACAAGAAAATCGGCAATGTTAAGAATTTAAGGATGCAGATAATTTACACCTTTGTCTTGGCATCAGGCAAATAAGACTTTCCACTTTACTGCATGCTTTAGAGAAGAGGTGGTCCTCCTTGAAGCAGAAACGCAGTTCATTGCTCTTCGGGACAAATGTTTATGTCCGAGGAAGAACCTGACAACAGAAAATTGTGAAGGGTGAGAACTGCTGGATTGATGTGAGGTTTGTAAGTTTTGCCTTGAAACAGAAGTTCCTCCCACAGTGGCAAACAATGAAGAATGTCTAGTAAAAGGGGCCTGAGAAGGTTGGCCCATGATCTTTGTGGAGACAGAGAGACTACCAGAATGATTTTGCAAGCTGCTTGTTTGATTTTCTGGAGCGCCTGAAGTATTAATGGAGTCAGAGGAAAAACACAGTCGATGACTCTGTTCCGCGAGATTAAAAGAGCGTCTACTGCAAAGGCTAAAGGATCCGGGGACGGAGAGATGAACATCTGAAGTTGTTTGTTCCATCTTGTTGCAAAAAGGTCTATCATGGGACGTTTCCACATGTTGCTAATAGCTAAATGAAAGTGTCAGTGACACTGTAGCTTAACTTGTCTGTGTATTGTGTTTGATGAAAAGGATAATGTTCAATGTTTTTGATAGGATTATGAAATAAGACAAGAATTGTGATAATTGGGAATGTGTTAATTTCTGTTCCCTGTATGCTGTTTTCAAAAAAAAATAATATGAGGTGTAGACTCTACTAAAGAATTGAGAGGTGGATTAATGTGGCCTTCACAGTTAATGTATGTGGCCCTCACAGTTAATATATGTCAACCAAAGTTACCAAGTTACAGTGAAATTATTCAAAAACGAGTCATTCTATGAAGTTACAATGAAATCCTTTCATAAATACAGCCTGTAGACTGTGCTAAAGGTTTTCGGGCTTCAGGCCTGTGTAGCCACCACGGTTGACCAATCACAACCAAAAGGTGATGTCCTCATCTGGACATTATACTGAGTCATCCTACCAAGTTACAATGAAATCCCATCTTAAATAGGACCTGTAGTCTGTGCTAACGTTTTTCGGGTTTTGGGCTCGGGTTGAACAATCACGACCAAAAGGTGACATTCTCATCTGGGCATTATCTGGAGTCATCCTACCAAGTTACAATGAAATCCCTTCATAAATATGACCTGTAGACTGTGCTGAAGGTTTTCAGGCTTCGGGCCCCTGTAGCCATCACAGTTGACCAATCACGACAAAAAGGGGCCGTTATCATTTAAACATTATATGGAGTCAACTTACCAAGTTACAATGAAATCCCTCCATAAATACGACCTATAGACTGCGCTAAAAGTTTTCAGGTTTTGAGCTTGGGCAGCCATCACAGTTGAATGATCGCAACCAAAAGGGGACGTTCTCATCTAGACACTATCTGGAGTCATCCTACCACGTTACAATGAAATCCCTTCATAAATATGACCTATAGATTGTGCTAAAGGTTTTTGGGTTTTGGGCCCCTGTAGCTGCCACAGTTGACCAATCGCGACCAAAAGGGGACGTTCTCATCTAGATATTATACAGAGGCATCCTACCAAGTTACAATGAAATCCGTTCATAAATACGACCTGTAGACTGTGCTAAAAGTTTTTGGGTTTGGGGCTCGGGCAGGGATCACGGTTGACCGATCGCAACCAAAAGGGGACGTTCTCATCTAGACATGACCCCAAACCTGCATATGAAATTTTGTGACGATTGGACAAGAACTACAGGGTGCAGCCTGTGCTAAAGGAAAATGTGAACAGACTCACAGACAAACAGACTTCCGCACGCATGATGGCAATAGCTTATCTTGACTTTGTCATCTTAAGCTAAGAAGACTTTCCTGTTGAGAGTCCATTCTGTTGGAAGAATAAGTCTGTGCTGGACAGAGAGTCTGCAATCACATCACATTTGAGCATCAACATTGAGCCAACCTGGAATGTGGTGGATTGATTGAATGAGAAATGTTTTGATCTGAGAAAACAGAAGAATCTTTTCCGTTGGATTGAACATTGGAAAGGAGTGGGTCTCACCATGGCTCCGCAGATAAGCTACAACTGTTGAGTTGTCTGAAAAAATCTGAACCTAAGAGTTTACAAGGTGATTTTCCCAGAGAAAAAGATTTAGAAGAATAGCTAACATCTCCTTCTGATTGACATGTAGAAGGGACTGGAGATGATTCCATTGACCATGGCAATTTAGATTCTCCGGAATCAAGGCAGCACCCCATCCTTGATTGCTTGTGTCTGACATTACAGTGAATGATGGAGGGGGGGGGGGGGGGGGGTGGTTAGGGGGTTAATGCATCATCCTTTCCACATTTGTCGATATTTACATTTTCTCCTCGATAGCTGGAGAAAGGCAAATTACGTGATCCAGACTGTTTACCATAGCTTTCCAGTTTTCTAGAAAGTAAAACTGGTGAGGTCGGGTGAAGAGATGTCCGAGCGGAATCAAGTCTGCTGCTGAAGTGTCTGTTTCGGTTTAAGTGTGCTTGACATTGTTATGCATATTAAATCTGTTACCTTTACTGAAACAAAAAGAGTTAACAAAAAGAGTGCCCTCAGCTGGGGTGCAAAATAAAGTATTTGATATTTTCTTAGTTTGCACATGTGTGTGGAGTGTTCCTTTCTCAATACAGAGTTGTATTTCATATAGACGTTTTTTTTACTTGTATTGGAGAAAAATATAGGCTTGTGGTAAGAAAAAATTGATTAAAATAACAACTAAACAAGAAAAATAAAGCCACTCAAAAATTTGGTATTTAAATATCAGAAAAGAAGATAAAATGAGGAAATAAGAATATCATGAGGGTTCTTTTTTTAAATAAAAGTGTCAATGACACTGTAGCTCAACTTGTTTAAAGACATGCACATGTATAGTATGTGACACAGCAATGCCAAACATCTAGGTAATGACCTGATAACAAAGGTACATATAAAGTATTGTACATAAATACTGACCGTAGCCTGTAACAAATGTATAGTTAAAGTATTGTAAAGGTGGGTGACAGTCAGATGCTAAACTAGAAAAGAAATCTTTGAGTCCCTGAGTGGGTCTGACTGAACCCCAAAATATTTGTTCGCATAGCACAGTGATAAGAAAGGCACCCCACTCATTTCTGTCCCAAGGTGAAAACAAAGGTACCCAAGAAGTTTCGTGAAGATCAGTTCATAAATACGAGCTGTATAGAAGTTGTGACAAAAAACTGATTGGACCTAATTTCGGTACAAAATGGCCAATGGCAGCCATCTTGAATTTTGGACCGCACCCAGAAACACTCGTTCTCGTCCCAAGGTGATAACAAAGGTACCCAAGAAGTTTTGTGAAGAACGGTTCATAAATACAGACTCTAGCCTGAGCCGTATTGACATGTGCACTCACAGTGTATAAGTAGCACTGAATAAATCAAAGTTCATCTAATTTGCATAATTTCTGCACGAGAAAAAAACCTGTACTATATGTGATGTATTCCATGTTACTAAACATTCATACAAAAATTTATTCAAATCAGAACTTTCATACAGAAGTTCTGTACAAAAGACTGATTGCACTAATTTTGGTACAAAATGGCTGCTGGTGGCCATCTTGAATTTCGGACCACACTCAAAAACACTCGTTCTCAGCCCACGGTGATAACAAAGGTACCAAAGAAGTTTCGTAAAGATCGGTTCATAAATACGGCATCTAGCCTGAGCCATATAGAAGTTGTGTACAAAAAACTGATTAGACCTAATTTCGGTACAAAATGGCCACTGGCAGCCATTTTGAATTTTGGACCAGAAACACTCGTTCTCGTCCCAAGGTGATAACAAAGGTACCCAAGACATTTCGTGAAGATCGGTTCATAAATACAGACTCTAGCCCGAGCCGTATTGACATGTGTACTTACTGTGTGAAAGTAGCACTGAAAAATTCAAAGTTCATCTAATTTGCATAATTTCTGCACGAGAAAAAACCCTGTATTATATGTGATGTAACTCATGGTGTTAAACATTCACACAAAAAATTATTCAAATTAGTGCTTTCATATGGAAGTTCTGTGCAAAAATCTGATTGCACCTAATTTTGTACAAAATGGCTGCCATCGTCCATCTTGAATTTCGGACCGGACCCCAAAACACTCGTTCTCATCCCACGGTGATACCAAAGGTACCCAAGAAGTTTTGTCAAGATCGGTTCATAAATACGGCCTCTAGCCCGAGCCCTATTGGCATTTCCACTTACAGTGTTGAAAGTAACACTAAATACATCAAAGTTAGTCTAATTTGCATAATTTACGTGCCAGAAAAAACCCCGTATTATATGTGATGTATACCATGGTACTAAACATTCATACAAAAAATTATTCAAATCAGCACTTTCATATGGAAGTTCTGCGCAAAAATCTGATTGCACCTAATTTTGTACAAATGGCTGCTAGCGGCAAACTTGAATTTCGGATCAGACCCAAAAACACTCATTCTCGTTCCACAGTCATAACAAAGGTACCCAAGAAGTTTCGTAAAGATTGGTTCATAAATACGGCCTCTAGCCCAAGCCGTATTGAATTGTTGATGGACAGACGAACAAACGGCCAGAGAGACGAGGGACGACTGGCGATGGCATAACCTCAAATTTGGCTTCGCCAAAGTTGAGCTAAAAACTGATTGGACCTAATTTTGGTACAAAATGGCCACTGGCAGCCGTCTCGAATTTTGGACCGCACCCAGAAACACTCGTTCTCGTCCCAAGGTGATAACAAAGGTACCCAAGAAGTTTTGTGAAGATCGGTTCATAAATACAGACTCAACCCTGAGCCGTATTGACATGTGCACTTACTGTGTATAAGTAGGACTGAATAAATCAAAGTTCATCTAATTTGCATAATTTCTGCACGAGAAAAAATCCCGTATTATATGTGATGTATTCCATCTTACTAAACATTCATACAAAAATTTATTCAAATCAGAACTTTCATACAGAAGTTCTGTACAAAAAACTGATTGCACTAACTAAAGTATTCAAATCAGCACTTTCATATGGAAGTTCTGTGCAAAAATCTGATTGCACCTAATTTTATACAAAATGGCTGCCAGCGGCCATCTTGAATTTCGGACCGCACCCAAACCACTCGTTCTCATCCCACGGTGATAACAAAGGTACCCAAGAAGTTTCATGAAGATAGGTTCATAAATACGGCCTCTAGCCCGTGCCGTATTGGAACTTGCAGTTACAGTGCTGAAAGTAACATAAAATAGATCTAAGTTAGTCTAATTGGCATAATTTATGCACCAGAAAAAAACCCGTATTATATGTGATGTATCCCAAGGTATTAAACATTCACACAAAAAATTATTCAAATCAGCGCTTTCATATGGAAGTTCTGCGCAAAAATCTGATCGCACCTAATTTTGTACAAAATGGCTGCCAGTGGCCATCTTGAATTTCAGACCGGACCCAAAAACACTCGTTCTCGTCCCACGGTGATAACAAAGGTACCCAAGAAGTTTTGTAAAGATCGGTTCATAAATACGGCCTCTAGCCTGAACCATATTGAATTGTTGACGGCCAGACGGACGACTGGCCATGGCATAAGCTCAAATTTGACGTACGTCAAAGTTGAGCTAAAAAAGGTAAGGAGACAGTGGGGAGATGTAAAATGAGGGGAACTGTCTCCTGTAAATGAGATGCATCATAAAAAGGTACAGCAAAATCAGGAATACATTGGAGCAAATAAGCTACTATAAATTAATTATTTAATCATTTTATTGATGACTGCATATTTTTTATAACCCTAAAGAGATATTTTCATATATTTATTTATTTATTGGTGTTTAAGGTCACATATTTGTGTACAATGGCTAATCATGACCACAACATGAGTATGAACTCAAGACCAGGGGGTGAGTGATAATAAGCCAAGTTGCCCATTTTAGAGAGGGTTTGCACCTCCCAAGCATTGATGACTGGGTCTTATTTTACCAGTAAAACAGAGCCTGTTTACCGCAGTGAACAGGCACTGCTTCACTCCCCGGGGTTCCCACGGGAGATATTTTCATATTTTGGCTTCAAGCTGGCATCAACTCTTATTAAACTGCTGAGTATTTTCTTGAATATCTCATAAAATCAAGTCATCTCTGCTGTGAAGCAGCCATGACTTGATTTGATGAAAAATTCAAAAGAGCCTGGCATCAAGATATCATGATTAAGACTTCTCCCAATTGTATGAATACATAGAGGATATCTATGCTATTTTTGTTGTGAGTATCGGGAATTATCTCATGAGTGTGGACCTGAAATTTTTATTTTTCACGAGCACTTGAGCTAGCGAAGATTTTCTTTTTATTATATATATGCTATGTGACATTTTACTGCGCAATATTCAGCCCAATTTGACTGCAAACAGTTTCATGACAAAAACAAAGATCTGCTTATCATTCTTTCAAGGCGATGTTCAAGAAGCATGACATCATTTAGGAAACTATTGAGGGATATTTCTCAAGGGTCGAAATGTTAAAAAAAAAATTACTTGTCACATGTGACAAGTAAATTTTTTTTTCACTTGTCACCCATTGAAACCAACTTGAACAAATTGACTTTCAGTACATTTGGCCTCCTTTGAGCATTCCGCAGATTTTTCTGAGTCAATTCAGGGGTTTTTCGTTACAAATTTACCCTGGACTAAACTCTTTGCAGATGATGCTGAACACGTTGTCTTTCAAATGTTGTGTGGTTTTTCGTTACAAATTTACCCAGGACTAAACTCTTTGCAGAGTACGCACAGAATCTCCCTCAATATCTATGATGTGTTTGGTTCAAAATAGAAAAAAGTTTCCCCCACAAACAAAATGGAAGTGGAATGTAATTATTGTTAACTGTGCCGATTGTTTCGGATTTTTTTCTGCAATCGGAATGTATATGTTTCGGAATGATTTCAACAACATAAAAAGTCATGGTAAAAATACACTTGTCACCCAGGACAAGTGAATTTATTTTTTGGTCGTCGCTGGTAGAAATTACTTGTCGGCGACAAGTAGACCAGCGTTATTTTCGACCCCTGTTTCTCAATATCCATCTAGTTGATAGATGTTGAGAAATATCTTTAGATAATTTGCGATGATTCACAGGCTGGCATATAATAAATCCTATTAACTGGCTGAGAGCTAGAAGCCACTATCATGACTCTATTGAAAAGTGCTGAAAGCGACCTTACTAGCTTTACAATGCATGTAATAGCTTGTTTGCTAGGCAGTTACAAAAACAAGTTTCATATAAAATTGTTTGGTTACAATTTATTAGAGTGCCAATAGGCATTCTCTAATAAATTGCAATAAAACATTTATTTACAAACAAAATGACATTAAATTAAGGCTCTCTGGCTGGTAGAATGGTATTTTTGAAAAAATACTTGTGTTGCAAATCATCTTTGAAAAATTATTTAGCACTCCATCACTTAACAAGAGCCAGGATTATACCTTCATGAATTTTGCATTTTGAGCTAAACCTCTTCTGGAAGAAAAATCAGTCAGAGAATGAAATCTAAATGCCAGCGAATATAATAGTAAATTGGTGTTGCAGCCATATTTTCAGATGATGACAAGGCGAGATCAGTAGGTTAAATAAAATACCAATTTGACCTTATCAGTGTGATAGAATTTACATCAATTTACTTTTTAAATAATCTCATTGTCATAAGACAAAGATTTGCAGAAAATAAACTGGAATAAAATAAAATTTCAGAGAAAAAATGAGAACAGCAATTTCACAATTTAAAAAATGAAAGTGTCAATGACACTGTAGCTTAACTTGACTGTGTGTTATATTTGATGAAAAGAATAATGTTCAATGTTTATGAAAGGATTATGAAATAAGACAAGAATTGTGATAATTGGGAATTTGTTAATTTCTGTTCCCTGTATGCTATGTTTTCAATAAAAATAATATGAAGTGTAGACTGTACTCAAGAATTGAGGGGTGGGTTAATGTGGCCCTCACAGTTCTTGTACGTGGCCCTAATAGTCAATGTATATCAACGAAAGGTACCAATTTACAGTGAATTTATTCCAAAACGAGTCATCCTATCAAGTTACAATGAAATCCCTTCATAAATATGGCCTGTAGACTGTGCTAAAGGGTTTTGGGCTCCAGGCCCGTGTAACCATCATGGTTAACCGATTGCAACTAAAAGAGGACGTCCTCATCTCAACATTATATGGAGTCATTCTACCAAGTTACAATGAAATCCCTTCACAAATACGACCTGTAGTCTGTATTAAAGTTTTTCGAGTTTTGGGCTCGGGCAGCTGTCATGGTTGACCAAAAGGGGACGTTCTCATCTGGGTATTATCTGGAGTGATCCTTCGAAGTTACAATGAAATCCCTTCATAAATATGACCTTGTAGAATGTGATCAAGGTTTTCGGGCTTTGGGCCCCTGTAGCCATCACAGTTGACCAATCACGACCAAAAGGGGATGTCATCATCTAGGCATTATATGGAGTCAACCTAACAAGTTACAATGAAATCCTTCTATAAATACGACCTATAGACTATGCTAAAGGTTTTGGGCTTGGGCAGCCATCAAAGCTGAATGATCGCGACCAAAAGGGGACGTTCTCATCTAGACATTATTTGGAGTCATCCTACCAAGTTACAATGAAATCCCTTCATAAATATGACCTGCAGACTGTGCTAAAGGTTTTCGGGGTTCAGGCCCCTGTAGCCATCACAGTTGCCCAATCGCATCCAAAAGGGGACGTTCTCATCTGGACATTATATGAAGTCAACCTAACAAGTTACAATGAAATCCTTCCATAAATATGACCTGTAGACTGTGCTAAAGGTGTTTGGGTTTTGGGCTCGGGCAGTCTTCATGGTTGACAGATCGCGACCAAATGGGGAAGTTCTCATCTAGACATCATACGGAGCCATCCTACCAAGTTACAATGAAATCCCTCCATATTAAATATGACCTGCAGACTGTGCTAAAAGTTTTTGGGTTTTGGCCTTGGGCAGCCATTACAGTTGACAAATCATGACCAAAAGGGGACGTTCTCATCTAGACATTATACCGAGGCATCCTACCAAGTTACAATGAAATCCCTTATTAAATACGACCTGTAGACTGTGCTAATGATTTTCGGGTTTTGGGCTCTGGCAGCCATTCCAGTTGACCGAACATGACCAAAAAGGGACTTTCTCATCTATACATGACTCCAAACCTGCGTATGAAATTTTATGACCATCAGACAAGAACTACGGGGTGTAGCCTGTGCTAAAGGAAAATGTGAACAGACTCACAGACTTCCGCACGCGTGGCAATAGCTTATCTTGACTTTGTCAAGTTAAGCTAAAAATATCGGACCAAGCCCACTTATTCATTTATTTATTTATTAGGGTTTAACGACACATTAAAAGCCAAGGTCATATCGTGTCGGTGACAGTTTTATGGGTGTAGGAAGCTGGAGTACCCGGAGAACCACCGAGCAATGACGAGCAGCTGCCAGCTCAACATCGTAACTCCGCACTGCAGCATGGGCAGGGTTAGATTGGTTGAAGACATGCGCACCATCGACGTGCAGTATGCCTTAGTACACAGCGTCATTGTGCATGCATGTGGACATTCAGGGTTAAGTGCCTTGCCCATGGACACAACACGAGAGTTCGAATTGATTGCTCAGACGGTCACCCATCCAAGGACTAACCGGTCTCGACCAAGCCCACTATCAAACCTCTGTATGTAATTTTGTTCAGTCAAACTAAAGTTATCATCCGGAAGTCCGAAAAGGAGCATAACTCTGCCAAAAAATACCGGATAAAGCCCACTATCAATTCCAACCTGTATTATGAGGTTATAAACCTATGTCTAAAATTTTGTTCCATTTCGTTCAGTCAAACTAAAGTTATCATCCAGAAACCAAATTTGGGATGGACATATGGATGTACGTACATACAAGTGTAAACCTTAATTCCCCATTTGCCAGAATGGCGGGGGCATAAAAACAACTACAGACTCAGACTTTAAAGAAAAACAAGAACTGGTTTTCTTGAAGTTGTTCACTAGTCAATAGCTGTGATGTAATTACCTCCCCTGGACTGGATTATTTGACACAGACCAGCTGTGTGACAAAATCCCATTATCCAAGAACAGTGACATGTTTTAAAGAGACACAAAAATCGGAAACTTCTCAGGTCAAATTGACCAATGAAAATTGCCCTACTATCTGCCAAATGGAAGTCCCCATAGTAAATTGTTGTTTGCAAATGAAATGATTGCTAGCCTTGGGTATCTAGGTAGAGGCATCATCTGGGAAATGGAATATTATATTTATGGTCACAAATGAATTTAACTGGTAGAGTGCTAAATCATTTGTGGCAGTCAAAATTTGTTCACATGTCTTTGCCTTGTTCAATTTTATGGGAGAGTGCTTTTAGGCACTCTCCTATAAACTGTAATATAGCAAGTCTGTACGGCCTAAATAATTTCACTTCGAAGGAGATATGAAGTATATCTACAGAATTTGAAGCCTTGAAGTTACAGTACCTGCAGAATAAAGCCCAAATTTGGGCTTCCAGCACTCTGCCAGTTAACCAAACACTCAACAAAGAATTTGATTTTTGAGAAAAGTGTGACTTTATGTTTGTCCTGTTTTCAGCTTCAGTGTGTGGAGAAAAGATTGCAATTAAAACACTCACCAAGTAGCATTTCCACCTGGCAAGTGGAACTCAAATCAAATGAAAAAAACATATCAAGGGGAAGAAGTTTCAACTAATTGATCTCTTGAGTTCAACCAATATTATTAAATTAACTAAGGCCTAAAAAAGTTAAAAATTTGTTTCTAAGGTCCTCTAACATGGTCCTTTTGGCTGCCACATGCTCTCTTTTATAACCAATGCCAACTTAAAATGAAAGTGTCAATGACACTGTAGCTCAATTTGACAAATTTGAACTTGGAAAGTAATAAATGAAATGGCAAAATTGAAAATCAATGGCACCAATGTTATTTGTTGAAATTTCAACATTACAGCATTGTGTGTGCACGTCAGAATAATCCATGCATTTTTAAATGTAAACTGTAAGACTTGCTAAAGGAAGAATGTTGATACACAAATGCAGTATGTTCAGAGGTTATTGTAAATGGCAACTTTTTTTACAGAAATGAATGCTAATCAATAGCTCTCATCTAAAGGACTTGCCTAATGAGCACACCAAGTTCAAAAACAATCCTATGATAAATGTGGCCTGTAGGCCATGTCAAAAAATGTTGATGCACAAATGCAATAAATTCAAAGATTCTTGCTAACAGAAACAGTTTTTGATGGAAATGAAAAGAAAATCAACAGCTCCTATCTTTGTCACCCTGCATAAGCTTACAATGTTTCAAAACAACCTGATAATGAATGTGCCCTCTGAGGCATGCCAAAGGAAGATGTTAATGCACAAATGCACTAAGTAGAAGGTCATTGCTTGTGGCAATGGTTTTTTTTATTGAAATTTATAAATATACCCTGCAGAGAGTGCAAAAGGGATAAGCTGATGTACAAATGCAGTAAGTTCAAAGGCTGGTGATAACGACAATAATATTTTATGGAAATAGCTCACATCTAGAGGTCACCCCAAACACACATACCAAGTTTCAAAGTGATCCGATCATAAATGTGCCCTGAAGGGTGAGTTAAAGGGAAATATTGAGGTCTGACTAAACTAAGTTCAAAGGTCAGCGGCAACATTTTTTGACAGAAATGGAAGAAAATCGACAGCTCCCATATAGATGTCACCTCACACAAGCACACCAAGTTTGCAAGCGATCCAATCATAAATGTACCCTGCAGGGTGTGTCAAAGGGAAATACTGATGTTTAACTGCACTAAGTTTTTACGAAGTTCATCGAGGTCATTGCCAGTGGCAACATTTTTTGATGGAAATGGAAGAAAATTGATAGCTCCCATCTAGAGGTAACCCCAAACAAGCATACAAAGTTTCAAAGCGATCTGATCATAAATGCAACCTGTGAGGTGTGCCAAAGGAAACTGTGGACGTACTAATGTACATACGTACGTACATACGTACATATGTATGCCAACGGACGAGAAGTGAAGGCAATAGCTCAGCTTGACTTTGTCAAGTTGAGCTAAAAATAATAATTAAATGGTTTATGTCTGATATTTTACCCAAGTTAATAAAATTTATAAATTTCTTCCTTGAGTGCAACAAGACTTTGCAATGCTTTAGCATTGCTGCAAAGTCTTCTTGCACTAAAGGGACGAAATATAACCCCACCCATGCTATTCTGTAGATTATAAGGCCTAAAACGTAAAACAAACCAAGAACATGAACTTTTGATGGCAAAGAAATAATTACAAAAATAAAAAATAAAATAAAAAAATGCCCGCCCACATGCAATTTTACAAAAAAAATGGCCCGAGAAACAGAAGATCTACTTTGTGGGACCTAACCAACTTTTGACTGACACTGTGCTATTCCATTTTTTTCTTCCTAATGTATTGATTCTCTTTGAAAGTGCCTGGCTATTGTTGTAATCTTGTTACAAGCATATTCTCAGGAAGATCATGATCAATGATTCAACAAAGATCAATATACATCCAGAGGAAAAAGAAATGTTGTTAAGTACCTTGTATTTATCTTTTATGTGGTATTCCCCTAGTGACTGTGAACTCAAGTCTTCTAAGTATTACACTGAAGGATATCTTGGCACCCAAGTTTACTATTATATCCAAGAAAAGTTCAGGGCTCTGTCATGCCAAAAAATCATACAAGAATTAACATCGATAATTGTGGTGCTGGTGTTAGTCTTCAATCAATAAAACTGTAAAAAATTGCTTTCTCAGCAATGAGTGTCACCAAATCTCGTATTTATTGGAAAGAGAATTCCAAGAGACCTTTTCATAGCAATATCACCGATGAGATAACACAAATCTAGTGAAAGAAAAGAAGTAATCTGGGCGATTTGAAAAGAACCAACTACAATAATGTAATTTAAGCTGTGAGAAAATTTCTTCAATTTCTTATAATTATGTTATAACCCCCATGAAGAAAACAAAATTTGATAAAGAATTTAAGAAGAATAAAACATATTCATGGGAACACAAAACTAAATTTTGAAGATAAATTTTTCAGGGCATAAATTATACCTCTATCACAATATTACTGTACTTGGTAGCTAATTTCATCAGCTAAGGCCTAAAAGAGTTAAAAATCTGTTTCACAGGCCCTCTTGAATTGCACTTTTGGCTGCTGAATGCTCTCTTTTTATAACCAATACAAACTTTAAAAAATAAAAATTCAATGGTTTATGTCTAATATGTTACCAAAGTTAATAAAACTGATAAATTTGTCCCTTGAGTGCAACAAGGCTTTGCCATGCTTTAGCATTGCAAAGCCTTTTTGCACTCAAGGGATGAAATATACTACCACCCATGCTATTCTACAGATTATGAGGCCTAAAACATAAAACATACCAAGAACATGAACTTTTGATGGCAAAGAAACAATTACAAAAATAAAAAATTAAATTAACAAATGCCCCCTCCCCCCCCCCCCCCCCCACCCACATGCAATTTTACCAAAAAAGGCCTGAGAAACAGAAGATCTACTTTCCTAAGATACAGGCATTGAGGTAAAAACTCCAGTTCAGGCCTGGAAATAAAGAGCTAACATCGTAACCCATTAGCAGGCTATGCTGTATAACATGGTTGTAACTTACAGTAAAAAAAAGTGTAGTGATAACTTTTTGCCTTCTCTTTTTTTTATCACGCCAGCCATGTTGATTATGTCTTTACAGTATTTTCGCCACAATAAATCAATGTGCAATCTCACTCTGGTGAGGCACATTTGTTTAAACCAAAGAGTTTCTCCTTACAAGTGATTATAAAAATTTGGAAACAATCTTTTACATATAAGATCAATTTTTCCGTAAAATCAATATTTACCATGCAGACAAAACTCATGTTAGAGAAAAATGAAAGAATGAGATATGTTAAACTCTCCACTGCTACATTGATTTCCAGCAAAAGTAGTGTAACTCTACCTTTTTTGCTGACATTGTAGATATTTACTTTGGTTAGATTTGATATATTTTTGACCAGAACAATAGCAAAAAGCTTTGAATTAACTCAACAATATATAATGCTTAAATGAAAATAAGGTAAATGTAAAATAGTGAATACAACTGACTTCTCTATGCAGTTATGAACACATCCCAGGTCACTTACCATAGCTGTCTGCAGAGTCCATTTCTGGAGGAGAACTATTAATTTCTGCATGTACAACTGTCTCAGTCGATGAAGTAGCATTGGGTTGGTAAGGTGCAGTATGTTCAGGAGATGGTGTAGTGGAATGTTCAAGAGGTAGATAGGAAGCCTTGGATACAGATTTGGATCCACCTAAGAGAAGATTAAAGGAAACAGATCAATTTTTGCATTACAATTTAGACAAATCACTTAGTTTCATCCTTCTTGCCCAGTAATATTTCACAATGTACAATGAAAGTGTCAATGACACTGTAGCTCAACTTGGCAAACTTGAACTTGACAAGTTACAAGTGAAATGGCAAAAGTGAAGATCATTGGTTCCAATGTTCCAAGTTCAGAGGTCATTGTAAATGGCAACTTTTTTCACAGAAATGAATGCTAATTGATAGCTCTTATCTAGAAGTCTCGCCTTATGAGCACACCAAGTTCAAAAACAATCCTATGATAAATGTGCCCTGTAGGCCATGTCAAAGAAAAATAAATTCAAAGGTTGTTGCTAACAACAACAGTTTTTAATGGAAATGAAAAGAAAATTGATAGCTCCTACCTTGGTCACCCTGAATAAGCATACCAAGTTTCAAAAACAACCTGATAATGAATGCGCCCCCTGAGGCATGCTAAAGGAAGATGTTAATGGACTAAGTTTGAAGGTCATTGCTAGTGGCAATTTAAAAACAAATTTTTTTTTTATAGAAATTCATAAATATACCCTGTAGAGAGTGCAAAAGGGATAAGTTGCTGTACAAATGCACTTAATCCAAAGGCTGGCTCTAACGACAATAATTTTTCAAGGAAAAAGCAAGAAAATCAATAGCTACCATCTAGAGGTCACTCAGAACACGTATAACAAGTTTCCATGCGATTTGATCATAAATGTGCCATGTAGGGTGTGTCAAAGGGAAATATTGACGCTAAACTAAGTTCAAACGTCAAATCCTATGGCAATGTTTTGGACAGAAATGGAAAAAACATTGCTAGCTTCCATCTAGAGATTACCCCAATCGAGCATACCAAGTTTCAAAGTGATCCAAGCATAAATGTGCCCCTTGGGACATGTCAAAGTGAAATATTGTTGCCTAACTAAACTAAGTTCAAAGGTTGTTGCCAATGGCACCATTTTTCGAAGGAAATGGAAGAAAATAGATGTCTCCCATCTGGAGGTAACCCCAAACAAGCATACCAAGTTTCAAAGCAATCCAATTATAAATGTGCCCTGCAGGCTGTGCCAAAGGGAAATATTGATACATAACTGCACTAAGTTCATCAAAGGTCATTGCCAACAGCAACTTTTTGAGACAGAAACAGAAGAAAATCGATAGCTCCCATCTAGAGGTCACCCCAAACAAGCATACTACGTTTCAAAGTGATCCAATCATAAATGTGCCCTGTAGGGCATGCCAAAGGAATATACTGATGCCTAAGTTCAAAAGTCGTTGCCAACAGCAACATTTTTTGATGGAATAGGAAGAAAATCAATAGCTCCCATCTAGAGGTCATCCCAAACAAGAATACCAGGTTCAAAGTGGATAGGGTTTCCCAAAGGGAAATATTGATGCCTAACTAAACTAAGTTGGAAGGTTAGTGCGAGCGGCAACATTTTTTGACAGAAATGGAAGAAAACTGATAGCTCCCATCCAGAGGTCAACCCCGAACAAGCATACCAGGTTTCAAAGCAATACGATTATAAATGTGCCCTGTAGGGTGTGCCAAAGGGAAATATTGAGGCCTGACTAAACTAAGTTCAAAGGCTGTTGCCTGCGGCAACATTTTTTGATGGAAATGGAAGAAAATTGATAGCTCCCATCTAGAGGTCACCCCAAACAAGCATACAAAGTTTCAAAGCAATCTAATCATAAATACGACCTGTGTGGTGGTGTGCCAAAGGAAATTGTGGGTGGACATACATACGTCCACAGATGAGAAGTGATGGCAACAGCTCAGCTTGACTTCGTCAAGTTGAGCTAAAAATGAAAGTGTCAATGACAATGTAGCTCAACTCATCCAAGAAGGGACTGAACTATATAAAGTTCCAGCAATGCCAAGTCATTCACTCAAGTTTCTATAGAAAAGACATCACACCAAAGCTACATATGAAATCTGAAAAAGATCGGGATAAAAATGTGGGTGGTAGGGTGTACTAATAGAATTGTTGACAATTTATATGCTAAATCCAAGCTGGCCAAGCCCAACGAAATTCAGAATATTTATTTATTTATTTATTGTTGTTTAAGGTCACATACTTCTGCACAATGGCTAATCATGACCACAACATGGAGATAAAGTCAAGGTCAGTCAATCGTTTATACCCTATGTTGCCTATTTTAGAGGACTTGCACCCCAAGCATTAGTGACTGGGTCCTATTTTACCAGTGAAACAGAGCTTGTTTACCACAGTAAACAAGCACTGCTTCACTTCCCGGGGTTCCCACGGGGGAACGAAATTCAGAAACATTCGATAGCTCCCATCTAATATTTATTTACATATTTATTTATTGGTGTTTAAGGTCACATATTTCTGCACATGGCAAATCATGACCACAACAGTTTTATGGGTGGAGGAAGCCGGAGTACCCCGAGAGAAATGCCAAGTAACTGTCGGCTCCCCAATATACTAACGCCACACACGCAGGGTTAGCATTGGTTTAAGACAAGTGCACCATCGACGTGCCATATGCCTTAGTACACAACGTCACCGTACCCCCACATGGGCAATAGGGGTGAAGTGTCTTGTCCAAGGACACAATGCAGTTGCCGCAGGTGGGATTCGAACAGAGGACCTCTCGGCGTGCAGCCCCACCTCTACCTACTGTGCCCGAGCTCCCATTTAAACATCACACCAAAGATACATATGAAATTCAAAAAAAGATCGGGTGAGAGATGTGGCCTGTAGGGTGTGCTCAAGGAATTGTTGACAATTTATATGCTAAATCCAAGATTGCTGATAGAGGCCACATTTTTCAATGAAATCTAGAAAAATTCAATAGCACCTATCCACGGCATCATACCAAAGCTACATATGAAATTTGAAAAAGGTTGGGTGAGAGATGCAGCCTGCAGAGTGTGCTAATAGAAATAGTTGACAATAGATGTGCCAAATCCATGATGGCCAGTGTCATCCATGTTTTTCAATGTAATTCAGAAAAATGCCGCTCAGGATCACCGATCCAATGTCGAGTTGTGACAACAGTTCCTCGCACCAAGGCCAACACACCTATGAAGTTTCATGACTCTAGGTTGAACCACTATCAAGTTCTCATCCGGAAACCAATTGTTGCGATATACTATGTTCAAGGTCACTGTGACCTTGACCTTTGACCTGGTGAGTCCAACATCAATAGGGTTCTTCCTCGCACCAAGGCCAACACGCCTGTAAAGTTTCATGACTCTAGGTTGAACCACTATCAAGTTATCATCTGGAAACCAATTGTTGCGATATACTATGTTCAAGGTCACTGTGACCTTGACCTTTGACCCGGTGAGTCCAAGATCAATAGGGTTCTTCCTCGCACCAAGGCCAACACACCTATGAAGTTTCATGACTCTAGGCTGAACCACTATCAAGTTATCATCCGGAAACCAATTGTTGCGATATACTATGTTAAAGATCACTGTGACCTTGACCTTTGATCTGGTGAGTCCAAGATCAATAGAGTTCTTCCTCGCACCAAGGCCAACCCACCTATGAAGTTTCATGAATGTAGGTTGACCTACTATCAAGTTATCATCCGGAAAGGAATTGTTGCGATTTACTATGTTCAAGGTCACGTTGACCTTGACCTTTGACGTAGCGAGTCCAAAATCAATAGGGTTCTTCCCCTCACCAAGGCCAATCTACCTATGAAGTTTCATGAATGTGAGTTGAACCATTATCAAGTTATCATCCGGAAACCAACTGTTTAAGATTTACTACGTTCAAGGTCACTGTGACCTTGACCTTCAACGTAGCATGTCCAAAATCAATAGGGTTCTTCCTCCCACCAAGACCAACCTATGTATGAAGTTTAATGAATGTGAGTTGAACCACTATCAAGTTATCATCCGGAAACCAATTGTTTACGCCCGCCCGCCCGCCCGCCCGCCCGCCATTCACCAAACTATAAGTCGAGTTTGACTTCGTCACAACTCGACTAAAATTTGATAGCTCTCATCTAGACATCACACCAAAGCTACATGTGAAATTCAAAAAAGATCGGATGAGAGATGCAGTCTGCAGGGTATGCTAAAGGACTGTTGACAATTTATATGCCAAATCCAAGATGGCCACTGGCAGACATGTTTTTCTTTGAAGATCACAAAAATTGATAGCTCCCATCCAGACATCACACCAAAGCTACACACGAAATTTGAAAAAGATGGGGTGAGAGGTGAGGCCTGAAGGGTGTACTAATGGAATTGTTGACAATTTATATGCCTAATCCATTGCCGGCCATGTTTTTCAATGTAATTCAGAAAATTTGATATTCAGACATCACACCAAAGCTACACATGAAATTTGAAACAAGAGGGGGCCACCAGGCAAACAGCAACATTATTGTCTTTGTTTTACAGCAAGGTAATTGTGAAGGCCAGAAACACCTGTTACTGAAGTAATGGTGGGACCATCCACATAAGAGATGCAGAACAAAGACATAATGCCACATGTGGGAAAGTGATTTGCATATATTTTCTTTGTTTTATTGCTGGAACATAATTCACTTGAAAGCCTTTCCCATAAACAATCTTCATTCCAAATTTAATCGAAATCTGATAACCCAAACCTTAGAGAACAAAGACATGATGTCAGATGTGGAGAGGTGATTTGCATGTATTTTCTTGTTTTACTGACTCATTTGAAAGCCTTTCCTGTAAACAATTTTCATTCCAAATTTCATTGAAATCTGATGACCCTAACCTGAAATATGAGGTGAACAGACAACAAATGAAAGTGTCAATGACACTGTAGCTCAACTTGCTAAGACATGTACATGTACAGTATGTGACACAGCAATGATAAACATCTAGGTAATGACCTGATAACAAAGGTACACATAAAGTATTGTAATGGTCTGTACATAAATACTGACCGTAGCCTGTAACAAATGTATAGGTAAAGTATTGTAAAGGTGGGTGACAGTCAGATGCTAAACTAGAAAAGAAATCTTTGAGTCCCAGAGTGGGTCTGACTGAACCCCAAAATATTTGTTCTCATAGCACAGTGATAACAAAGGCACCCCAAAACACACTCGTTCCTGTCCCAAGGTGAAAACAAAGGTACCCAAGAAGTTTCGTGAAGATCAGTTCATAAATACGAGCTGTACAGAAGTTGTGACAAAAAACTGATTAGACCTAATTTCGGTACAAAATGGCCACTGGCAGCCATCTTGAATTTTAGACCGCACCCAGAAACACTTGTTCTCGTCCCAAGGTGATAACAAAGGTACCCAAGACGTTTTGTGAAGATTGGTTCATAAATACAGACTCTAGCCTGAGCCGTATTGACATGTGTACTTACTGTGTGGAAGCAGCACTAAAAAAATCAAAGTTCATCTAATTTGCATAATTTCTGCACGAGAAAAAAACCCATATTATATGTGATGTATCCCATGGTACTAAACATTCACAAAAAAATTATTAAAATCAGTGCTTTCATATGGAAGTTCTGTGCAAAAAATCTGATTGCACGTAATTTTGTACAAAATGGCTGCCATCGGCCATCTTGAATTGTGGACCGGACCCCAAAACACTCGTTCTCGTCCCACGGTGATACCAAAGGTACCCAAGAAGTTTCGTAAAGATCGGTTCATAAATACGGCCTCTAGCCCGAGCCGTATTAGCATTTGCACTTACAGTGCTGAAAGTAACACCAAAAAACATCAAAGTTAGTCTAATTTGCATAATTTACGCACGAGAAAAAAACCCGTATTATATATGATGTATCCCATGGTACTAAACATTCATACAAAAAATTATTCAAATAAGCGCTTTCATATGGAAGTTCTGCACAAAAATCTGATTGCACCTAACTTTGTACAAAATGGCTGCCAGCGTCCAACTTGAATTTCGGATCGGACCCCAAAACACTCGTTCTCGTCCCACGGTCGTAACAAAGGTACCCAAAAAGTTTTGTAAACATCGGTTCACAAATACGGCCTCTAGCCTGAGCTGTATTGAATTGTTGACGGACAGACGGTCAGACGGACGATTGGCCATGGCATAAGCTCAAATTTGGCTTTGCCAAAGTTGAGCTAAAAATTGGCTATTTTACGTGGCAAACAGCAAATTTTCGAAGTTAAAAAGGGGGATAAGTCTAAAAAGTGAAAAGCAAGAAATATTATTAGAGACTCATTGAAAGCTTTTCCCATAAACTATTTTCATTCCAAATTTCATTGAGATCCAATAACCCAAACCTGAAATACGAGGTGAACAGACAAAAAATGGCCTATATTTGTTTATTCAAAGGGTCATAACTCACAGAAAATATAATCCAACAACAAAACAGCAGATACTGCTTACAGATCTCATGATAGTGAACATCCATATCAAATTTCATCGAAATCTGAGCAGTAATGTTGAAGTTATAATGTGAACAGACATCTGAGTGTGGACAGACAGATGTACAGATTCACAGACGGATGGATAGGCACAATACAGTATACCCCACTTTTAAAAAAAAAGTGGGGGTAAAAAAAGATCAGGTGAGAGATGCGGCCTGTAGGGTGTACTAATGGAATTGTTGACAATTTATCTGCCAAATCCAAGATGGCCATCACCAGCCATGTTTTACAATGAAATTCAGAAAAATTTGATAGCTCCCATCCAGACATTACTCCAAGGCCACGTAGGAAATTTGAAACTGATTGGGTGAGAGATGTATCCTGTAGGGTGTGTTAAAGGAATTGTGGATGGACAGAGGTACAAATAGACGTACAGACAGACAATGCATCACTACCCATCCCAATAGCTCATACCTGACATTGTTAAGTTGAGGGAAATACTTGACGCTGTAACACTGAGCTAAAAATGCATGATTATGCAAACAACAATACCAAGCAATAGGGATGTTGCGACTATCAATTTGCATAGTCAACTAATCACCAGCATTAATCAAAGGTAATCACCGTTTCCCACAGATTCAACAAACAATCTCTAATATAAAAAAAACAAATTTAAAACTGACGATATTTCAATGTGTACACCTCTGTATTGAGATAAAATGGAAACACTAAAGTAACTCAGTTTGATCTGAAGAATTTAAACAGAAGAACATTTGTGCAAATTTTTCATTTCTTTAATTAATTTCCAGAAATTTCGAACATAAAACTCCCTCCATTCCTACACAAGTTACACAAGTTACAACTTGGCACTACAAGTGAACTGACTATTGAGAGTCTTGTGACAATTTTCACGATTTAGACTGCACCCGGTGGGGTCGTTCGAGTGTACAATACTGAAGATTCTCTTTACTCTGCAGTCTGCAATGACTTCGCAAACTACAAATGACTTGAAGGTACACCATTTGAATGATACTCTTTAGTACTGATTAACAGAGTGATGGTTAATACTACAGAGAACAGAGTTTGATCAAATTGCAATGCTCAGCATTTTTAAAATTATGTTGACACATCATGCAGAAAACAAGGGCCATGGGATATTAAAAACAAGAGGCCCCAGGGGGCCTGAGGGCGCTCACCTGACATGGTAGCCTAAATATCAACCCCGAGATTTGATTTCAACAAGTTGCATCTGCTCCTCCTAAGAAAAGCTTATACCAAATATCCAAAGATTCTGACCAGTGGATCTAAAAAAAAAAGATTTTTAAAGAATATTCCTCATAATGAACTAAGTTATAATTTGAGCTCCCACAGGGAGCCCATATATGAACTCAGGGACTTGGCTTTAACAAACTTAAATCTCACCCCCCTAAGGATGCTGCACACCAAATATCAAAACATTCCGACTGCTGGATCTGAAGAAGATTTTTAAAGAAAATTCCTCATTTTGAACAAAGTTATCATTCAGGCTACCACAGTGAGTCCAAATATGAACCCAGGAAATTGGCTTGAACAAACTTGAATCTCACCCCCCTAAACATGGTGCATACCCAATATCAAAAGATTCTGCCTGCTCGATCTTGAGAAGAAGATTTTTTAAGAAATTTGCCTGAAATGCACTAAGTTCAAATTCGGGCTTCTATAGTGAGCCCAAATATGAATCCAGGGGGCCAATTTGAACAAACTTGAATCAGATCCACCCCACAATGTTGCATACCAAATATCAAAAGATTCTGCCTGCTGGATGTGGAGAAGAAGATTTTTGAAGAAATTTGCCTGAAATGCACTAAGTTCGAATTCGAGCTTCTATAGTGAGCCCAAATATGAATCTGGGAATGTTTTTCCCAGTGCCTACAGTGTTAAAAAGTGCTGACTCAGCACTTTTTCAAAGTCCTGAAAAAAGAACCTTGTGATCAAACCGATAGGGATTTTTTTTAACCATTCTATTCTACTGGATAAAAGTAAGCTTTATACAAAATAAGAATTCTCTGTGCAGTGTAGTTTTGGAGATATGGCAGTTTTAAGGTTTTTCCTATTTTTAGCTCCCAAGGTTCCCACGGGGCAATGAGAAATTTTTTTTTTTGCATCAATCAACTACTTATGACCCATTATCATCTCATATCAAATTTGGTTCAAATCGACCTCACGGTTCTGAAAATAGAAATTTTAGGCGTGGCCAAAATTATTTTTGCCCCTCCCATAACGAAGGAAAATAATGCCCCACAAACTTCTCTTGAACAAACTTGATTCTAAACCTCAAAAGGACTCTGTATACCACATATCAAGTCTCTGCTACTGGTGGTTCATTAGAAGAAGATTTTCAAAAAATAAGGCCATTTTTTCCACTCCCCTCTGCTCAATATGAGCCGAAACCTAATTTGCATAAAAATCAAAATGCCCCTATATAACCACTACTTACATGAAATTTAATTAAAATGTGGCCAATGGTTTAGGAGAAAGAGGCTCAAACACCACCTTCACGCAGGACTTCAGATGACAGACGACGGACGACGAGTGATAAGAAAAGCTCACCCTGACTTTCTGTCACGTGAGCTAACAAGAGGCCCCAGGGAACTGATCTGAACAAGTTGCATCTGCCCCTCCAAAGAAAAGCTTATACCAAATATCCAAAGATTCTGACCCGTGGATCTAAAAAATAAACTTTTTTTTAAAGAATATTCCTCATATTGAACCAAGTAATAATTTGGGCTCCCACAGGGAGCCCAAACATGAACCCAGAGACTTGGCTTGAACAAACTTGAATCTCACCCCCATAAGGATGCTGCATAACAAATGTCAAAACATTCCGACTGCTGGATCTGAAGAAGATTTTTACCAAATATGAACCCAGGGACTTGGCTTGAACAAACTTGAATCTGACCCCCTAAGGATGCTGCATACCAAATATCAAAACATTCCGACTGCTGGATCTGAAGAAGATTTTTAAAGAAAATTCCTCATTTTGAACTAAGTTATAATTCGGGCTCCCACAATGAGCCCAAATATGAACCCAGGGCCTTTGCTTGAACAAACTTGAATCTCAACCCCCTACGGGTGCTGCATACCAAATATCAAAAAGATTCTGATTGGTGGATCTGAAGAAAAAGATTTTTAAAGAATATTCCTCATCTTGCACTAATTTGAAAATTTGGGCTCCCATAGAGAGCCCAAATATGGACCCAGGGAGTTGATTTCAATAAACATGTGAAACAATCTTCCAAAGATGTTATATGTGAAATCTGAAAGATTTTGGAGCAGTGGTTTGGGAGAAGAGTAGTCTTAAATGTTTTTCCCATTACCTACAGTGTTAAAAAATGCTGACTCAGCCCTTTTTCAAAGTCTCGTAAAAGTACCCTATGATAAAAACCATAGCAATTTTTTTGGACCATTCCATTCTGTTAGTCTAAAGAAAGCTTCACGCCAAATAAGAATTCTCAGTGCAATGTAGTTTCGGAGATATGGGCGTTTTAATTTTTTTCTATTTTTAGCTCCTGCGGTTCCCATGGAGTGACAGGAAATTTTGGGGGGGCATAAATTAAGTACTTATGACCCAATAAACCCTCATATCAAATTTGGTTCAAATCAGCCTCTCGGGTCAGAAAATAGAAATTTTGGGAGGGGCAAAAATTCTTGCCCCTCCCATAACAAAGGCAAATATAGCTCCGCGAACTTCTTTTGAACAAATCTGAGTCTACACCTCAAAAGGAACTGCACACCAAATATCATGTCTCTGCTACTGCTGGTTCATGAGAAGAAGATTTTTTAAGATTTAAGCACACTTTTTGGGCATGGCCCGAACGAGGGGCAAGGCAACTTGATTTGAACAAAATCAAAATGCGATGTCATAACAAACTATTATCTCAAATTTCATTTAAATCGGTTCAGCGATTTTGGAGGAGAAGACACAAACAAACATAATTCAGGCGAGCTAATAACTATGGTTATACATTTCAAAGGTTAATAATTTTACTGTTCATTCACCCCATTACACGGTACAATTTAAACCTGACTCTACCGCAACAGTAGACTTTTAGTCGACTAATTGAATAATTGTGACAGCCCTCGGCACTTCTTATTTATTTATTAGTATCTAAGCTTTAACCCTTAAGGGCATTTTTCTCACTTTGGTCAGTTTTTACTGTATTTGAATAGGTGCCACAACTTGCTGTCTTTGAGTAAACTTGCAAGGTACATGCTAAAACCATTGGTCTGCAGAGGCAACCAAGACTTGCCAAGACAAAACTTCAAAGTCAAAGAACATTAAATGTCATTGTATGGGAAAAATGTATGATTAATCTCCAGACCTTTAATTGGTAGAGTGCTGGAAGCCCAAATTTGGGCTTTATTCTGAAGGTCCTATTTTACCAGGAAGCAGTACTTGTTTATTTCATTAAATAAGCAGGGTGCTACTTCTCAGGGTTCCCATAAAGGAAGCAATTGTCAGAAAGTTTTAAAGGCCTATGCCGAGTCCACCCTAACCCAACTTTACCAATGTTTCTGTTTTCACAAAGTATATATAAATATTTGATTTTCACCTGTGAAAAGTTTTCTTCAATTTCTTTCAAACTCATGTTATTATTACAATGCATCCACAACTTGAAAAAATGTTTAAAACATGTAAAAGCTTACAAAATAATCATGCAAAGATTGTGCTAATTAACCAAAATTAATTTTCCAATCATCAATTATGGGGATTAGAAATATTCTTAGTTAATCAGAAGAATTTGTGGAGAGGGGATTGGGAGGAGGGAGTTCAGATAGAGGTTCGTCCAAAGACCTGTACAAATGAAAGTGTCAATGACACTGTAGCTTAACTTGTCTGTGTTGTCTGTGTGTTGTGTTTGATGAAAAGGATAATGTTCCATGTTTATGAAAGGATTATGAAATATGACAAGAATTGTGATAATTGGGAATATGTTAATTTCTGTTCCCTGTATGCTATGTTTTCAATAATGAAAGTGTCAATGAAACTGTAGCTTAACTTGTGTGTTGTGTTTGATGAAAAGGATAATGTTCAATGTTTATGAAAGGATTATGAAATAAGACAAGAATTGTGATAATTGGGAATATGTTCATTTCTGTTCCCTGTGTGCTATGTTTATGATAAAAATAATATGAGGTGTACACTGTACTAAAGAGCTGAGGGGCGGGTTAATATGACCTCACAGTTAATGTATGTGGCCCTCACAGTTAACGTATATCAACAAAAGTTACCAAGTTACAGTGAAATTATTCCAAAACGAGTCATCCTATCAAGTTACATTAAAATCCCCTCATAAATATGGCCTGTAGACTGTGCTAAAGGTTTTCGGGCTTCAGGCCCCTGTAGCCGTCAGTTTCCCAATTGCGTCCAAAGAGGACATTCTCATCTAGACATTATATGAAGTCAATCTACCAAGTTACAACGAAATCCCTTAATAAATATGACCTGTAGACTGTGCTAAAGGTTTTTGGGCTTTGGGCTCTGGCAGCCATCATGGTTGAATGATCGCATCCAAAAGGGGACATTCTCATCTGGACACTATCTGGAGTCATCCTACCAAGCTACAATGAAATCCCTTCATAATTATGACCTGTAGACTGTTCTAACGGTTTTTGGGCTTTGGGCCCCTGAAGCCGTCACAGTTGCCCAATCGTGTCCAAAAGGGGACGTTCTCATCTAGACATTATATGAAGTCAACCTACCAAGTTACAATGAAATCCCTTCATAAATATGAGCTGTAGACTGTGCTAAAGGTTTTCGGGCTTTGGGCTCGGGCAGCCATCATGGTTGAATGATCGCAACCAAAGGGGACAATCTCATCTGGGCATCATCTGGAGTGATCCTGCGAAGTTACAATGAAGTCCCTTCATAAATATGACCTGTAGACTGTACTCAAGGTTTTCGGGCTTCGGGCACCTGTAGCCATCACAGGTGACCAATCACGACCAAAAGGAGATGTCATCATCTAGGCATTATATGGAGTCAACCTAATAGGTTACAATGAAATCCTTCCATAAATATGACCTTTTACCTATACTAAAGTTTTTTGGGCTCGGGCACCCATCAAGGCTGAATGATCGCGATCAAAATGGGATGTTCTCATCTAGACATTATTTGGAGTCACCCTACCAAGTTACAATGAAATCCCCTAATAAATATGACCTGTAGACTGTGCTAAAGGTTTTCTGGCTTCAGGCACCTTTAGCCGTCACAGTACCCCAATCATGTCCAAAAGGGGACGTTCTCATCTAGACATTATATGAAGTTAACCTACCAAGTTACAATGAAATTCCTTCATAAATATGACCTGTAGACTGTGCTAAAGGTTTTTGGGCTTCGGGCTCGGGCAGCCATCATGGTTGAATGATCGCAACCAAAGGGGACAATCTCATCTCGGCATCATCTGGAGTGATCCTGCAAAGTTACAATAAAATCCCTTCATAAATATGACCTGTAGACTGTGCTCAAGGTTTTTGGGCTTCGGGCACCTGTAGCCATCACAGTTGACCAATCACGACCAAAAAAGGATGTCATCATCTAGGCATTATATGGAGTCAACCTAACAGGTTACAATGAAATCCTTCTATAAATATAACCTTTTGCCTATGCTAAAGGTTTTTGGGCTCGGGCACCCATCAAGGATAAATGATCAAGGCCAAAATGGGACGTTCTCATCTAGACATTATTTGGAGTCATCCTACCAAGTTACAATGAAATCCCCTCATAAAAATGACCTGTAGACTTTGCTAAAGGTTTTCGGGCTTCGGGCACCTTTAGCCTTCACAGTAACCAAATCATGTCCAAAAGGGGACGTTCTCATCTAGACATTATATGAAGTTAACCTACCAAGTTACAATGAAATCCCTTCATAAATATGACCTGTAGACTGTGCTTAAGGTTTTCGGGTTTCGGGCTTTGGCAGCCATCATGGCTGAATGATCGCAACCATAAGAGACAATCTCATCTGGGCATCATCTGGAGTGATCCTAAGAAGTTACAATGAAATCCCTTCATAAATATGACCTGTAGACTGTGCTCAAGGTTTTCGGGCTTTCACAGTTGACCAATCACGACCAAAAGGGGATGTCATCATCTAGGCATTACATGGAGTCAACCTAACAGGTTACAATGAAATCCTTCCATAAATATGACCTTTTGCCTATGCTAAGTGTTTTTGGGCTCGGGCACCCATCAAGGCTGCATGATCGCGATCAAAATGGGACGTTCTCATCTAGATATTATTTGGAGTCATCCTACCAAGTTACAATGAAATCCCTTCATAAATATGACCTCTAGACTGTGCTAAAGGTTTTCGGGCTTTGGGCCCCTGTAGCCGTCACAGTTGCCCAATCATGCCCAAAAGGTGACTTTCTCATCTAGACATTGTATGAAGTCAACCCACCAAGTTACAATGAAATTCCTCAATAAATATGACCTGTAGACTGTGCTAAAGGTTTTCGGGTTTTGGGCTTGGGCAGTCGTCACGGTTGGCAGATCATGCCCAAATGGGGAAATTCTCATTCAGACATCATATGGAGTCATCCTACCAAGTTACAATGAAATCCCTCCACATTAAACATGACCTGCAGACTGTGCTAAAAGTTTTTGGGTTTCGGGCTTGGGCAGCCATCACGGTTGATAGATCATGCCCAAAGAGGACGTTCTCATCTAGGCATTATACAGAGGCATCCTACCAAGTTACAATGAAATCCCTTCATAAATACGACCTGTAGACTGTGCTAATGATTTTCGGGTTTTGGGCTCAGGCAGCCATACCGGTTGCCCGACCGCGACCAATAGGGGATGTTCTCATCTAGACATGACCCCAAACCTGCATATGAAATTTCGTGAATATCAGACAAGAACTGCGGGGTGTAGCCCGTGCTAAAGGAAAATGTGAACAGACGTCACAGACTCACAGACTAACAGACTTCCGCACGCGTGATGGCAATAGCTTATCTTGACTATGTCAAGTTAAGCTAAAAATGAAAGTGTCAATGACACTGTAGCTCAACTTGTTTAAGACATGTACATGTATAGTGTTTGACACAGCAATGACAAACATCTTGGTAATGACCTGATAACAAAGGTACATGTAAAGCATTGTAACGGTCTGTACATAAATGCTGACCGTAGCCTGTAACAAATATATAGGTAAAGTATCGTAAAAGTGGGGTGACAGTTAGATGCTAAACTAGAAAAGAAATCTTTGAGTCCCAGAGTGGGTCTGACTGAACCCAAACGTATTTGTTCTCCTCAGAGCACAGTGATAACAAAGGCACCCCAAAACACTCGTTCCTGTCACAAGGTGATAACAAAGGTACCCCAAGAAGTTTCGTGAAGATCAGTTCATAAATACAGACTCTAGCCTGAGCCGTATTGACATGTGCACTTAGTGTGTATAAGTAGCACCGAACAAATCAAAGTTCATCTAATTTAAACTAGAGGTACTGTGAGCAAACTCACAAAGTGATACCCCCCGCACCTGAAATGTATAAGTTAGATTATCTCCCCTTGGAAATGTCAGAACGGAATTATATTGCTTCATGCACATCTTCATATGGAGTTCTTCCATTGTGTAAAGTTTCATGAAAATTCTTCAAACAGTTTAGGAGGAGTTGCGCTTACAAGGATGGACAGACGGTATAAGTTAGATTACCTCCCCTTGGAAATGTCAGAATGGAATTATATTGCTTTATGCATATCTTCATATGGAGTTCTTCCATTGTGTAAAGTTTCATGAAAATTCTTCAAACGGTTTAGGAGGAGTTGCGCTTACAAGGATGGACAGACGGTATAAGTTAGATTATCTCCCCTTGGAAATGTCAGAACGGAATTATATTGCTTCATGCACATCTTCATATGGAGTTCTTCCATTGTGTAAAGTTTCATGAAAATTCTTCAAACGGTTTAGGAGGAGTTGCGCTTACAAGGATGGTCAGACGGACAGATTATCTCCCCTTGGAAATGTCAGAACGGAATTATATTGCTTCATGCACATCTCCATATGGAGTTCTTCCATTGTGTAAAGTTTCATGAAAATTCTTCAAACGGTTTAGGAGGAGTTGCGCTTACAAGGATGGACAGACGGACGGACAGGGTGATTCCTATATACCCCCCCAAACTTTGTTTGCGGGGGGAATAATAATTTCTGCACGAGAAAAAAACCTGTATTACATGTGATGTATTACATGTTAATAAACATTCCTACAAAAATTTATTCAAATCAGAACTTTCATACAGAAGTTCTGTACAAAAAACTGATTGCACTAGTTTTGGTACAAAAAGGCTGCTGGCGGCCATCCTGAATTTTGGACCGCAACCAAAAACACTTGTTCTCGTCCCACAGTGATAACAAAGGTATCCAAGAAGTTTCGTAAAGATCGGTTCATAAATACGGTCTCTAGCCTAAGCCATATAGAAGTTGTGTACAAAAACTGATTGGACCTAATTTCGGTACAAAATGGCCACTGGCAGCCATCTTGAATTTTGGACCGCACCCAGAAACACTCGTTCTCATCCCATGGTGATAACAAATGTACCCAAGAAGTTTTGTGAAGATCTGTTCATAAATACTGCCTCTGGCCCGAGCCGTATTGGCATTTGCAGTTACAGTACAGAAAGTAACATAAAATAGATCAAAGTTAGTCTAATTGGCATAATTTATGCACGAGACAAAAACCTGTATTATATGTGATGTATCCCTTGGTACTAAACATTCACACAAAAAATTATTCAAATCAGCACTTTCATATGGAAGTTCTGCGCAAAAATCTGATTGCACCTAATTTTGTACAAAATGGCTGCCAGTGGCCAAGTTGAATTTCAAACAGGACCCCAAAACACTCGTTCTCATCCCACGGTGATAACAAAGGTACCCAAGAAGTTTCATAAAGATCGGTTCATAAATACGGCCTCTAGCCCGAGCCGTATTGGCATTTGCAGTTACAGTGCTGAAAGTAACACTAAATAAATCAAAGTAAGTCTAATTTGCATAATTTACTCACGAGAAAAAAACCCTCATTATATGCGATGTATCCCATGGTACTAAACATTCATACAAAAAATTATTCAAATCAGAGCTTTCATATGGAAGTTCTGCGCAAAAATCGGATTGCACTTAATTTTGTACAAAATGGCTGCCAGCGGCCATCTTGAATTTCAGACCGGACCCCAAAACACTCGTTCTCATCTCACAATGATAACAAAGGTACCCAAGAAGTTTCATAAAGACCCGTTCATAAATATGACCTCTAGCCTGAGCCGTGTGTACGGCACGACGGACGGACAGACGGACGACGGGCCATGACAATACCTCAAATTTGGCTTCGCCAAAGTTGAGCTAATAATATGAGGTGTAGACTGTACTAAAGAACTGAAGGGTGGGTTAATGTGGCCCTCACAGTTAATGTATGTGGCCCTCACAGTTAATGTATGTGGCCCTCACAGTTAAATGTATGTCATCGAAAGTTACCAAGTTCCAAAACGAATCCTCCTATCAAGTTACAATGAAATCCCTTCATAAATATGGCCTGCAGACTGTGCTAAAGGTGTTCGGGCATGTGCAGCCATCACGGTTCACCGATCGCAACCAAAAGGGGACGTCCTCATCTAGCCATTATACTGAGTCATCCTACCAAGTTACAATGAAATCCCTTCATAAATATGACCTGTAGTCTGTGCTCAAGTTTTTCGGGTTTCGGACTCGGGCAGTCGTCGCGGTTGAGTGGTCGCGACCAAAAGGGGACGTTCTCATCTAAGCATTATTTGGAGTCATCCTACCAAGTTACAATGAAATCCCTTCACAAATACGACCTGTAGACTGTGATAAAGGTTTTTGGGCTTCGGGCCCCTGTAGCTGTGACAGCTGACCAATAGCGACCAAAAGGGGACGTTCTCATCTAGACATTATATGGCGTCATTCTACCAAGGTACAATGAAAACCCTCCATAAATATGACCTGTAGACTGTGCTAAAGGTTTTCAGTTCGAGCAGCCGACTCGGCTGAATGATCGCGACCAAAAAGGGACGTTCTCATCTAGACATTACATGGAGTCAACCTACCAAGTTACAATGAAATCCCTCAATAAATACGACCTGTAGACTGTGCTAAAGGTTTTCGGGTTTTGGGCTCAGGCAGTCATAGTCATCACGGTTGAGAGATTGCGACCAAATGGGGAAGTTCTATCGACATCATATGGAGTCATCCTACCAAGTTACAATGAAATCCCTCCATATTAAATATGACCTGTTGACTGTGCTAAAAGTTTTTGGGTTTGGGGCTTAGGCAGCCATCACGGTTGACAGATCATGACAAAAAGGGGACGTTCTCATCTAGATATTATGCAGAGGCATACTACCAAGTTACAATGAAATCCCTTCTTAAATACGACCTGTAGACTGTGCTAAGGTTTCTGGGTTTTGGGCTCGAGCAACCATCATGTTTGACCGATTGCGACCAAAAGGGGACGTTCTCATCTAGACATGACCTTAAACCTCCATATGAAATTTCGTGATGATCGGTCAAGAACTACGGGGTGTAGCCTGCGCTAAAGAAAAATGTGAACAGACTAACAGACTCACAGACTAACAGACTTCTGCACACGTGATGGCAATAGCTTATCTTGACTTTGTCAAGTTAAAGCTAAAAATTGAGGATGCTGCAGCAAATTTCCTCTCAAAGCTTAGCCAATCATAGAAAATGATTTGCAGCAGTACTTCCAAAATAAATGGTAGCTTTTTAATATAGGGTTCCTTCCTAGTCATGTAAGGTGAAATTAAATGCAAGGATTACTTATTGTTTTTTAAATTGGTGCCTCCACTGGCAGATTGGTTGAGGGCTATACACTGAAGAGAGAAAAACTTCCAAGGACTTTTTGTCAAAGGCACTTTCATGCCCTTTTCAGGACACTGTCTTTAATTATTTCAATCATGTCTTATCAGGGTTCCCATTGATTTATTTATTGTTTATTTATAGATGTTTAAAGTCACATATTTCTGCACTATGGCTAATCATGGTCACGTTCCCACTGATATCAAAGAATCGAATTCAAGCACTTTTCAAGGAATTCAATCACAACTTTGAAGGACTACATGTATCAGGGCTGTACAAATTGGGCAAAAGATGGTTTTGTTTGTCTGTCATTCACCTAAAAAGAAATAAAGTGACCAATTTTTCATTCACATACATTACTAGATCTTCGACAAATATCTTTGCTCAAATTTCCATTTTCTTCATTTCTTAAATCTTTCAGAACCAGGATCTACTTTATAATAATGATAACTCCTACCATTATGATGACATGATGATAAAATGCTGTGATGTAACAAACTGTTGGAAATGGACCTCTGAGCCCTTTCCAAGAATGTATTACATCACAACATATTATCGGATTACAGACAGAAACCCATGAAATAAACAAGTGGTCCAGAATCTACACATCACATCAAGGTGGGTTGTCATGAAACTTTTTGTCTTGGAAGTGATAAATGGAATTAAAGTGCTTTTTATGGAAGGTGTTTGAAAATCAAGTAATTTTTAAGGATAGAAACTAATTCAAGCACTTCTCTACGAGGCTAAAATTCAAGGACTTTTCATTTGAGTGGGAACCTTGCTTATGTTTGTGTGCATATCAGTTAAGAATTCTTATGCAACTATTTAAACAACATTACCTTTACCTGACACTGATTCTTAGGAAGCTCTCTTGCAGAGTTCCACAATGACGTTAGGGGTGGGCATTTGTCCATGGATCAGATCGAAAAAATAAATTTATGCAACAAAACACACATAAAACACCCAAGTTTATAAAAACACATTTTGAGAAAAATGAGCCATGCAAATGACCAAAAATATTTTTCAAGGATTATCCTAATTTTTCCAATAAAAGCCACATTTTCAAGCATTTTCAATGGCCATGAATTTCAGTTTTACAATTTATCCACTTTTAAGGATGTGTACAAACCCTGTAGTAATCATGAAGACAAATTTTGGCAGGCATTTACATAAAAAGTCAATAAATACAGGGGACATAATTCTGTTGTCACCAAACAAAGTGGCTGATTATCAAATTTGATTGTGACCAAATTTCTTCACTGTACATAGGAGCAATCAGTTTGTTTATATGGGGGTGGGGGGGGGGGGGTGGGGGGTGGGTGGTAGTGTTTGTCTGGTTTTTAACCACAAACATTAACCAAAACTGTAAAAAAGCATTTTTGACAAAGGAAAAAAGTGCCTAATTGCCCCCCCCCCCCCCCCCTGGGGAGTGGGGGGTACGCGAGTCTAAAAAAAGGTTCCGCATGTAGGGACTGTAAATAGTTCAAAAGGCATATTCGAGGAAAGAAAAAAAAAATGCCTAATTGGGGGGGGGGGGGGGGGGGGATAATTTCTGTCTGGATTTTTAACCACAAACTTTAACCAAAACTGTAAAAAAGCATTTTTAACAAAAGAAAAAAAGGGGGTGGTGTATGGGTTTTTAACCAAAACTGTAAACAAGCATTTTTGACAGAAGAAAAAAAAAGTGTCTAATTGGCCCCTGGCAGAGGGGGGGGGGGGGGGGGGGGGGGGGGGTGGGGGTACGTAAGTTTAAAAAAAGGTTCCACATGTAGTGACTGGAAATAGTTCAAAATGCATATTGGAGAAAAGAAGGGAAAAAAAGCCTAATGGGGGGGGGGGGGGGGGGGGGGGGATAGGGGGGGTGGTGGTGTTTGTCTGGGTTTTTAACCACAAACTTGGAGTCATCCTACCAAGCTACAATGAAATCCCTTCATAATTATGGCATGTGGAATATTCTAAAGGTTTTCAGGCTTCGGGCCTCTGTTGCCGTCACAGTTGCCCAAAAGGGGACGTTCTCATCTAGACATTATATGAAGTCAACCTATCAAGTTACAATGAAATCCCTCCATAAATATGACGTATCGACTGTGCTAAAGGTTTTCGGGCTTTGGGCTCGGGCAGCCATCATGGCTGAATGATCGCAACCAAAAGGGGACATTCTCATTTGGGCATCATGTGGATTGATCCTACGAAGTTACAATGAAATCCCTTCATAAATATGACCTACAGACTGTGCTGAAGGTTTTCAGGCTTCGGGCACCTGTAGCCGTCACAGTTGCCCAATCACGTCCAAAAGGGGACTTTCTCATGTGTAGAAATTATATGAAGTCAACGTATGAAGTTACAACTTATGAAGTTATGGAAATCCCTCCATAAATATGACCTGTAGACTGTGCTAAAGGTTTTCGGGTTTTGGGCTCGGGCAGTCGTGACGGCTGATAGATCACGCCCAAATGGGGAAATTCTCATGTAGACATCATACAGAATCATCGTATCAAGTTACAATGAAATCCGTCCATATTAAACATGACCTGCAGACTGTGCTAAAAGTTTTTGGGTTTCGGGCTTGGGCAGCCATCACGGTTGACAGATCATGCCCAAACGGGGAAGTTCTCATCTAGGCATTATGCAGAAGCATTCTATGAAGCTGCAATGAAATACCTTCATAAATACGACCTGTAGACTGTGCTAATGGTTTTCAGGTTTTGGGCTCGGGCAGCCATACCGGTTGACCGATCACGACCAAAAGGGGACATTCTCATGTAGACATGACCTAAAACCTGCATATGAAATATCGTGACGATCAGACAAGAAATACAGGGTATAGTCTGTACTTGAAGGTTGAATAAAAAACTTTAAACACAAACTTTAACCAAAACTCCACATGTCAACTAAACAGGAATAAGAAAAAAAAACCAAAAAAAAAAAACACTTTAACCTTCAGTAAAAAACTTTAACATCCAACTTTAGCAAAAACTCTAAATGTTAACAGAGAAAGGCGGACGGACAGATGGACGGACGGATGGACGGACAAAAGTCATTACTATAGCCCTCACTGTAAACAGTCAGGCTAACAAGCAGAATTAGCGGTGGCTGGAGGCAAGGGTACCATCGATGTGCAGTAGTACATGTGCCTTAGTACAAAGCACCACCATGCCCCTACAGGGGGAATCGGGACTAAATGTCTTGCCCAATGAGACAGCGTTGTTACTCCTGGTCAGAAGCAAACTTTCAATCATTCAGTTTGAAGTCTAATGCCCTGACCACTGAGCCCCGCGCACACAGGAGCATTAAGAAATTATTGATAAGACTGAATCAACAAACAGATGTATAAAAAGATGAACCAACAAGCTAGAAACAGTAATCATGGTTGTAATCAAGATACTTAATCACTCAATATCCATTTCAATTACATTTATGAAACATACTTACCTGGTGGGGGAGGAGCTGGTGCTTTTTTCCTCTTATTTGATGGAATAACTTTCTGGGAACTAACATCTTCCAGAGAATTTGATTTCTTTGGTTGGCTCTTTGATTCTTTCGGTCTATGTGGCAGTGTTTGGCTAAATCCAATCTGAATATCATTGGCAGCACCTTTTGTTCGATCAGGTGACAGATCGCGAACACCACTGTCACCACCATTCAGGTTTTCACCACTGTCTATTGAATCTGCATCAATACTTGTTTTGAAAGCACCATTAACAGCATTATATGCTTCAGGGGATTCAGCTCCACTTAACGTGAGCTCATGATAACCACTTGAGTCTGAACTATTCCTAGAATGAAGTTTTTGATTGACTGGTTCAATGTTAAGTTTGGCTGGAGAACTTTCCTCAGATCTCCTATCGAGTCTCATGTGATCATCACTAGAACTGGCAGCACTAACTTCTCCCTCTCGAACAGGGGAAGGTCTCTTTTGAGGAGGAAGTGGAGCTTGTCTCTTCCTTCCAATTTGTTTCATAACTGGGGGAACATGATCTTTTCTGGGAGCTGTTGCCCCTTCAATCTCATCAATTGGTTTATGATCTAATGTCTTTGAATTTTGCCTAGACGGTGGTGTGCTTTGACCTTGTGGAGGAGGCAGTGACAAATCCTGAGCTTTTGACTGTCTTGCTGGAACTCCATGCTGTAAAAAAAATTAGGCCAATCTAATATTGAAGACAATGTGATGTTCTTCAAAGAGAACATAACTGAGAAGTCAATGACAGGTGCACATACATGGTATAACCTGGAGGTAGACATCTACCTATATGCCAACTACTAAATGGACCAATAGACACATGAGTACACACCACATAAAGTTACAGATTTTAGACCACCGGGGTAGATTACCAGTTTGTCCATGTGCGGCTAATTTACGAGTTGGGTCCTCAAGTTTCCTCTGGTCTAGAAAGTGAAAGTCTGGGTTGATGTTCATCAGCTGAGTGGCAAAGTAGCAAATAACCATTTGAATACTGTAATTATATACTGAGGTCAGTAAACAAAATTATGAAAGACAGTTTTGCTGCATGTCTAATGCCCACCTGAAATTTTTCTGGGAGGGCAAATTGAGGGTAACTGTTGGTGATGTTCCGAATCAGCACTTAAAACCAACAAACAACACAGAAGAATAAATGAAATAGAAAATGAAAATGAAAGGTACAAGTTCATAATCACAACACATCATAATTTTAAAGGCATAATTTACTGTCCCAAGTCAGTAATTCGATTGATGCACAGGCAAACACAGGCTAGCCATAACCAGGGATTTGGGTTTCCCACATTCCAGAGCATGTCACTTGCAGAGTTATAATGATTAAAGGATCCTTTTTAAGACTAATGTAGAGTCTACTCTTGGGTACCTAATAACATAACAGGGAGGAATAATTATAGTACATGGTAGAACGTTCCAAGATATGAACCAGTTTCCTGAGAAGAGAGGCATATTTTTAATGCAGAAATTGCAAAAATCTGCTGCTTTTCAACAATTCTATTATATCCTGTGTTTGCTTGTACCTTCAAGTATGTTTTTGGTCAACTTTCCATAAACATCATGTGCGAGTGATGGGATATCTTAGCTAAGTGAACTTAACTTTCTTGGATAAGCACTTAACAGGTTCGTACATTGGACCGCTGAAAATTTATCATTATACAGAGACAAGTAGGGATGATACACACAGGAATTTTGTCCGAAAAAAAATGATCATACATGTATGAATATTAACTGGTTGGGTGCGAGAAGCCACTATCATGGCTCTATTGAAAAGTGCTGAAAGCCACTTTAGTGGCTTTACTCTGTTATACACTAGTTTGTTGTTGGCTCAGCAGTAGAAAAAAATCTTAATATAAATTAGTTTTGTTACAATTCATTGGAGAGTGCCAACTGGCACTCTCCAATGAATTGTAACAAAGCAATTATTTTTGAACAGTAAATTGCTAAACTAAGTCTCCTCCTACTGGTAGCATAGTGTCTTTGAAAAAAATACTCGCGTTACAAATGACCACCAAAAAATAATTTAGCACTCTACCAGTTAAACACTCAAGAGAAAGTGGGTATCATGTGTCAGGCTCTCTAATGTGGGGAGCACAAGCTTGATACCAATGATTACACATCTTACATTTCTTTTTAATTCTTGCAAATATCAAACGCCTTTGAACCCAAAAGGCATCTCCTTATTATTAGAGACTGAGATTTTAGAGAGCAATTGCCCTCTGAGGAAATTTGAGGAAAACAATTTATTGCACCCCTGCATTTTCTGGAATGGCAGGCCTGGAAAGACCATATTACAATGCATCAGACATTTATTTAATATTTACTCATGTAATTTATTTATTCATGTTTAAGGTCACATACTTATGCACAATGGCTAATCATGACCATGACAGTTTTACAGGTGGAGGAAGCCAGAGTACCCAGAGAGAATCACCGAGCAGCTGCCAGCTCCCCAACATCGTAACTCTGCACTGCAGCACAGGCAGGGTTAGATTGGTTGAAGACATGCGCACCATCGACGTGCAACACGCATTAGTACACGGCGTCATCGTGCCCCCATGTGGACAATTGGGGTTAAGTGCCTTGCCCAAGGACACAATGCAGGAGTCTGAATCGATCGCTAAGACAGTCACCCATCCGAGGATTAACTGGGCTCAACTTTGCTTAACTTTGGTGATCTGACGAGAACCGCAATGTCACCGCGCCCCCATTAACTCATATAAATGTAAGATTCAGTTCATAAAATAATTCTCCAATGATGTACTTAACTGGTAGAGGGCTAAATTATTTTTGGTTGCCAGAATTTGTTTAACAGGCCTTTGCCTTGTTACATTTATGGGAGAGTGCCTGCGGGCACTCTTCCATACATTATAACAAGGCAAATTCTTGCAGACTGAATAATTTCAGATCAAAGAGAATATGAAGCATGTGCACTGGATACAAAGCCTTTTATTTGGGGTCCATGTGGTTCAGATTAAAGCCCAAATATGGCCTTCCAGCACTCTAGCAGTTGAGGGTGACCTTCTGACTATCCAATAACAGTAACAAAATAATTTTTAAGACCACAATAAAATTAGGAATTAACTGGTAAAAGGCTAGATTGTTTTTTATTGTCAAAATTTATCCAGCAATAATTGTTTTGACACAATTAATTTTAGAGTGCTAATAAACACGTTTTTGGTCAAACTGGAACAAGCTTTCTGAGATCGTTCCAATGAGGAGTGATAAACTACTTTATGGAGTCAAAAATGAAAATGTTTTTAGTTCTTAGTGAATTATTTTTGCGAGTTGCATATGCCAGTCAAATTTGGTAAATGGTAATTGTAGAAAGATTATACAAAGCTTCTTTCCACAGATCTTTTGTAGAACAGACTGTAACAATTGAATCATAGAATCAGGAAGAAGTTGTATTAATAAATATGTTCTGGATATAAGAATAACATTTTAGTGTTGACAAGAGATGGTATTTATAATTTTTACTTAAGATTTGGCCTAGAAGAAGAAATCATGATGCAAGCTTTCACAACAGAGTGTGAATACTCATTCATCCATGAGGGTTTCATTCACTGGCATATATACTGTGTCAATAAATTCCATATTGAGTGAGAACGAATCTCTCACCCACTATGGAATTTACTGACACTGGCAAAACCATATTAGGTCACTTGCAAACTGTGTAACAAATATATTTTATCATTTATCCTATTAGTATAAACTGAATTATCAACTGCAATAATTAATAACTGATGGAATTCTTACTTTTTTAACATGAAGTGGTTAGGTCCCACAAAGTAGATCTTCTATTTCTCAGGCCATTTTTTATAAAATTGCATGTGGGTGGGTGTTTTTTTTTTTTATTTTATTTTTTATTTTTGTCATTATTTCTTTGCCATCAAAAGTATATGTTTTTAGTTTGTTTTATGTTTTAGGCCTGGTAATCTACAAAGCATGGGTGGTGGTGTATTATGTCTGTTAAGTGCAAAGGCTTTACAATGCTAAAGCATTACAAAGCCTTGTTGCACTCAAGGGACAAATTTATCAATTTTATTAACTTGGGTAAAATATCAGACAAAAACCACTTAATTTTTATTTTTTAAAGTTTGCATTGGTTATAAAACGAGAGCATGCGGCAGCCAAAAGGACTATGCGGGAGGGCCTGAGAAACAGATTTTTAACTTTTTTAGGACTTATTACATGCAGAATTTTGAGAGATGAATAAACAAAGGGGAGATCATTCTGATTGCTGTATCTCAGCACAATGTGTATGATATATATATGTTGCAGTAAATATGTATAATCAGTAAATACGTAAATTTCATAAAATTATCAGTGATTATGTATATTTACTGATTCCATCAGTGATTATGAATAATCTCTGAAATTTTCTGGAAATATACACATATTTATTGAAACCTTCATCAATTCATTTGCACATGGTGTTTAAAATCGAATAAAGTTTGTTTGTTGAAGATTCAATAACATTACATGCATTTCAATTTCCATTATCCAGGCAAAACAAGTGACATGAAGTGTTCTATAGTCACATTCAAAAGTCATCTCAATCATAGATTACCCTTATCATTAGATCAGGGACACTTCGCTCTTGCCATGTAATAGAAGCATAACTACCCATCAATACATATTAAACAAGACCACTCAATACCAAGGGATACTTTGTCATTTTTTTGTGTGTGGTATTTGTATATCAAGGCACGTATAACTCCAAAATCAACTTAACTCTTAACAGCTTAATTCTGACTTTGATCACTTTTTCTGCAACAAATCAGGTGCCCCAAAAGGCAGTCTTTGGGTAATCAGTCAAGTTACTTATTTATTTATTGGTGTTTAAGGTCACATATTTCTGCACACTGGCTAATCATCGCAGTTTTACGGGTGGAGAAAGCCGGAGTACATAGAGAGAACCACCAAGCGATGGCAAGCAACTGTCAGCTCCCCAACATACTAACTCCACACAAGCAGGGTTAGCATTGGCTGAAGACAAAAGTGCACCATCGACGTGCAGTTCGCCTTAGTACGCAATGCCACCGTGGCCCCAATGGGAGTGAAGTGTCTTGCCCAAGGACACAAAGCGGTTGCCGGAGGTGGGATTTGAACTGAGGATCTCTCAGCTTGCAGACTGCACTTCTACCTACTGAGCCACCATGCCCCAAACAGTCAAGTTACATCCTAACCATGTTGTCAGTTGTTTCTAGGCATGTTTTGGCAGTGCCTAGACACAACTGAAATCCACAAGATAAATATTCTCAAAGTGTAGCAAAAATGTATAAAAAAACTCCAGACCATTAAGAATTAACCCTTCACATAACACAATGGCCACATCTGGCTAGGATGGTTCACAATGATAGGCATTCATGTTTTAATATTCCACAAAATTTTTGGCTGTAAAAACAAAGCTTAAGAACCCTGCATTGTAACAAACCTGACAGGGGGTATCAGACTTGTTCCAATGAGGAGTCATAAGCCATCATTTTTAGTAATAAAATGAAAATAATTGATCATTTACGACTATTTTTGTGCAAATGTCGTCCGATGGTCATGTTAAAAGAGTTAATAGCTTTTCTGTCTTATTCTGATCTTGACAAGTAGTTTGCTCAGATAAAAAACACTACGTACTGCTGTTCAAATTAAATGTGAATACACTGCAGTGATCACACAATCAAACTACTGAATGAACATACCACAGGTAAATATTCTTCTTTTCAATTTATTGAATCTCTGATATAAAAACTGATTTATAAGATAAGCAAATATGATTTGCAGGCCTGCACAAATAGAAATTAAGGCAAGCTGAAAAAGAGTTACCCCAATACTTTTACAACCTCATTTTTTCAGATATTCCGTTTTTGAGATAAACCTTTTTGAAAGTTTAAGAAATATTTAGATTTTTATTTATTTATTTATTGGTGTTTAATTTAACTTTCATGTGTCAACTGATCATTTATGCATATGCAGGGTTTCTGCAGGCAGGAAGTGATAAAAATCAAGGCTACTGAAGCTGTTTCTCATTATATTTCAGCAATTTTCAAGTCCCTACAAGAGCCAAATTCAAAAGTTTTTAAGGCCCTGCCTTCACTAGTCCCAACTTGGACCTCCAGGAATTACTCTCCTCCCACTTCCCTACAATGGAAGTTGGAAGAGAGGGTAATGACAGGAGACCCTAGTTGGGACCATGCCTTCACGAACTCAAGCATATAATTTATTTTATTTAGTTCTTGCAATTTAACGACACTTTCGACATCCAGACAGACAGTTTTACGAGTGGAGGAAGGTGGAAAACCACTAAGCAATGGCAAGCAACTGCCACTCCTCAAAATACTAACTCCGCACAAGCAGGGTTCCTGCACTGGTTGAAGACAAGTGCACCATCAATGTGCAGTAGGCCTTAGTACACAGTGCCACCATGCTCCCATGTGGGCAATCAGGATAAAGTGCCTTGCCCAAGGACACAACACAGTTACCCCAAGGCAGGGATACTCTGACATATAAAACTATATAGTTATGATTACATGCTTTGTGAGCATCTTTATTTTGTGAATATTTAAGGCATTGTAAGGCCTCTTGACACTTTTTCTAGGCTTTCAAAGCCTTGAATGATCCTTAGTCAAATTCAATGCTATTTCTTGAGTCCCTGTGGAGATATGTTGTCCACCACATAGGACTTTTACTCCTTGCATTGGTTACTCAAGAAACATTTTTATTTACCAATAAAAGATAACTTGTTTACCACAGTAAACAAGCATGTCCCCACTTATCAGGGTTCCCATGGGAACATTAAGGAAATGAATAGAAAAATTGGTCTGATTTGTCTACCAATGCTAGTGCAAAAGTCATGATGAGCAACCCACTACAACACTACAGGTTATTTCATGAACATATTTCATTCACCGGATATGCCATGATGTACAGAAACTGCTGGAAAGGACTTAGAGAGCCATTCCCAACAGTGTATTACATCTCAACATTCCTTCACCAAAGTGATATAATACTGAGTTTATCATTTTAATAGTCAAACTGGCCAGCACTGCATATAAGATGGTACTGCTGCAGTAACTGCAACATTTCCTTCATGTTATCAGTGGGGAGTTAATGTCCATTTGAATGGAAAACCTGATGAATGAAAAGTAAACAAATTGTGCTAAAACTCATGAATGCATGATTGTAGGGAACAGACAAAATTCCCACATGTGTCATGTTCTGCCTCCTTCTCTCAATGAAAGTGTCAATGACACTGTAGCTAAATCTGGCTGTGTGTTGTGTTTGATGAAAAGGATAACGTTCAATGTTTATGAAAGGATTATGAAATAAGACAAGAATTGTGATAATTGGGAATATGTTAATTTCTGTTCCCTGTATGCTATGTTTTCAAGAAAAATAATTTGAGGTGTTGCCTGTACTAAAGAACTGAGGGGTGGGTTATTGTGGCCCTCACAGTTAATGTATGTGGCTTTCACAGTTAATGTATGTTAACCAAAGTTACCAAGTTACAGTGAAATTATTCCAAAATGAGTCATCCTATCAAGTTACAATGAAATCCCTTCATAAATACGGCCTGTAGATTGTGCTAAAGGTTTTTGGGCTTCGGGCCTGTGTTGTGATCACGGTTGACCGATCGCAACCAAAAGACAGGGTTCATAAACTTTTCAGAGAATCAAATTCCATGACTTTTCCAAAACTTTTCAAAAAAATTCCATGACCGAGTTAGTTCGCACCCAAACTGAAAAGCTTCGTTTTTTGCATACTATTTGCGAAAGTCACGTGTAATTTTTACACAAATTCAGTCCCTTTAAACCTGGTTACAAATTCCATGACTTTTCCAAAATGTTAACACTTCCAGCCCATTTTCCAAAACTTTTCAAGGCCCTTGAATTTTTTTTCAAAATTCCATGACTTTTCCAGGATTCCATGTACGAACCATGAAAAGGGGACGTCCTCATCTAGACATCATACAGAGTCATCCTACCAAGTTACAATGAAATCCTTCCATATTAAACATGACTTGCAGACTGTGCTAAAAGTTTTTTGGTTTCGGACTTGGGCAGCCGTCACGGTTGATGGATCATGCCCAAAAGGGGACGTTCTCATCTAGGCATTATACAGAGGCATCCTACCAAGTTAAAATGAAATCCCTTCATAAATACGACCTGTAGACTGTGCTAATGGTTTTCGGGTTTTGGGCTCATGCAGCCATACCGGTTGCCCGATCATGACCAAAAGGGGATGTTCTCATCTAGACATGACCCCAAACCTGCATGTGAAATTTTGTGACGATCAGACAAGAACTGCAGGGTGTAGCGCGTACTAAAGGAAAATGTGAACAGACTCACAGACTAACAGACTTCCGCACGCGTGATGGCAATAGCTTATCATGACTATGTCAAGCTAAGCTAAAAATGTGCCCTGCGGCAAAGTCTCCTCCATTAAGCCTTTACCTAACACGAAAAGCAGACAATACTTGCAAACAAAATTGTTGAATAACTAAATATTTTCAATTTTTGCATCAAAAACATAGCTTTTGACCCCCTCATTGGAATGAGCCCATCCCAATGAGGGGTCATAAGCTATGTTTTTGAAACAAAAAATGGAGAAAAAAATAATGAAAATTTAATGTTAATTTTTGTGAATAGTGCCATTACATTGGTTAAAGTGTTAATATTAAGGATATATCAAACCGTGGTGTGTATTTGAGAATCAGGATCAATACTATTGACATCTGAGCAGATGACAGTTTTATAGTTTTTACATAGTCTATTACACGCAGTCTCTAATACTGAAGTGATGAAAAATAACCTGCGCGACTATGAATTTATAAACTGATTTATCTGCATCATAATAAATATAGTTTTCATCAGTTTCAACACGACCCTCTTTACAATATTCAATTAAGAATGGTTGTTTTGGGGTAAGAAGTGAAATTCAGCAACTTCTTAGCCCACTTGGTGCAAATACAGTTTAACCCTCTGCACATTGGTCATAATATCAAAATTTGATTTGACAAATGTTTCTCATGATATAACTACAAATTTAACCAATTCAATCTTGTTTGACAGAGCGCACTGAGCTCTGTCAAACAAGAGTGAATTACTCAAAATCCTAGTTGCAATATGGGAAAGTGAGCTGAGGCTTAAGGAGACATAGACATGCCCATAATTTTTCAAAAGAAGGGAGGGACAAAAAAGGCCAAATACAATTAACCCTTTACCTAACGAATCGCCCGCATCCGTCCATGTAATTTGCAAATTAAGAAGTTGAAAAAATTATATTTTTCAAAATATTTCAACAAAATCATATCATGTGACCCCTCATTGGAAGGAGCTCATCGAGCTCGTTCCAATGATGGGTCACATGTTATGGTTTTGTTGAAATTTTTGGAAAAATTTTAAAAAATAGTAATTAAAATAATAAATTTTGATATTCTCTATGTTGGGTAAAGGGTTAAATGCGAGGAAAAACATTTGAATTATGAAAATCTCTTCTTGAACAATCACATGCATGCACATAGGATAGCACTGAATACAACTAAACTTATAAAAGAATTTGCAACTGGATACCAGGCACAGTTTGAGGAAATTTCATTCTATTTGTCTAAGGTCTACTTATATAGGTGAACAAAAAATTAGGCAACCTATTTCTTTTGGAAAACAATAAGCGAATAAAAGGATTGTTCACCCAATATCTACAGGTTTGGATTTGGGTATAGAACATACTCTAGCGTATTTTATACCACAAATTTTTGGTGTTTTCAATGTTACCCAACAGAAAACAGGCATTGAAAAATGTGTTCAGGAAAACCACACATGGAATCTGGCCAGGAGCATGTAAGAATGACTGATCATGATATAGTCCCATTGATGATGTAGGAATGCATCTGATGTATCATTACATAGTCCCATTGATGATGTAGGGAAGCCCATGAGCGAGTCGAATGCTATTTTGAGGCAATGAAATGCTTCAACACAAAAACAACTTCACACAAGAAAGTAAACAGATCACCGGATAAAAACTAAACTTAATTAAAATTTAATCAGAGGGAGCCCAAATATTAACCCAGGCTCTCAATTTTAACAAAGTTGAATCTGACCTCCCTAGTGATGTTGTATACCAAATATGAAAGCATTCTGACTGTTGAATCTGAAGAAGAAAAAGTTTAAAGAAATTTCTTAATATTGCACTAAGTTAAAATTTGGGCTACCATAGCAAGACCAAATATTAACCTACGGACCTGATTTGTACAAACGTGAATCTGATCTGACACCCCGTCTCCTCCCTCCCCTTCTAGAGATGTTGTATACCAAATACGAAAGCATTTTGATTAGTGGATCTGAAGAAGTAGATTTTTGAAGAAATTCGCTCATATTGTACTAAGTTAACCCCAAATATTAACCCAGACACTCGAATTGAACAAACTTGAATCTGACTCCTCTAGAGATGTTGTATTCCAAATATGAAAGCATTTCGACTGGTGGATCTGAAAAAGATTTTTAAAAATTATCCCCCATATTCAACTATATTAAAATTTGGGCTTCTGTAGGAAGCCCAAATATTCAAGGGACTTGGTTTGAACACTCTTGAATCGGACCCTCATAACAATGATGCATACCAAACATTAAAAGATTCTGACTGGTGGTTCTGAAGAAGTTTTTTAAAGAATATTCCCCATGTGACACTAAGTTAAAAATTTGGGCTCCTGTATTGAGCCAATGGGCTTTATTTTAACAAACTTGTATCTGACCCCCCTTTGAATGCAGTAGACCGAATATCAAAAGATTCTGACAACTGGTTCTGGAGAAAAGGCCTTTTTTTTTTTTTAACTTTTGCAAATAGGCTCAGCATTTTTTCGACGCCCTCCACAGAACACCCTAACATAATCGATGGCAATTTTGTTTTACCATTCAATTCAACTGGTCCTAAGGATGCTTCATACCAAATAACAGCTTTCTGTTCCGTGTGGTTTGGGAAATATGGGCGTTTGAAAATATTTCTATTTTTAGCTCCTGGGGTTTCCATGGGGATGCAGGAATTTTTTTTTTTGCACGAGTCAAGTACTTATGACCCAATAATACCACATGAGTGGGGCCAAAAATCTTACCCCTCCCATTGCAAAGCCAAATATTGCTTCACGAACTTCGTTTGAACAAACTTGATTCTACACCTCAAAAGGAAGCTCCATAACAAATATCATGTCATTGTACCCACTGGTTCATGAGAAGATTTTAAAAATACTTTGGAGCATTTTTCCCCCACCCACTCCCTATGGGGCTGGGCATGTTGAGTTGAATAAAAAATGAAATGCTCCTTCAGGATCATTACTCACACAAACTTACACTTGAATTGGCTCAGTGGTTTTGGAGAAGACCAAAACATGGTATTGACGGACGACGGATAGAGAGTGATGACATTACCTCAGCTTGACTTTGTCAAGCTGAGCAAAAAAACTACAGCTCAGGTCATTCATTCCTGTCCCCCATACTCCTCGCTTGTGGTGTTCTGCCTTACAGTAGTCACCGCAGACTGGTCATAATCCATGCATGGGCAGTGATATCCACGCATGTTTTTACCAGGTAATAAAAATCATCAGCAGCAAAATTTTAATTAAAGAAGCACCAGGTTGAATCTGGTGCTTCATTAATTAAATTTTTGTTGATTATTCCTGTAATTAGTGTTTGGTATGTAATATTATTGAGTCCCTGGAAATATTGCCCACTTGTGGAAAGTGACCAGCCTACAGCGGCCCTACTGTAATATCACAATGTGATCAAGATACATAACACTACCGGGTACTTCAAAGAACATTATAGAAAATAATATTATCAATCAAAGAAAAAATACTTTGTAAAAAATCCTTGCTGTTATACTACAACTTAATTTGACTACTACTGTGTCAGGAACTCCTAATTGTACACATGACTGTATAATTTTTGATCACTCACATGTTTTGGCTTTTTATCTTTTCTTAAGAAAGAAAAGAACCCTTTCTTCTTATTCTCTGCTGGAGCAAGAGTATTGGGATCTTTCAAGCTTGAGGTTCTTGTTAGATCTGGCATTGATTGAGTTTGTTCCACCATTGCTGGAATAAGAAGTAAAACAACTATTAACCTTTTCGGCGATTCTAAAGTCAATGCCATTTTGAGATGAAGCCATGACACTGAAAATGACAACATTTTTATGAACAAATTTCAAACTAAAGAATACTCTAACCTTGGATACAAGGGTTGAGATGAAAGTTTATCACAAAAAGAACCCCTAGAATCTTTTAAACATGTATTTGCCGAGATTTTAGTGCTTTAAAACACCAATATAAAAAACAAGTGCTGAAAAAATTAAGTCTGTATAGTCAAGTTTTAAAAAATTCAGTTCCACAAACATCGTTCAACAAATATTCAGCAGTGGTAAATGACAAAGCACTAGAACAGTTGAGTCTTACATTTTTGTGCCACCAGAGGTGGGGGTGGGGGGATGTGGGTGGGGAGGGAGGGGCAATCTCCCCCAAAATAACACCCTGATACAGTAACCTTGGTAATATATTACATTAAATTAACACAGTCACATGCAACATCATGCCCAACCCACATGCCAAGTTAAGATTCAATCAGGAATACATAATTTTAATTTGAGAGCGGAAACCAGCTCCGACCGATACAATTTTAATTTCAAGGTCACTGTGACCCTGACTTTTGGCATAATGCCGTAAGAAATATATAGGGTTCTTCCTCTCATCATGCCCAACCCACATGTCAATTTTGGTTTTGATCGGGACCAATAAAATTTTAAGTTCAAGGTCACTGTGACCTTGATCATTATGTAGGGTTCTTACTCCCATCATGCTGAAATCCATATGTCAAGATAGGTTTCGATTGGGAATGCATAATTTTTAATAATTAACAGAGCCAAAATGAGCTCTGACCGATGAAATTTTAATTTCAAGGTCACTGTAACCTTGATCTTTGGCACAATGACCTAAAACATACATAGGGTTCTTCCTCTCATCTGCCCGATCCACATGACAAGTTTGGTTTTGATCAGGCAAACAACATTTTAATAAGAGAGTGGAAACCAATTCTGACCAATGAATCTTTAAATTCAAAGTCACTGTGACCTTTACCTTTGATACAATAACCAGAAAATAAAGAGGGTTCTTCCTTTCATCATGCTCAACCCATAAACCAAGTTTAGTTTCCAACGGCAAGCAAAATTTCAATTAGAGAAGCCAAATGTGGAAAATGTTTAAGTTCAAGGTCACTGTGACCTAGACCTTCAGCACAATGTCCTCAAAATAAAAATTGTTCTTCCTCTCATCATGCCTAACCCACATGTCAAGTTTGGTTTCAGTCGGTCAAGGGGAATATTAATTACAGAAGGGAAACTAACTTTGATAAAAAATTAAAGTTCAAGGTCACTGTGACCTGGACCTTTGGCACAATGATCCCAAAATGAATAGGGTTCTTCTTCTTATCATACCTAACCCACATGCCAAGTTTGGTTTCAGTCAATCAAGCAGAATTTTAGTTAAAGCATGGAAACTAACTCCATCTACAGACGGACAGATGGGTGGACAGTGCCACAGCTATATCCCTCGAATATAATTTCAGGGAGATAAAAATCAAAACATTGAAGGCAGTGGATTGGGCTGTTGAGGGCAATCACACTTTCTATTTCGGTATACAATCACTGAATATAGTTTAACTCACAATGATTTGTGTAATCAAAATTATAGCAATATTTTGAAGTATTCAGACATGTGTATCCATTAAAGCAAAATTATAACTCTCCCATAGATTGTAACAAGACAAAGACTCTTGAACCAATTTACATGACCAAAAAAAGTTAGCACTCTACCAGTCAAGTTTGAGATTGTTGTTTACCTGTTTTTTATTGTTATTTAAATAAAGCCCATTAATTAACCTTAAGATGTTTTCTTTGTTCAACCATAACTTAAAAACCTGAAATTATTTTTCTGTCCAAGTTCCAGAAAAAGGAAAAAAACTGGATAAAATTCTCTTCAGAATGATGACATGCGCAAACAAAAATTTTCATGGCCTGAAATGTTTGGTTCATGGATGAAATTGTCTTATTTGAGAGAATTTGTGGTATAAGTTGTGAAAAAAAGAAAAAAGGATCCCCCACCTGATACTGGAAATCTAAAAAAAAATTCCTCATCTCGAACCACTATTTTGAAGAAAATTTCATCAAATATGCATACGTTGTGAAAAAAGACAAATTTAGGTTATCTTTCCCCAAACCTACACTCTTAAGTCTCAAACAGTTTTTTTTTCAAGTTGAACCACTACTTTTAACCCTTTACCCAACATAACGGCCAAAACCGACCAGCGCTATTCACAAAAATCGCCAATTAATTTTCATTATATTTTTCATTTTTTGTCTCAAAAACATAGGTTACGACCCCTCTTTGGAACGAGCCCATCGAGCTTGTTCCGAAGAGGGGTCATAACCAATGTTTTTGAGACAAAAATGAAAAAAAAAAGTTATTCAAGAATTTTGTTTGCAAGTGTCATCTGCTTTTCATGTTAGGTAAAGGGTAAAGAGAATTTCATCTATATTTTCCATGTTCTAGAATCGTTGTATAAGTTGGACAAAATAAAGACTTGAACCAAGAAAATTTACATGACAAACTCTTGGACAGTGGGACATACATGCAGGTCACAATAACATGAAACCTACAAAAAAATGGGTTTTTTTCTCTACAGTGTCAGCATTTGTGCCTTGAAAGAATAAATCATGTTGGTGTACCATGCACTGAAATGGCACAAAAAAGGATGACTGCCTCCCTTTTAACTCAATATTTCAAGAAATGGCTTGAACTTGCTTACAACAGTAAACAAGCACTGCTCCAGTTCTCAGGCTCCCTCGAGGCAATGCATGTGAATGATTTCTAAAACACAAAAGGCCCACAGGGCCTGAAGTGCTCACCTTGAACAGAACATGATAAAAACAGAGTCAAAGAATGAATCTACATTAAGCAATCCATCTCCATAGGATACATTGTCAATCCTTGAGCCCCTCAGGAGTGACTAAAATAGTGCAAGCATCATGCCTTTTCTTCAGTTGATCATAATGTAAAAGGTGGACCTCCCCTATGAAGCCCCTTGATACAACCTATGTGGATTAATCTTAGTTACACACCTTTAGAGGGTACTGAATACAAAATTTCTAATTCTTCAGCTACATGGCCAATTCTGGCTCCCATAGGGATCTCAAATATTAACCCAGGCACTCGAATTGAACAAGCTTGAATCTGACCTCCCTAGAGATTTTGTATACCAAATATGAAAGCATTCTGACTTGTGGATCTGAAGAAAAAGATTTTTAAAGAAATTTCCTCATAGTGCACTAAGTTAAATTCGGGCTCGCATAGGGAGCCCAAATATTAACCCAGGCACTCGATTTGAACAAAGTTGAATGTGATCCCCCCTCCCCCTCCCCCAGAGATGTTGTATACCAAATATGAAAACATTCTGACTGGTGGATCTGAAGAAGAAGATTTTTAAAGAAACTTCCTCATATTGCACTAAGTTAAAATCTGGGCTACCACCGCGAGCCCAAATATTAACCTACGTACCCAATTTGAACAAATTTGAATCTGACCCCCCAGAGATGTTGTATACCAAATATGAAAGCATTCTGACTGGTAGATCTGAAGAAGATTTTTACAAATTATCCCCCATATTGCACTAAGTTAAAATTCGTCTTGCATAGGAAGCCCAAATATAAGCCTGGGGACTTAGTTTGAACAATCTTGAATCTGACCCTCATAACAATGATGTATACCAAACATTAAAAGATCCTGACTGGTGGTTCTGAAGAAGAAGATTTTTGAGAAGAACATTCCCCATATTGCCCTAAGTTAAAAATTCGGGCTCTTGTATTGAGCCCAAATATGTACCAATGGGATTCATTTCAACAAACTTGTATCAGACCCCCCTATGGGTGCTGAATACTAAATATCAAAAGATTCTGACCATTGGTTCTGGAGAAAAGATTTTAAAAATTTTTTGCAAATATGCTGACTCAACATTTTTTCGATGCATATACAGGACACCCCTAACATAACTGATGGCAATTTTTTCCATTCAGTTCTACTGGTCCTAAGGATGCTTCATACCAAATGACAGTTCTCTGTTCCATGTGGTTTGGGAAATATGGGCATTTGAAAATATTTCTATTTTTAGCTCCTGGAGTTTCTACGGGGATGTGGGAAATTTGTTTTTTGGCACGCGTCAAGTATTTATGACCCAATAATATCACATACCAAATTTGGTTCAAATTGGACTATCGGTTCAGAAAATAAAAATTTGGGGTGGTGCCAAAAATCTTACCCTTCCCATTACAAAGCCAAATATTGCTTCACAAACTTTGTTTGAACAAACTTGATTCTGCACCTCAAAAGGAAGCTCCATAACACATATCAAGTCATTGTACCCACTGGTTCATGACAAGAAGATTTTAAAAATATTTTGGAGCATTTCCCCCCACCCCCTCCCTATGGGGCTGGGCATGTTGAGGTGAACAAAAATTAAATGCCCCTTCGGGACCATCACTCACACAAACTTTCACTTGAATTGGCCCAGTGGTTTTGGACGAGAAGACCAAAACATGGTGTTGACGGACAACAGACGGACAGATGATGGACAGCAGATGGAGAGCGATTAGATAAGGTCAGCTTGACTTTGTCAAGGTGAGCTAAAAATAACATGCTGACGTATAACCATACAACACCACCCTATTCTGACTCCACACTCACAATCATACATCTATAGAAAAATTAGAAATTAAGATTCAGCCTTTCAACTTTCAAAATCATTCCACAGTCCATGTGATCGAGAATGAGGCCAATTTGTGATCACTGTACTGTACAATATCCACTGTGATAATAATCAAAGTTTCATTTGGTTTCTGCTGTATGGGTCCAGACATTAAAATTCCTACCATTTCACTATATAATGTGACAGATGACAAAAGACTACACATGACAAATCTGGAGAGGAAAGAGTATCACCTGGTCTGACCTCACTCTCCATTTTATGGCTTGAAAAAAAATTTAAAAATTAAAGAATGCTACATTTTCTTCCGATTCTCACCAATAAAAAGCTGATTCCAGAAAGATTAATTTAAAAATAAATCATTTAAAAAATAAACTAAACCTTCATAAAAGAAGTCAAATTAAATTTTAAAACTTGAAGGATGAAAAACTAGAAAAGAAGAAAATGTGTTTGGTTACTCTGTTTACAGTACACTTGAAAAAGGATATGTGTGTACATAGATATTAAACAATTTTAAATAACCTACTTTTGAAAGAATTACATTACCCCAAATATACACTTTAGCAAAACAAGTTTTAGATATATGCACAAGCAAGAATGCCTATGATTAACACTTCAAGAACTGGAATTATTTTGCAAACTATCTGGCAAATGCTTAAGACAATAGATCAAATTATTAATTCATTTTGGTCACTTGCTAACACTTAACCCTTTGATACTTTTGTACGTGTTATGATGCTCGAAATCAAACAGCGCATTGACACTTTTATACATCTTATGCCATGCGAAATCAAACAGTGCGTTTGTAGTCATTTGTTTTGTTATTATTTTTCAATTTTTTTAAAGTTTTAACCTTAATTCCTATTTTCTCCCGAATTGTGCCCAGTGACAACCATTGAACCAAATGCTATGGCAGCTTAAAATACTAATATAATCCTGCTGTCAAGACTTCTGAACTGGTTGAGTGCCAGAAGCCACTATCAGGACTTTCAAAAATGAAAATACCAGAGCAAAGGCCAACACTTTCCTTGTTTATATTTCATATTAAGTGAAACACATATATTTTGTTTATAAAAATTTGTTTTATTACAATAATTTGTAATAAAACAAGTTTTGAATAACAAATTCCGACCACCAAAAAAAATCTATCCCTCAACCAGTTAATCACTAATGTGAAAAATATCTTATTTGTACTTTCCGACATATGACGTCGCATTTTGAAAAACGTTGAAGAAACTGAATTCCTAGTGACGTTTGAATGTCAGGATAATTAAAGTCTCAAAGGGTTAAGGGTCTGGGGAGTTCTATGCATATTTTTCTACATTTTGCAGGCCTGCTGTTTTAAAAATATTGCGTAACTCATTTACAGTTCACCTAGTATGAGCTTTGGTAACCTATAGTTTGTTCCCCTGTACTTGATTCAGGTAACCCATTAGGTAACCTAGATATATATACATCACAACCATGTGGTATATGAACTCTTGTATCATAGCCATGTTCTTATGCCTATGAGCAATATCCAAATGAATAGAGATGAATCCTTAAGAACAATGATGAGGCTGTTTTGCTGCAATTCAGATAAAAGTAGTTACAATTATAGCCTAATCTTGGCATGGGCTAGCATGCTGCAAAACAGTATGGCATCCAAAATACCTATTTGTGGCAGAGACATGAATTATTGCCATTTCCTGATTTTGTACCTGTATGTATGTTACATCTTAATGTGATGAAAGTCTAAAGTGATGTTGAGCATCAACCAATCATCAGCATTGGTGCTCAAGTATAGTTGCTCTGTTGGCCAATAATAGGCCCACAGAGCAGTTATACTTCAGGCAGATGCAAACATTGGTTGATGCTCAACATCATTCCGTTGTACTAGATCATTCAATTTGGCAAGGCAAACATTTTGTGTGACCCAGTGACAATTTGGCACAACCCATTTTTCGTTCGTAAGTAACATCCAGATGAACCAAAAGGCTGTTCGCCTCAAATCGACAGGCCTGATTTTGACAGGCTACATCCTGTGGCTTTGTACTTGTTTCTAGACAAGTCTTGGCTGCCAATGTATGAAACAACTGTCATGGTACATGTACTTAAAATGTAACACGCTAGTTTCCCCAGAGCCTAGACCCCTGCAAGGCTTTGTGATTCGATTTGGATTTGAATCTTCCATGAGATTCAATTCGAATCCATCGACAGGTATTTGAAATTTCGAATCCATGGCACAGTTTTGTTATAGTAATTACTACGCTGTTTTATTGATGAATTCCCTCCAATACAGTTGTCAAAAACTAATATACGGGTGTAATATAATAACCAGGTATAAGAACATTTTTCTTCATCTTGACAGAATTGTAATCTATACTCGTTGAGTCGGTAACTGTTATCTTTAAATCGACATAGAATTACAATATGATAATAAAAGCAAATGTGACTCACAATTCCTTCTGTTGGAACTCACACACATGCCTTTATGTGTTACTCAATTTATTTACATTAATATTACGTCATGGCATGAACATGTACTCATAAGCCATGACTATTAATTGAAAGCCACATAGAATGTGACTAATCCAAAATACTAAAGTTAAAATGGCGGAAATTCATTCTCTTTTCGATACACGAGAGGTTGACAAAAAATATGTATTTAAAAAATGTTTGTCGCAATTGTGTTCTGTTTGCTGCATCAATATAATGGGAGCGAGAATGTGCAGTTAAACTGTCTATCATTTTGTTTCTGTTGGATTGATAATAATCATTGATTGCATAATACTCACATGCTTGTAAAAGTATCAACCATCTTATAATTATATATTTACATGGGCTCTCACAATATTACATTTGTCTTTCGATGCGGTCACGAAAAAAACATGCAGTTTACTGACTTTACTTACCATGTCGGATTCGATTTGGATTCAATTTGGATTCGAATCTTCCTTAAGATTTTATTTGGTATTTGATTCAAGCCGAAAAGGAGAGGTGTGATTGTCCCAGATGGGCCTGTCCATACCACCCACTGCTATGATTATTCTAAGACAAAAAAGTGGCACAACTCTGGTAAAAAAAAAGTTCGATCGAAACTATTATCACAGGTGCACAGGGTCCCATGGTAGCGAACATCCATACCAAGTTTCAAAGAAATCGGCCCATAAACATTTGAGAAAATCTCCAGACAAAACTCAGGCATTCTAAGATTAAAAGAGTCATAACTCTGGGGAAAACGTCTGAGCAAAACTATAATCACAGGTGCACAGGTTCCCATGATAGTGAACAACCTTACAAGAAGGGCCATAACTCTGGCAAAAAAAAGTCTGATCAAAACTATAATTGCAGGCACACAGGACCCCATGGTAGTAAACATCCATACCAAGTTTCAAATGAATCGACCCACAAACATCTGAGCCATTGAGCTCTGTCAAACAAGACTGGAATGGTTAAAGTCCAAGTTAATGGGGAAAAATTACAGCTTGAAATATTGATATATCAGCATCAGTGTACAGAGCGTTAAGAAACTGAACAAATGAAGTGCTGTGATGTAAAATCCTGTTCAAAAGGGATCTGAGAGCAAAGCAGTATTTCACATCATAGCTCATCTCTGTGGTAAAAAAACAGTTTTCTCATCATTATACAGCATGTCATAGTTCTGGATGAGCAAATGAATGAATACCAAGAGTAATTCAGGAATAACTTTTTGCTCTTTGTTTAAGGCCCAGTAATGAAGGCAAAAAAAAATTGATTGCCTTTATTCATTTGAGGAAAGTGAAAGGCAAACAAAATATTCATCTGCCCAACTTGTACTTGACAAGATTACTATGATTTTTGAAACGTTTCACAAGACATAAAGTTTATTAAGTTCATGTCCTGAATACGTAAATGGCTTTAAGAATGTTCAAATCCTCTTGGTTGGTATGAAACACATACATTTCTGATAGAGATTTATTTTTTATTTTGTTACACTTCAAACAAATCTTGTAATTCCTTACTGCAATCCGCAGCATTAGCTAATAAAAGTGAGGGAAAATCATTTAACCCTTAAGGACCTGGAAATTTTTATAAATATTTCGCTACTCTCTCACTGTTTACATCCTGTGGCTTTGCAGTTATTTTAGGCAGGTCTTGACTGCCTATATAAGCAGCCAAGACTTGCCAAAATACAACTCCCCAAAAATTTAGAATTTAACTTGTGAGTTAACCCTAAAAAAGCATGTTGGGGCACTTGTTCTGTTGCAGTAAAGGTGATCAAAGTCGGAATTAGGCCCTTAAGGGTTAACCCTTTATCCAACATGGACAGAAGACACTAGCAAAAAGATTTTCTGAATAACTAAAAAGTTCTAGCTTTTTTGTCTCAAAATACATAACGTATGATGCCCCCACTGATGTAGCCCAATACGCTCATTCCATTGAGGGGACACAAGCTATGTATTTTAGCCAAAACATGAAAAAATAACATTTGAAAAGAGATTTTCATGAATAGTGCTGGACAGTTTTCAACAATACAATAGGTAAAGGGTTCATGCTAAGTTAGAATGAAAATGACAATCATGTTGTGGCGACATCCACCCCTGTAATTTACAAACTGAGCAGTTGGAAAAAAATGATTTTTCAAAAACTTTCCTCAAAACCATACAAAGTGATCTCTTACTGGAATGAACGTGTAGAACACATCCAATGAGGGGGTTATATGACATGGTTTTGCTGTCATTTTTTTTTAAAAACTGAAAACAAATAGTTCAGATAACAAACTTGAAATGTTGAGTCAAGTGTTAAAGCCCTAATTCCGACTTTGATCACTTTGTTCTGGTGCAACAGAACAGGAGCCCCAACATGCCATCTCTGGGTTAACTTGTAAGTTTCATTCCATTGAGTACCTTGGTAGTTGTTTCTAAGCAGGTCTTGGCTGCCTATATAAGTAAACTACTACAAAGCCACAGGATGTAGACTGTTAAAGTGTGGCAATAATGTGTAAAAATCTCCCGGCCCTTAACTGGTTGGGTGATAAATTATTTTTTAACTGGTAGAGTGCTAAGTTATTTTTGGTCATCAGAATTTGTTCATGTCTTTGCTTTGTTACAATTTATGGGCGAGTGCCAATAGGCACTCTCCCATAAATTGTAACAAGGCAAATCCTAACAGACTAAATTATTTCAGTTCAAAGATAAAGCGAAGCACATCCACTGAATTTGAGGCCTTCAAGTTGTGGTAACTGTGCTTCAGAGTAATGCCCAAATATGGGTGGGCTTCCAGCACTCTACCAGTTAAAGGTGATTTGAAACATGGGTATTTTTTTCCAAGATACCATGCTACCAACAAGAGTAGCCATAGTTTAGCAAGATTTTGTTCATAAATGTTTGGTTACAATTTATTGGATAGCATTCTCCAATAAACTGCAACCAAACAACAATTTTATATAAGAAATCTTTCTTCTACCGCTGAGTGAACACCATGCTAATGCATGCAGTGTAACACCGCTAAAATGGCTCCCTGCACTTTTCAATTGAGCCATTATAGTGGCTTCTTGCATTCAACCAGTTAGGAGTTAATGGCTTGAACCATGTTAGTAATCAAAATGTTATCGAACTTACCAACAGTGACTAAGTTAATTTCTGTAGATTTTAAATCAGAAATTCTGCTTCTCATATCCACATGGTCCATTGGTTTTCCAGGTACCTGGAACATGTAACGAGTTGGATCGAAATTTTTTTCCCCGCATACTTTCAGAAAAAGGTCAGAAAGAAGTGTGTTGTACGATATTCGTAATACTCTCTTCTGATTGTGTGGAAGATTAACAGAGAACCTATTGGTCATCTGAAAGAGAAAAAAAAATGTTCGGATACTGAGGCTAAATCCCATGCATTGAATTACAGACAGCAAAATTGATCAATAACAGTTCAGTTCACAAAGGTTGACATCTTCACAATGGTCTGTTTGTTGGTGGTTAACGTCACATATTTATGCACCATGGCTAATCGTGACACAACATGGAGATGAAGTCAAGTTTAGTCAATCGTTGATCTACATGTTGCCCATTTTAGAGGACTTACACCCCAAGCATTGGTGACTGGGTCCTATTTTACTAGTAAAGCGGAACTGGTTTACCACAGGAAACAAGTGCTGCTTACTTCCCGGGGTTCCCACGGGGATCACAATGGTCCAAGTCTATTAAAAGTTTCTTGGAAGTCTAGCAAGAGAATGATGTTATTATTACCTGCAGACACTCTCCAATAAATAGTAACAAAACAAAAATACATGAAGATTTTGTTTTTCTGCTGCTGGAGAGAAAACAAACTAATGCATAGAGTGTAAAGCCACTAAAGTGGCTTTCAGGACTTTTCAATAGAGCTATGATAGTGGCTTCTAGCACTCAACCAGTTAATCTATTATATCATGTTTGACAGAGCTCTGAGCTCTGTCATAGAAGATAAAATAGAATAAATGCTCAGTATGCCACTCCCTTATATGCTGATGGATGACTCTCAGTTTTCAAAAACACATATTGGTGGATTTTTTCCTTTTTTAAAACTGTTATGGATATGCTGGGGCTGTTCCCAAACCAGCGGCTGTCTGGGTTTCTTTTTCTTTTTTCACAGAGCAGAATTTGTGTAGTTATGCACAATTCCTAGACACCTTCCAGTTCGAAGTTATTTGGGACACAAGGTATTTCAAATCCCACATCATCACTGTGTGTGTCTTCGACACGCTGAAACTTTTTGTTCATTCATATATCACTGCAATACCGGAAAGTGACTAAGTCCTTGTTAACTGAATAAGTTTCACTGGCAAAGTTACTCTTCAATTAACAGGGTTCCACTGCATTATGACTGAAACATAGGTATAAAGTCAAGTTTAGTCAATCGTTTATAGCTGTGTTGCCCACTTTTTGAGGACTTCCACCCCAGGCATTGGTTACTGGTCCTTTTTGTACCAGTGCAGCTGAACTTCTTTATTGCAGGAAACAAGCACTACTCCACTTCCCAGGGTTTCCACAGGGGGAGTTAAGGGTTACAGATAAAAATAATTACCTTAAGAATATCTGTAATGTAACTCAGGAGTTTAGCTTGACACTTTACCTAATGTAATGACCAAAACCGGCCAGCGCTATTCACATAAATCACCATCCAACTTTTCATTATTATTTCACTTTTCGTCTCAAAAACATAGCTTATGACCCCAATGAGGGGTCATAACCTATGTTTTTTACGCAACAAATGAAAAAAATTAGTTATTCAAGAAGAACGTTTGCAAGTGTCATCTGCCTTTCATGTTAGGTAAAGGGTTAAGATGTCCCAAAAGTGAATATGTTAATCTGAATGACTCAGATTAAATTGTTGCAGACTCTTCAAAGCATTGTATTTCTGTCCATTGGTAAAAATCTAATTCTCCCCTCCAGCATCAATTATATATGCACCTGTATCTCAAACTGACATCTATTACACCCACTGACCCCAAATTAACTCTGTTACTCAGACATGCAGGTTCCTCACCTGTATGACAGTAACAAAACAGAAAATATTTCACAACTACCCAAGAACAAATGTAATTACTCTTCAGCACAGGTAGATGTAAATGCACTGCCGTCTGACATACAAGTGTTCTAATTGAGTGTATTAAACTTGACAAAGTAGTAGCAAGGAGGTGTTACCTCCAAAGAAAACAACAATTGTAAATTACAAACAGATTGTATCAGCACCAACTTAATAGTACAAAGTAACTGAACAGTGATTAAACAGATATGGAACATGAATTCTTTTCAGAAAAATTTAAAATTCTGAATAATTACCTCAGGAGTATTAAACAAAAAAAATGATTAACCTTCAATTTCTGTTATTAATAAGATATGGAGTTTGCGAGTTAAGATTAACACCCTACACTGAAGTTAACCCTTTACCAAACATGAAAGACAATCAATACTTGCAAACAAAATTCTTAAATAACTAATTTTTTTTTAAAACTTTGCGACAAAAACATAGCTTATGACCCCTCATTGGAACCAGCTCAACAAGCTCCAATGAGGTGCCATAAGCTATGTTTTTGAGACAAAAATGAAAAAATAATGAAAACTGAATGTTAATTTTTGTGAATAGCACTGGCCGTATTTGGCCGCTACATTAGGAAAAGGGTTAAAACACCAAAATTTCAGGCAGCAAATTTTTCCAATAATGCAATTGGGAATTTAAGAAATTCAAAGATTCAATTTGATAAATACCTCGTTGCATTATGGGAGAAATTTGCAGCTTGGAATTTTTGCATTTTGACCCCACTGTTCAGGGGGTTAACTATTTCAGTACCATGAGTCTATTCTAGAATGGAAGCTTGCTTTGTTTGATGTAAAATTGTTAAGTGATAAACTTCTGGAATGGGATCTCAAAAAGCCCTTTCCAAATTTAGTGGACAAGGTTAATAATCTCTGGCACCCAGGACTCTGGCACCCAGGCGACGACTTCTTTCTCTCATATCAAGGGTCCCACAGGGGAGTGTGGCGACGTGCACGTGTTATTTAGCGTTAGGTCTACAGTCTGGACACATTTCATACGAACAGGTAACATGTGAGGAGTAGCTTGCCAAGCATTGATTAGTAAGTTGTTTCCCGAAAACATGTCTGGAACGTAGGGCCTGTAAGTTGGCATCAATTCCATTCCAAATCTTTGGGAAGCTATGTTTTGGCAGTTTGGCAGAGAATTGGGTTCTAGCCTCCTTAATAATCTTATTATATAAATGGGAAGTCTGTGTAATTCTGTCATATAATTCTGTCCAGCAAGAAATTGATTATCTCCCTTGATATGCAATGGGCAACTCTTCCAGCATGCTGAGGGGGCTTCCCATCCTTGGTCAGATGAACCCACCAGTCGCTTGTAAAAAAAGAATATATTTGAGATGGCAGTGATCGCATGATCATGTAAGAATGCACATCCATCAAATTTCAATAAAACAAAAGATCTTCTTTATGAATCATGGAGAGAGCCTTGTGGCATCACTAACCACGATGGTATGTCTTCATGGTAAAGGGTGTTGGTATTTAAAAATACTTGGTATTTTAATAATACTTTGATAAGAATGAATTATATGTAGTGCTGAAATGTACAAACATTTGACCTTTGAGTTCTGATCAATAGAAAATGTTTTGTCAATAATGGCACACCATAATATGCAGTATTAACTGGTTGACTGGATTATTTTTGGTGGTCTGAATTTATTTAAAATTTGTCTTATTACAAATCATTGGAGAGTGCCTACAGGCACTCTCAAGTAATCTGAAATAGAACAAATTAAAATTAACAAAATGATATTTGGGTTTGGCTGAATCTGAAACATGAGCAAGGAAAACATTGGCTTTTGCTCTGCTACAATCATTTTTTTTAAAGCCCTGATAGTGGCTTCTAGCACTCGATCTGTAAATTACATTACTGTTGTTAAGTTTGGATGTGAAACTTTTGCATCAAAAACTGTAACTGGATTGTTTGTGGGATAATCTTAATACAAGTCAATTATGACTGTTAAACTTGCACAGGACAAGAGGATCAAAAAAAAACTTTTGCATTTCATGATCATGGATTCAAATTCCTGTGTGTAAAAATAATTCAAGAAAATTGTATGCACAACATTAAAAAATTCTTAGGAAAATAACTTGGGAATTCTGGGGTTAGAGCACTGGACTTTAAACTGAAAAGGTCAACAGTTTGACCCCAGCCAACTGCATTGTGTCCTTTGGCAAGACTCTTAATCCTGATTGTCCATGTGGAGGTATGGTGACCAAGCCAGAAAATAATCAGACTGTCATTTGCAAAATGAGGTCCCCAGAGGGTGAATTTAGTGATGCTACCCTGCATAGCAGGGTAGCATCACTACATTTACCCTCTGTGAACCTCAATCTGAATCAGGGTTTCAAAACTAAACAGAAAGAGGTACCCAGATCTTAAATTGGCCCACTGTATGGATAGCATTATTAAATTCACCCTCTGTGGACCTCATTCTGCAAATGTCAGACTGCTTATTTTCAGGCTTGATGGTGACACTACGTACTACGGTGTACTGTACCTCGATGGTGCACTTGCTTTCAACTGCTAATTATGAGTTAGTGCATTGGAGAGTCTGCCAGTTACTCACCACTGCTTGGTGATGCTCTCCAGGTTCTACAGCTTCTTCCACCCTCCAAACTGCCCAATGTAATGTGACTGTTGAAAGTGTTGTTAATCCCAATAAACAAACTAACTTGGGGATTACTGTCTATGAAAATGACACCATAGAATAAATGAAGCTCTCTCTGTATTGCTCGTTTTCAGTTTTCCACCATTCAAAGAACATTTAACTACTAAGTTGAAATCTACTCACGCAAAATAGATACAGTTTGACCATAGTAATGCACAGCCAAGGGTACATTCAGTAGGGTACATATATTTCCAATTATAATGACCTGAAATTATGTCTTCATTTGTGTTCAATTAGATTCCATGAAATAATTCAGACTGCATAAATCAGATCTCCTACCTCCCATCCCATCAGTCTAATTAGCATTCAGTCACAACTGTTGAAAAAGTTCCTGCAAATTCTCTCACTCTAAACTACTTGTAAGCTGCTGGGGAATGTTCCTGACCAGAACAAGAAGTCTCTTGCCACTGAAATAGTTATTTGGGCAGCTTTAACCAAATTTCCATCTGTAAATTTCTTGGACTTCTCTCAGCAGGTTAACCCTTTACCCAACGAATCGCCCGCATCCGTCCGCATAATATGCAAATTGAGCAGTTGAAAAAATGTTATTTTTCAAAAAATTTCAACAAAACCATATCATGTGACCCCTCGTTGGAACGAGCTCGTTCCAACTAGGGGTCACATGATATGGTTTTGTTGAAATTTTTTTAAAAATTAAAAAAATGACATTTCAAATAATAAATTTTGATATCGTCTGCGTTGGGTAAAGGGTTAAGAGTTAATCCTGCACTCAGAACCCACTCATTCACAGAGATATCTACTCTAGTTCAACAACTGGACAGGTCTTCATATTGACTGCATTCAGCTCAGCTCAACCCTATTATTCTCAGACCTTATTAGTATTTCTAATATCACTTGATAAAAAGTGATTTTATGAGGAAATAATCTGATATGATATCCCAAGTTTAGTAAAATCAGCTAAATTCAATGAACTTAGCTGATAATAGTATTAATATCAATGTCAAGTAATCTCATAATTTTGGAGTGAGATAAAATCAATACGACCTGATCAAGAAACACTAAATGTAATTTGAGCAAACACTGAATTACAAAAATATTACTTTTCCTGTTACCAATACTTCTGCTGGTTTTCATCTATAAATATGGACTCTTCTCTGTGTTTGCATTGGAAGAAATTGAACAATGATTTATCTTTTGAGTTGATTTCAACTATTAACTCTCTAATGTGAGGGGTATTAATCAAGTTATGACTGTTGGAAGGAAGCCTTGACTTGATTAAAAAAAAATATTCAAATCGAGTCTGGCACTGTGAAATTATTAATAAGAGAATTACTCTAATCAATTGTGATATATTTTGTTAAAAAGTTCTGGATTATACCTCAATGAAACAAAACATTTATTCTCTGACCAGGAAAATCTGCCTGCAGCAAGCAAAGAATAAATAAAGCAGAGAAATATTGTTTTCCAACTGCCAAGAAATTAGAAAAATCTGGCCAGCACCATACACAAAAAATGGCAATTTAATCTTATTTTTGGTCATACAATAATTAGGGGTTATTACTTGGTTAGAGACATATCAGCCGAGATATCAGCCTGAGGTAACTTCATATCGGCCCAAGAGCAAAGGTCAAAGGCTGATGTGAAGTTACCAAAGGCTCATATCTCGGCTGATATTAAACTAAGCAAGTAAAAACCTCTTTATTCATGAAATCAACACTAATAATTACAAAGTTTTATATATTTTTTTTTTATTAGGGTTTAACGACACATTAACAGCCAGGGTCATATCATGTCGGTGACATTTTTATGAGTGAAGGAAGCCGGAGTACCCGGAGAGAACCACCGAGCAACAACGAGCAGCTGTCGGCTCTCCAACATCGTAACTCTGAACTCTGCATCATGGCACAGGCAGGATTAGATTGGTTGAAGACATGTGCACCATCGACGTGCAGTACGCCTTAGTACACAGCGTCATCATGCTCCCATGTAGGCAATTGGGTTAAGTGCCCAAGGACACAATGCGGGAGCACGAATCAGTTGCTGAAATGGTCACCCATCCAACTACTAACCGCATTCGATGTTGCTTAACTTCAGTGATCTGACGAGAACCGGTTACCGCGACACCACCGTGCCCCCACAAAGTTTAATTGTTTCTCATTCTATTCCAAAGTCCTCTTCTCCCACTCTGACAAATCTCAGCTTACGACTCACTTTGCATTGAATCTTCTAGATAACTCTCAATCTTTTAATACTCATCCACCTAACCCTTACTCATTGTCATCATTACTTTCTCATCATACAAAAACTTGACTTAAAACTACTCCTTCATGCCATCTAACTCCAATTTACCTGATCGCATTCGTTGAATAACCATGAATGATTTTGGTGTAAACAAGTTGGTTTGTAGCTAGTAATGATTCAAGGGGGAAAACTCTAGTCTGGTTCATATCGGAAGACGCTGACATCCTACCAGCCGAGTTTGATGCCATATCTGCGGAGTTTAATAATGGGCAATTCTGGGAAAGAAAATCATATCGAATAAATAATTAGCTATGATGCCTCATTTATTTATTTATTTATTTATTTATTGGTGTTTAACTCTTTACCCACCGAGTATTTTCAAGATATTTTTCATAGAATCTGGTCATGGATGCTTTGAAGTAGCCATGACTAGAGTCGATGAATAATTCTTCTTCTACATTTAACTAAAAAGAGGGCAATGCAAAGCATAGGCCACGGCCCTCGACCCTCGACCCCCGACCTGTCTGAAGTAGCATTAAAGGTACTGTGGGACCTGAAAATTTTCAAAACAAGGGCAATGCAAAGCATAGGCCACGGCCCCGACCTGCAGACATCTTTGAAGTAGCATTAAAGGTACTGCAGGACCTGAAAATTTTCTTAGTTGAAAAAAGTGAAAAAGGACCAAAACTCTGGGAAAAATTATCGGACAGAACCCATTCCTTGTGCATATCCGTTTCCCCATGCAGGTCTATCAGCATACCAAAGGAGATCCAAATCCGACCGAATGGTTTTGAAATTACAATGCAAAACATTTGTATGGACAGATGGACAGGTGGAGGTTCTTCCACGTTCTTACTTGTGGGGTTTTTCCCATGTTAAACCCTTACCCCACAAGATAAAAAAATTAACCCCACAGTGCAAAAAATAACCCCACAAGTGACCACTGTACCAACCCAACCCCACAACAACCACTGAGCCTAAATTGTAAACCCCACAATGTACCTCTGCTAAGCCTGGATGGACAGAGATGGACGGACAGACAGAAGGACAGACGGAGGGTTTCACTAGATACACCCAAATCCTCCTTTGGAGTCAGGAGCATAAAAAAAATCATTCGTGCAATGTCCATCGAATTTACAGTGAGAAACTTTTATTAAATATGCTCAAATTATTCTTATTTTGTGGCAAGAGAAATTGTGTCCTGGCCAGTAATAACCATCAGAAGCATGCAAGGAGTTAAGGTCACATATGTCTGCACAATGACTGAGTGTGAGCACAACATGGATATAAAATTAAATTCAACCGATTTTTTATAACAATGTTGGTCATTTTTGAGGACTTCCATCCCCAGGCATTGGTTACCAGATCCTATTTTACCAGTGGTCCCAGGTTTCCATGGGTAGATATACCGGTAAGCCTTCAATGGGATAAACTAGAGAAGCTTATTTCAATGAGGGATTATAAGCTATGTCTAGGAAGAAATATGAATTTATTTTCATTTTTTATGAGAACACACTGTATAATAATTTTATTTATTGCCAAAAACTGTAAATGTATATGTTTTCTTAATCATTTTTAACAACGTTGTCCACTGTAGTGGACTCTCATCCCAAGTACTGGCCAAAAGATCCTATGTGGAGCAGAACTTTGCTACTTGGTGTTTATTTATTTATTGGGGTTCTGTTGCACAAACACCTGTTGGGGAGCCAAAGGCATTTCAAAACCCCCACTTGAAACAAAGGGTTCACGCCTAACAAGGCGTGCCAGACACCAATCTTCCCGAGGAGAGGTCTTTTGGGGTTGTCCAGGCCTTGGTCAGTCCTTAACATCATTGGTTTGTTGATATTTTCAGACAAGCCTGCTGATGACAGAATGACTATAGCCAAGTTGCTTTCCAATAGCTTTGAATGACATGCCTGTTGCATGCAACTAAACGATTTGCAATCTTAGAGCCTCTTACAGTCTCCTCCTTGCCATGTCAACATTTACTGATAAAAGAAGTGACAAATTTTCTTGTTTTATACCCAGATATTGTGGATGATAGTGTTTTTTGTGACATTCGTGGGAAGCATGCTTCACGTGGATGAGGGGATGTGTTTGGGGTACACTATCAACCAGAAACATCATGTTTCACTAGATCTTAGTGCAAGACATGGCAATCATTAAAACATAATAATCAGTAACAGCAACTTCACTGTCATGAAACATTTCAGGGGGGTGCTTAATTAAGTTCCGGGTGTATATTAATGTCAGCTGGAGACAGAGCATTGTATCCAACTATTTCTGGTCCACATCACTAATTTATGTCATTGAGATTAAAAATGTTACTTTTTCAAGAGTGTGGTGGCTCAGTGGTTAGTACATTTGACTTCAAACCGAAAGGTTCATGGTTCAATCCTGACCAGCGTTAACTGCATTGTTTCCTTGGGTCAGACACTTAATTCCGATGGAACAGTGGAGATGTGTACTACGGCATGCTGCATGTATGAAGATGGTGCACTTGCCTTCAACCACTGCTAACTTTGGTCATTAAGTTTGAGATGCAGACAGCTTCTTGCCACTGCTTGGTGCTCTCTCTCTGGGAACTTTGGCTTCTTCCACCCACAAAACTGACCAACATGATGTGACCCTGGCTGTCAAAAGTATAATTAAACCCCAATAAACAAACAGTTTTTCAGGAAAATGTTTTGCACATGTTGCCTTCTATTAGAATTGGGTAAAGGGTTAATGCAGAAACATCTACATATAGCAAAGCAGATTAATCCATTTTCTGCAAAAAAGGGTTACGTGTACATCATGCTTCCCTCTATCTCTCAAATATTGACATTGTTAGTTCTGGAATGCCCCAAAACACAACAAGTGTTTGTTTATCTATTACATATAGATGTAGCTGTCAGTTAAAAAAAGAAAGGTGTAAGACAGGGAGTGTTTATCATTGTGAACTGTGAATGAATCCAATATATTATAGACATTACAAATACAGGTTTTAAATAGAATTGAAAACTAGGTAATCACGTATCTTTACAATTCATACCATTGAAATCCAAAGATTGTAACCCTGATCAGATATTAACCTTTACCTGACACAACCAACAAATAAGCTGAAAGATAACTAAAAGAAAAATTTGCCTTTCTAGTTACCTCACTGATAATACCTGTACAGTACAGTGGTTGTTATGCATGTGTGTGCAGTAATGTCCACGCATGCATTGACCAGGTAATAAAAATCATCATCAGAAAAATGTTAATTAATGAAGCACCAAATTGTACCCGGTGCTTCATTAATTAAATTTTTGATGATATTATTCCTGTAAGGAATCTAATTTTATTGCTCCCATGGAAATATTGCATACTCATGGAAATTGACCAGTCCACGGCAGTCATACTGTACCTGGCATCAATTCTTGGAAATATAACGGAAGAACTTTCGAATTGAGGACTTTTGACTAATTTTACTATTGAAATGTAAAAATGAATTTGAAAGATAGTGTACCAAATCACTTCAACCTCCAAAAAAGGTTGGTGTTATTGTTTGAGATAAAAAAAGTGCTATCAACAGCACAATAGACCTTTCAGGATAACCTCCGGCATATAACTAAAATCTTGTTCAAACAATCTTCAGATGAAAGTGTCAATGACACTGTAGCTCAGCTTGACAAACTTGAACTTGGTAAGTTATAAGTGAAATGGCAAAACTGAAGAACATTGGTACCAATGCTATTTGGTGAAATTTCAACATAACGGCATTGTGTGTGCACAACCTCTGAGTAATCCATGCATTTTTAAATGTAAACTGTAAGCCATGCTAAAGGAAGAATGCTGAAACACAAATGCAGTACGTTCAGAGGTTATTGTAAATGGCAACTTTTTTCAAAGAAATGAATTCTAATCGATAGCTCTTATCTAAAGGTCTCGCCCAATGAGCACAAGAAGTTCAAAAACAATCCTATGATAAATGTGGCCTATAGGCCATGTCAAAGAAGAATGTTGATGCACAAGTGCAATAAGTTGAAATAATGTTGCCAACGGCAACAGTTTTTGAAGGAAATGAAAAGAAAATCGATAGCTCCTATCTTTGTCACTCTACATAAGCATACAAAAGTTTCAAAACAACCTGATAATGAATGCTCCCTCTGAGGCATGCCAAAGGAAGATGTTAATGCACAAATGCACTAAGTTTGAAGGTCATTGCTTGTGGCAATGTTTTTCTTTTTTATGGAAATTCATAAATATACCCTGCAGAGTGCAAAAGGGATAAGTTGCTGCACAAATGCAGAAAGTTCAAAGGCTGGTCATAACGACAATAATTTTTTATGGAAATGAAAAACTGGAAGATGGCCACCAAAGGGTGGCTGATTCCCCCGAAAAAAGCCTTGATAGCCATTCCAACCTTATTCGTGACACACCCTCTGGTTGTGGGCAATAATAATACCAAGTATCATTAATATTCTTGAAGGCTGTAAGAAGTTATGGAGCGGACACGAATTCCGTCTATGCCTGGATGGACAGACGGACAGACGGACGCTCCAACATTTCGGGTTTATGGGCTACCAAAAAAACATTTTGTATGTCCAAAACCTTATTTTACACAGAACCCCACCCCCTCCACCCTAGAACTTATATTTAACCCTAACCCCACCCCTCCACCCAAAAACCACACCCTAACCCTACCCCACCCTGACCCTAAACCCTAAAATCCCACCCCAGACCCTAACCCCAACCCACCCCTGGGATCTACCCCCCCCAACCTTAAGCCCTACTCTGGGGCTACCCCTAACCCTAACCCCCATCCCACCCCTGACCCAACCCCACCCTAGCCAAACCAACAGGATTAGGAGCTATTTTTCGGTTTAGGGGCTACTAAAACAAAAACTCCACCCCTGACCCAAACCCTAACCCCCCTGGGACCTAACCCTCCCCAACCTTAAGCCCTACTCTGGGACTACCCCTAACCCTAACCCCTCCCCACTCCTAACCCTAACACTACCTTAATTTGGAGGTAGCCCCTAATAACAATATCCCCTAAACCTCCAATGTTGGCCCGGACAGACAGACAGACGGAGAGACGGACAACGAATTTTTTTCGGGGGAATAAAAATCAATAGCTCACATCTAGAGGTCACCCCAAACACACATACCAAGTTTCAAAGTGATCCGACCATAAATGTGCCCTGAAGGGTGTGCCAAAGGGAAATATTGAAGTCTGACTAAACTAAGTTCAAAGGTCATTGCCAGCGGCAACATTTTTTGACAGAAATGGAAGAAAATCGGTAACTCCCATGGATATGGATATCGCCCACACACAACCACACCAAGTTTTCAAGGGATCCAAACATAAATGTGCCCTGCAAGGCATGTCAAAGGGAAATGTTGATGCATACCTGTGTGAATTTTATTCTGGGTTTTCAGAAATTCTGGGGAATTCCGGGAGAATAAGCAAGACAAAGCTTGGAAAAATTAAAAAAAAAAGAAGTAATTATTTGTGAAAACATTTTGCCAGAGAATTCCTGTATTTTTCCTGATGTTAAATTCCTGATTTCCCAGAAAAATCAGGATTTCTCATAAAAAGCATCTGATGACTGTGTTTTAAATTCCTGGTTTCCAGGAAAAATCCGGAATTTTTACTCTGTTGGAGTAGAAATATATAATGTATATTAATGTCATGTCCACACTGGATAATTTAAAATTGGAGGGAAAAGTTTCACATCTCTGCCATGTTGTATTTTTGGTGAAGAGACTATTCTGAAAGGAAATAAACTTATACATGTGAGTATTCAATCTTTCAGCATAATACTCGTTTGAATTATAAACAATAATCTTCAGAGCCCAATGGATAAAGTTTGGGGAAATGTTAACTATTCAACAATTTGTTTCATCAAAATCTTTGTTTCTCACCTCAACACATCTCATGGGTGGTTTCATCAGTTGGATTTATAATTCCTGATTCCAGCTTGTTTTCCCAACAGTCTTTGATGATTCCCTTTTAAACACTGAATCTTGAATGCATTTCAAAAATATTGTACGGCTATCTGTATTTTTTATGAAATTCCTCTGATAATTTTTTCTCAACTGCCTTGTGCATATAAGTACATGTATCATGACACATCCATATTTGTAGTATGTCAGTACAACAAGCTACAATAACAAATACTGAATTCCAGGAAACTCGGAAAAATCAGGAATTCTGTTCTGACAAAATAAAACTGAAGTCCGGGAAATCTGGAAAAATCAGGAATTTTGTTAACAATGAAACAGCTGAATTCCTGGAAATCCGGAAATTCAGGAATTTTTGCTCAGACAGGTTTGTTTAAAACCTGGAATTCTCTGGAATTCCCTGGAATTTCGTGCACAGGTACTTGGCACAAGCTGGGAAATCGAAAGAAAAATGACAATATTTGATACCTTTTTTGAATCTATGCTGACATGCCCCTATAATGGTATATAAATATTAACAAGGTACACAACTCGCTTTTCAAAAACGATAGCACACATCTTCATTATACCCGCCTCAAATTTGAATCACATAACGTATCCAACAGTACCTGGTATCAATGGAAAGGGGAATGAATGAGCTTTACAGCGGTGTATTACACGACCGATGGGTGCTCCTGGGTTTTTCATGATAACTGGGAGAAGTCGCAGAAAAGGCCGAAAAACATTTAGTCGGACAAGATAGTGCACAGTGAAAAGTGGATTGCCAACGGCAACATTTTTTGATGAAAATTGCAGAAAATCGATAGCTCCCATCTAGAGGTCACCCCAAACAAGCATACCAAGTTTTAAAGCAATCTGATCATAACTGCGACCTGTAAGGTGTGCCAAAGGAAATTGTGGACGTACGTACGTACATACGCCGACGGACGAGAAGTGATGGCAATAGCTCAGCTTGACTTTGTCAAGTTGAGCTAATAAAAAAGATACCCAGACTTTTAAGGATTTCCTATGACTTTGCAAACACTATCATGAAAACTATCTGAACAAAGAATTTCAAATACCTTCAAAAGTGTTTCAGACAGTTTCATACTTTCTTTTACACGAAGAACCAAGAAAAAAGTAATAATGTTTCCCGATATACCAGTAACATAGTGTTCACATCAGCAAATCAGGGAGATGTCTAAAGTATCCGCTTTGAGTGATAAAGGAGAACAGACTGACATATACATTCAAAACTTGGTACAGAATTAGAGCCTCTTTCAGTCTTTATATGCTTTATGTTTCAGGTTAAGTTGAAGATCAAGGTCATATTACGTACAAGTGTGTGGTTCTGCATCTTGAAAGAACTTATTGCCATCCCCCCACCCCCAGCAGGAAGCAGCTTTCTGCATGTAGAAGTAGAACAATTCAAGTTTTCACATTTTCCCCCTCAAATAACTGTTTTCTGAAAATAGTAGTCTAAGATATCTTCAAAAATAATTTTCAGTGGTTTGCACCAGTTTGAGAAAATCTGACCCCCACATTCCCCACCAACACTTTTACTACTGCCTACTGCCCCTCTCCCAACAAAACACTACTTCATTGCAATTTTGGTCCTTTCTATAGCTGTAAGAAGAATAAATTTCCAGCCATCTTATGACACTTAAAAAATTAGCTTCTGTTATAGAAGCCTAACCTTCGCAACACATCAGCACCAAATGGACAACCTTTCATATCAATTCAACAAGCAAATACATTTTTGTCAGAAGTAGACAAAAGAAACAACTTGCGAGCTCCTTTCACAAACAGCTCGCAATCTGGTCACAACACGGTTATCCCAGTGGCTTGAGATTTCAGAAGCAAAATTTTAAAAAATCAAGATTGAATCGGTCTTAAACTAGAGGTGTGACTGTCCCAGATGGGCTCCCCGCCGCCATGATTATTCCAAGCTGAAAAGGGGCATAACTCTGGCCAAAAAGTCTGATCAAAACTATAATTGTGTGTGCACAGGTTCCTATGTGAGTGAGCATCCATACCAAGTTTCCAAGGAATCGACCCATAAACATCTGAGAAAATCTCCAGACAAAATTCAGGCCAATGCGGCTGCTATTTCAAGTCGAAAAGAGGCATAATTCTGGCAAAAATACTCCGACTGGAATAATATTATTGCAGGTGCACAGGTTCCCATGGTGAACATTCAAACAAAGTTTTGAGCAGATTGGACCATAAATGCCTGAAAAAATCTCAGACAAAATTATGCCTATAGATAGAGAGACAGACAAACAAACAGGATGATTCCAGTATACCCCCCTCCCCCTTCAAAACTTGTTGCCTGTTTGGGGGGGGGGGGGGGGGTATAAAAAGAAATGAAAAGAGCTTTTGAGATTCAATGTTCTCACATTCCTTTTTCGACAAGTGAAATTCTACAGCTGTTGGCAGTTGGAAGATATGAACAAAGAATTTCGAATGGATCACAACCCAGTTGTGATCCATCCGAAATTCTATGTCTGCTTTTCTGATCATAGAACGGTACTAAACCAACACATAGTGTGGTATAATCTATTTAATTTACAATCAATCATCAGCTGTAATCAGTTTAAATCATTAGATCAATCATCGATCATATGTTTTGTACTAACTATTCACTGAACTGACTTTTGATCATTTGTTGCTTAACTCTTTCAACACGAGAGGCCGCTTTTCCGGTCCAGGAACATGATATGTCATAATTTCATTAAGTAGGATGGCTACTGAGTGAATGTGTGTGGTAGAACAATTAATATTTTCAACCTGCAGCCTTGAAAATATTAATTGCTCTACCCCCAAATAATGGATATGGACTCTTCCAATTTCTGCCATTTAATTGGCATGGAAGATACCACCAATGTTTCTGTCTGAGCGATCGATTCAGACTCCCGCGTTGTATCCTTGGGCAAGATTGTCCACATGGGGGCACGATGACGCCATGTACTAAGGCATACTGCACATCGATGGTGCGCATGTCTTCAACCAATCCAACCCTGCCTGTGCTGCAGTGCAGAGTCATGATGTTGGGGAGCTGGCAGCTGCTCATCATTGCTCGGTGGTTCTTTCTGGGTACTTCGGCTTCCTACACCCGTAAAACTGTCATAGTCATGATTAGCCATTGTGCATAAGTATGTGACCTTAAACACCAATAAATAAATAAATATACCACCAGTGTTTAAAGGGTTAACTTTGTTATGAAAGATGTTATAACATAAACAAATAGCAAATTTTTAGTTTATGAAGAATTCCTTTTTACTGGGCTTGTTCAGGGCCAATAGTAATGGTTACATTAACTGGTAGAGTGCTGGAAGCCCATGTATGGGCTTTACTAAATACTATAGGTTGTGGCTATGATGTCTACACTCCATTGGAGGTGTTTCTGTATTGACCATGACAAGAATCATATTTTGTTTATGACTCATTGCTCAGTTACATTTGATTTGCCATTTGGCACTATCCAATCAAAAGCAACAGAGCAACACATGGCGATATGAAATCTGTGATCAAGAAAATGGAGCACTCTACCAGTTAAAGAAAAATAGTGTATGTTCACAATTAAAGCATATGTTCCACTGTGTTTTCTTATATGATATAACTGGAAAGCAGTGATACTTATTTATTTATTGGTGTTTAAGGTCACATATTTCTGCACAATGGCTAATCATGACCACAACAGTTTTACGGGTGGAGGAAGCCAGATTACCTGGAGAGAACCACTGAGCAACTGTCAGCTCCCCAACATACTAACTTCACACAAGCGAGGTTATCATTGGTTGAAAGCAGGTGCACCATCGACATGCAGTACGCGTTAGTATAATGCCACCGTGCCCCTGCAATGCAGGTGAAGTGTCTTCCCCAAGGACACAATGTGGTTGCCGCAGGTAGGATTCGAACCGAGGACCTCTCGGCTTGCAGCCTGCACCTCTACCTACTGAGGCACCGCACCCCAAAAGCAATGATAATCATATAATATGAAATATGAATGATCATCACCAATCTAATTAGAAATTGTAGGTTTTTTATAAAAAATTAATCATTAAAAAATCACTACCAACACAGAAGGGTTTGTGGGAGAAGGAGGAATTCTCTACACCAGCAGCAGTCAGAATGTATCAACAGCCCTATATGTTTTGGAGTTGAAGAAAAGTTTTTCTTTTTCAGAAAACGAAAAGCATTCCTAAAATGTCATAAAATGACTTGAAAACATCAACCTCAAATTACAAATGGATTGCTGAAATATGTGCAGAATTATTACAAATATAACTATGTGCTGAGAGTTGTGAGTGAAATTACCAACACAACATCATGCACTCTAATTGAAAAACACAATTTGCTTTGATTTACCGTATTTACTCTATGTATTGGGACAGCTAAAAATAATTATTTTCACAGGTGTTCCAATTCTTAGAAAATAGGGAAAGAACACAGCCTGGTCTTGATTTGATGCTGAATAAAGTTGTGTGTGATTTGTTTTCCATCACTATATATGAAAATCGCCGTCCAATTTTTTTTTATATTTTCAGTTTTTGCTTCCAAAACATAGCTTATGATCCCTCAATGGAACGAGCACATTGTACTCATTTCAATGAGGGATCATAAGCTATGTTTTGGAAGCAAAAAATGAAAATTTTTAGTTACTCAAGAATTTTTTTTATGAGTGTCGTCTGCTACTAGCGACGGGCCAGCTGGAAACAAATCTCCTGAATGTCCCAAACTTTGGAGCATAAAAAAAATATAGTTTTCTGGAAAAAATGTGTGTCCCAAATCATAGAGTGTCCCAATACATAGAGTAAATACGGTACTAATAATATAGAGCTAATTATCAAAATTTAAGCAATTACATATTGTTGAGCTCTGTCAAACAAGATATAATTGTTTAATGGCCAAAATGCATGGGAAAAGTTGACTGTTAAAAACTTCGAGTATTTTGACATCAAAGTGTTAAGAGTTCCAACATGTGTAAGGATCATTTAAAGTGATCTTACATTTTAGATGATGGCTGAAATACCAGGGATGATATAGCAAAATGAGCTTCCAAAAGATATTTCAAATAGCTGAACATGTCGTCAGGTAATGTACATAATCCTACCTGTTTCCTGCACTGTCCTTCCACAATGACTTAATGACAAATGATCCCAACCCCTTATATAAAAATTCAGCTGCATGTTACCTTAGAATCTCAGGTCACACACATGAGCTAATTTTGTGAAAAGTAGTTACACAGCTAAGGTAGGTGTATTAAATTTCACTGTTGTTGTCAAAGGAGACAGATATATATCAAAATAGAACACAGAAAGTAAGTATCACCAATATACAAACACAAGGACAAAAAGAATATTTGATATAGAATACCATAACTCTTCCTCAACCCACTGAGTGTGAAAAGCATGTTTCCAACAATCTGTGTTTCCCATCTTGGATCTCCCATAAGCAGGGCCCCTGTTAAGTTGATAATTTTTATTTATTTATTTATTGGTGTTTAAGGTCACTTTCAGCATCTATAGCTCCAATATGAAAACTATACTTGATGACTCTTTAACCCTCTGGGCCTCTGTACACTGATGTCAAAATAGCAAAATTTCAAGCACCAAGTTTTCTCATAATCAAGCCTGAAAATAAGCAGACTTTCATCTGCAAAATGAGGTCCCCAGAGGGTGAATTTGGTACAGCAGGGTAGCATCACAAAATTTACCCTCTGTGAACCTCAGTCTGAATCAAGGTCTCAAGCCAAAACAGAAAGATGTACCTAGCGGATAAATTGGCCCACAGTATGGGATTGCATCAGCAAATTCACCTGCTGGGGACCCCATTTTGCAAATGACAGGTTGCTTATATTCAGTAGGAATTCAACCAATTCAATCTTGTTTGACAATCTTGAGTTCTGTCAAACAAGATTGATTTGATTGAATTCAAAGCTGCATTATGGGCAAGATTTGCAGATTGAAATTTTTATTGTTTATTATCGGTGGGCAAAGGGTTAATGGACGATGCGAAATGAACACATTCCAATGAGAGATTAAAAGCTTATTTTTTTACACATAAACTAAAAAGTTAATTAAATATGAATTAAGATTTTTGAATAAGTTGCGTCCACTACTTATATTTCTTAAGACGAGAATCCCACTGATATGCATATTAAACAGGTCAGCCACAGTGTGATTTTCATTTGAGAAATATCAGCACAATTTGACCATTTACTGATGCCAACACTTCCGAGTAGCTTGAACAAACTTTTGTCATCAGATGTCTGGAGGACTGCAACTCCCTTCTATTTGGCTCCACAAATTGAACTGAACAGCACACTCAACCACATGCTCTCGTAAGTACTGTCATTTAACCCCCAACATCTCCTAATTCCACTGATTTCCAGTCCAACAGAGAATTTCAAATTTACTTACTTATTCAGTGGAACCCTGTTAATTGAATAGCCACTTTGCCAATGAAAAATATTCAATTAACAGGAATATTCAATTAACAGGGATTGTGTCACTTTCATGTATTCTAGAGATAAACTTAGCATTTATTCTATTATATCTTGTTTGACAGAGCTCTATGAGCTCTGTCAAACAAGATATAATAGATTAAATGCCTAGTTTGGATGTACTAGGGCCAAATAGGTCTATAACCAAAGGAAAACTGGGGAGAGTCAGTGGAATTTCTCAACATGTTACAAGATTTTTTATTTTTTATTCAATTAACAGGAGTTTACTCCATAACCTATATTAAATTAACAGGTCAAATTTGTACTGGAGGTTTTGTGTTAGGAAATTATATTCAATTAACAGGGATATACAATCAAGCGCGCTCCACTGTATATAAGTGCATCAACGGAAATGCACCATCTTATCATTCTGATATGTTTTCCCGTGATCAACGATCCAGGAAACTTCGCTCATCAAATGTTTACCATCTGGTAAAACCCACATTTGAATTAACAACTGTTGGTGGCAGAGCTTTTTTTTAATGTCGGTCCAAAACTCTGGAATCCTCTCCCTAACTACTTAAAGGGCATACATAGAGTTGAATCTAAGTCGGTATAAAAAACATTTCTGAAATAACATAACTAATCAGCCACTCTTAGCCATTAACAGCTTCTTTTTTAGTACAGTGGAACCCTGTTAATTGAATATCCATTTTGCTACTGGAAATTATTCCATTATCAGGAATTTTCAATTAACAGGGATTGTATTTATTTATTGGAATTTAAGCTCACATACTTATGCACAATGGCTAATCATGACCGTGACAGTTTTACGGGTGGAGGAAGCCGGAGTACTCGGAGAGAACCACCGAGCAACAACGAGCAGCTGCCAGCTCCCCAACATCTTAACTCCGCACTGCAGAACAGGCAGGGTTAGATTGGTTGAAGACCTGCGCACCATCGACGTGCAGTATGCCTTAGTACACGGCATCACCGTGCCCCCATGTGGACAATCGGGGTTAAGTGCCTTGCCCAAGGACACAACATGGGAGTCCGAATCGATCGCTCAGACAGTCACCCATCCGAGGATTAACCGGGCTCGATGTTGCTTAACTTCGGTGATCTGACGAGAACCGGTTACTGCGATGCCACCGCGCCCCCAACAGGGATTGTGTCACTTTCCTGTATTCAAGAGATAAACTTAGCATTTATTCTATTACATCTTGTTTGACAGAGCTCCATGAGCTCTGTCAAACAAGATATAATAGATTAAATGCCTGTATTGGATGTAGTGAGAAGCCAAACAGGTCTATAAACAAAGGAAACTGGGGAGTGTCAGGGTAATTTCTCGACATTTTACAAGATTTTTTATTCAATTAACAGGAGTTTACTCTATAACCAATATTCAATTAACAGGTCAAATTCGTACTGGAGGTATGGTATCTGGTTTTGTGTTGGGAAATTATATTCAATTAACAGGATTATTCAGTAAAGAGACATCCAATTAAGTGGGCACCACTGTACGGCAATAGAGCATCATGTGTGGATTTGAGGCTCTGACATTATTATTATTAATATTATTATTATTAAGTGCTGCCCAGTTTCAACCTTTATATGGTACAGTCCTTTACACAACCCCAATAGATGAAACATGGAAACAAAATTCTTGAACAACCAAAAATTTTTAAGTTTTGTTTTAAAAACATAGCTAATGACCCTTTTCAAGCTTGAAGGGTCAAATGTTATGCTTTTGTGACAAAAATGAATAAATAATGCAATTTGAATGGGTGATTTTTGTAAATAGCACCAATACTATAATGCTTTTACAGTTGTATTTTCAAGAATTGTATTTTCAGTCTATCGCTATAAATGGTTTGAATAAATCATTAGTGTTTTCAAAGACATGGTAATTTACCAGTAGGTAAATTGCCATGTCTTTTAAAACACCAATGATTGTTTTCAGTGATTAATATTCACAGGTGAGAAATAGAATTCTGAAAAATACAACTGTAAAATGTTTATAGTATTGGTCCCTGGTTGGTTTTGACCTTTATTTGTGGTAAAGGGTTAAACCATTGGGTTGTAACTTTGCTTGTGCTTCTACTGTTTTTTTTCACAAACCATGAATTACTGTCACCTGAACAGTGCCCTACTCTCTGATCATGAGTAATTTAGTAGTAATCCACTCCCCAGTATTATACAACCGCCTGTTTGATAATTCTTATTACATCAGTATTCAACCACCTGGCTGCTCTTGAAAAACACATTAGCAAATCAGCTTTGAAAGATTAAGCACATATTTACCTTGTGCACAAACATTTGAGATGTTCCCTTCTTTTTGAGTGTTTATATAAGAAATAGGTGGAGAAGAAATCAACTTTAAATTGTCTCTTAAAAAAACTAATAAAACATCTGATGAACACTACTGACTCCTTTGCAGTGGATGACTAATTTTTTTTTGCACTTTTTTGTTGTCAGTCACCCAATTTAAGCCTCTACTGCACAGGGAGATAGGATTTCCATTAAATACCAAGTGACTTCTCAATTAAAAGAGTTCAGGTACAGTGGACACATAGTGGACATACCTTTAACGTAACGAATCGACTACATCCCTCCATGTAATTTACAGATTGAGCCCTTAAGAAAAAGTGTTTAAAAATACCACATATCATGTGACACCCCTCATTGGAATGAGCATGTTGGGTTTGTTTCAATAAGGTGATCAAATGATATGGTTTTGTTGAAATTTTGTGAAAAATTTTAAAAAAAGAATTAAAATAAAATTTTTTGATAACTTGTGCATTGGGTAAAGGGTAAATTGAACAGAGATATTGCCATTGAAAAATATGCAGTTAACAGGAGTATTCAATTAACAGGAATAAATTATCATTTTTCCCATATATTCTGATGATAAAATGAACATTTATTTTGTCATATCTTGAGCTCTGTCAAACAAGATGTAATACATTAAATGCTTATATAGGATGAGCTCCGAACAACAAGACATAATATAATAAATATTCAGTCTACCAGCAGGATATAGAACTAGAGTGATGTCATGCATGCAGCCCGACTTTCCCAGGAATGGCAATGCTTAGACGCAAAATAGTCGGAGCCATTTTTTGTTAACAGTTTACCTAACGAATCTGCCATATCTGCTCACGTGATATACAAAATTTGCTATTCAAATTTTATTTTTTCATTTCTCTACTTCAAAACATAAAGGATTAAAGGATTAAAGATGCAGTACATAAAGCAATGTTGGGCTATACGAGTCAATTTTCTTTTTTGCATGTAATAACTCCCAATCCTTCAAAATGCATTTTGGGAATAATTGCCCAAGTGACACAGAGAGTTGGGGGTGGGGGGTGGAGGGGGGTGGGGGGGGGGATGGTGTGGGGCTTCGGAGTTGTGGAACCTATATTCAAACCTGGCCTGTATTAGTAGCTGGAAAATACACATATCAACTTTGGTTGAAATCAAATAATCCAAACTGGAGTTATCAGTTGGCAACCAATTCTTGACAGACAGATGGATGGACCGACAGACGCACAGACGAAAGTCATGACTATAGCCCTGACTATAAACAGTCAGGCTAAAAATGCATTTTGTACCAAAGAAAAAATATTGCATTAATGGCCCTGGGTGAGGAGAAGGTGGGTGGGGGTGAGGGGTGGGGGAGAGTGGGGGTGTGTCAGGGGGAGTCCATTGTTTTTTCCACGTGGTCAGTCTAAATACTTCAGAATGCATTTTAAGCAGAGAAAAAAAAATACCTAACTGGCACCACTGGGGGTGGGGGTGTGGGGGTGGGGTGGTGTTTGTCTGGGTTTTTGTGGTTACCACAAACTTCAACTAAAACTGTAAGAAAGCATTTCTGACGAAAGAAAAAAAAGGTACCTAATTGCCCCACCCACAGGGGGGGGGGGGGTGGGGAGGGGGGTGGAGGTGTGTGTGAGTGTGTGTGTGTGTGGGGGGGGGGGGGGGGGTTACATGTGGTTAAAAAAAGGTTCTGCATGTAGTGACTGTAAATAGTTCAAAATGCATATTCGAGGAAAGAAAAAAGTAAAAAATGCCTAATTGGGGGGGGGGGGGGGGGAGGGGAGGCAGGAGGGGGTGATGATAATTTCTGTCTGGATTTTTAACCACAAACTTTAACCAAAACTGTAAAAAAGCATTTTTGACAAAAGGAAAAAAAAGGTTCTGTATGTGGTGACTGTAAATAGTTGAAAATGCGTATTGGAGGAAATAAAAAAAAATGCCCAATTTGGGGAGGGTGGGCGCGGTGGTGTTTGTCTGGGTTTTTAAACAAAACTGTAAACCAGTATTTTTGACAAAAGAAAAAAAGTGCCTAATTGGCCCCCAGGGTGGGGTGGGTGGGGATGGGGGGGGGGGGGAGATGGGGGGTATATAAGTTTAAAAAAAAAAGGTTCCACATGTAGGAACTGTAAATAGTTCAAAATGCATATTGGAGAAAAAAAAGGCCTAATAGGGGCGGGGTGGTGTTTGTCTGGGTTTTTAACCACAAACTTGGAGTCATCCTACTAAGCTACAATGAAATCCCTTTATAATTTTGGCCTGTGGAATATTCTAAAGATTTTCAGGCTTCGGGCCTCTGTTGCCATCACAGTTGCCCAAAAGGGGACGTTCTCATCTAGACATTATATGAAGTCAACCTATCAAGTTACAATGAAATCCCTCCATAAATATGACCTATAGACTGTGCAAAATGTTTTCGGGCTTCGGGCCCCTGTTGCCGTCACAGTTGCCCAAAAGGGGATGTTCTCATCTAGACATTATATGAAGTCAGCTTATCAAGTTACAATGAATTCCCTTCATATTTATTTATTTATTTATTTATTTATTTATTTATTTATGTTTAAGGTCACATATTTATGCACAATGGCTAATCATGACCGTGACAGTTTTACGGGTGGAGGAAGCCGGAGTACCCGGAGAGAACCACCAAGCAACGACGAGCAGCTGCCAGCTCCCCAACATCGTGCTCCCCAACATCGTAAGTCCGCACTGTAGCACTGGCAGGGTTAGATTGGTTGAAGACATGCGTACCATCGACGTGCAGTACGCCTTAGTACACGGCGTCATCGTGCCCCCACGCGGGCAATGGAGATGAAGTGTCTTGCCCAAGGACACAACGCGGTTGCCGCAGGTGGGATTCGAACCAAGGACCTCTCGGCTTGCAGCCTGCACCTCTACCTACTGAGCCACCGCGCTCCCATTCCCTTCATAAATATGACGTGTAGACTGTGCTAAAGGTTTTCGGGCTTCGGGCTCGGGCAGCCATCATGGTTGAATGATCGCAACCAAAAGGGGACATTCTCATCTGGGCATCATGTGGATTGACCCTACAAAGTTACAATGAAATCCCTTCATAAATGTGACCTGTAGACTGTGCTGAAGGTTTTCGGGCAACTGTAGCCATCACAGTTGCCCAATCACGTCCAAAAGGGGACTTTCTCATGTAGACATTATATGAAGTAAACCTATCAAGTTACAATGAAATCCCTTCACAAATATGACCTGTAGACTGTGCTGAAGGTTTTCGGGTTTTGGGCTCGGGCAGTCATCACGGTTGATAAATCAAGGCCAAATGGGGACATTCTCATCTAGACATCATACAGAATCATCGTATCAAGTTACAATGAAATCCATCCATATTAAACATGACCTGCAGACTGTGCTAAATGTTTTTGGGTTTCGGGCTTGGGCAACCATCACAGTTGACAGATCATGCCCAAACGTAGACGTTCTCATCTAGGCATTATACAGAGGCATTCTATGAAGTTGCAATGAAATCCCTTCATAAATACGACCTGTAGACTGTGTTAATGGTTTTCGGGTTTTGGGCTCGGGCAGCCATACCGGTTGACCAATCACGACCAAAAGGGACGTTCTCATGTACACATGACCTAAAACCTGCATATGAAATTCTGTGATGATCAGACAAGTACTGGGTATAGCCTGTACTTGAAGGTTGAATAAAAAACTTTAACCACAAACTTTAACCAAAACTCCAAATGTCAACTAACAGGAAAAAAAAAAAACCCACATGAACCTTCAGTAAAAAAAAATTTAACCACAAACTTTAACCAAAACTCTAAAAGTTAACAGACGGACAGACAGACGGACGGACGGACGGACAAAAGTCATTACTTTTGCCCTCACTGTAAACAGTCGGGCTAAAAAGGAGAATTTCTGAATAATTAAATATTTATATCAGAGGGACCTAAAGGGTGGATGCTTTTGGTACACATTGACTTGAAAGGAAAGATATCTGGCACAGTGGAAGCCTGTTAACTTAATAATCACTTTGCCAATGAAGCTTACTCAACAGGAATATTCAATTAACAGGAAAATGATCATTTTGCCATTTTGCCATACTCTACAGATAGCCTAAGCATTTAATCCATTATATGTTGTTTGATAGGGCTCATCGAGCTCTGTCAAAGAAGATACAATAGATTAATTGGTCGAATGCTAAATTATTTTTCAAAGGTGATTTGTAACGTGTATTTTTTCCAAGATTCTCCTGCTTTAATAGGGTTAATCAATTTTGAGATCTCCAATTACAGCCCTGGTAATTCACCCTCAGCAATCAGCAGTGCAGAGGAAAATGCTGAGGAAACGAAAAATATCCACAGCAAAAATACTGCCGAGGATGGCTTCTTCAGAAAGCCTTGTGGTGGCAGAAATTACACAACTTCCAGGTTACACAAGGAATCAAACCATGTGGGTTGCATTATGCTGTATTGCTAATCTTACAATTTACAGTACAAGATGTAGTATAACCACTAGAAACTGTGTGTTCTGCTTCTCCTATGTTGATAACACCAGAATCTGACATCAGTTTCTGTAAAGCTCTTACAGAGCTTTCCAGAAACTGATGTCAGATTCTGATGTTATCAACATAGAAGTAGTGAGATACTTAGTTTGTGGTTATGCTACATCTTATTTTCACTCATACTCTACATATTGAGCAAGTCGCCTACTTATTTAAGATTTTTTCCGCATTCACATGGTTCAAGATATTGGCATGATCTGATTGAGTGAAAGATTCTGCACGTTGATAGTGATTATATACAATTATCTTGAACTACTTTCACATGTTAAAGTTACTTGAAAGTTTTCACTTCGCTGCATACTACATTTACATGGCAATTGAGATTCTGCACAATCAAACAGGCTCCACAGCAATTGCCGTAGAAGCACCAGTTTTCTACAGCAGTTTTTTTTTCAAGGAAATAAGGATGAATTACCAGGACTGCAATTAACCCTTTACCCAACAAATTGCCAGAATCCGCCATGTAATATGCAAATTGAGCAGGTGAAAAAATATTATTTTACAAAAAACTTGTTCCAATGAGGGGTCACATGATATGGTTTTGTTGAATTTTTTGAAAAAAAATGATATTTAAAATAATAAATTTTGATATCGTCTGCGTTGGGTGAAGGGTTCAGTGGGCTCCACAGTACTTAGTAGTAGTATAGAAATCTGCATGAGACTATTTAGCTTTAGAAGTTAAACTCACTGACAAAAGGTATGTTCAGGTTCAACAAGAATGAGGATAACAGAGATTTGGGGGATTTTTATCATAATAGTTAAATAGCTGGATACTTGTCTATCAGTGTGGTTCCCCAATAAGTAGATTATCTGAGAGATTATCTGGTAATTTGACATGTTTCATTAACACTTTCCTTAAATACTTGTAAGCTAGTTGAGACTAATTATGTGTGTATTACCTTAGGCTACCACCAACAAATGTAACCAACTTACACATGTTAATAAATAAGGAAAGGGTAAACAGAAAACAGTAAATTGCACACTTATGAGTATCTTGAGGGCATAGGTGAAAGCAATACATGTGTCAAAGAGTTTAACCCTCAAGAGCCTGGAGATTGTTTATACATTTTTGCTGTACTTTGAAAGTCTACCTTCTGCAGCATTGCAGTTGTTTCTAGTCAGGTCTTGGCTGCCCACAAGACTTGCCTAGAAACAGGTGACAAGACACTTAGAAAACAAGTTTTGAGTTTACCCAAACAGTGCATTTTGGGGCACCTGTTCCTTTGCATTAAAAAGTTATCAAATTCAGAATTAGGCCCTTAAGGGTTAAATTGAAGATGCTTCCCCTGAATTTATATATAACTCAGAAGTGGCAGACTATAAGAAATCATCCCTTGTAAGCATGAAGGTGCCATCTGCAATGCTTTAGCATTGCTGATAGTACCTTGATGCATTAATGGGGTAAAAATATGCCTGAAGATAAAATAACAGCTGGAAGTAGATAATACATACCTGTGATAGCTCTGCCCACCTTAAACCTAAGACGTTACTTGCTCGAAAAACACCACCTCCAACTGACTCTCTCTTGGTATTGTTCCTCCTCTGCCACACCCAGACATGCTTCAAAATCAACTAACTTCACTGACTTAGTGTTAGACACCCATATTTGAGATTCATGAACTCTTGCATGCTGCTGGCAGATATTTCGGCCAGCACAACATTTTTCTTATCAATTAAATAAGTATGAACTGGGCACATTTAATCATTTCTTCTCCCTGTAAATTGAATGGATTTTTTCACCAATGATTTTTTGTGTTATTTTAAGATTAATTTTTCATCAAATATAGATTTGATGAAAAATATCTTGAAAATATTCAGTGGATAAAGAGTTAAAATGTGAGGTTCCCTCATAAAGTTATCATATTCCAAGCTTCATATTCAGCCGAAATCAAATTCTGTCAATGTATAGATTTGTTTTATTAGAATTTATAGGAGAATACCTACAGGCAGGTCTACTTCCTCCAAGAAACCTGCTACACTGGGGTAAGCTATTAACATTTGAGAAAACTCTATCCCTCGCCGCGTCACACTCAATACAATGAGCTCAATGAACTTGTTATAATTAGTGGCCGTATGCTGTGTTTTGGAGACAAAAATTGGAAAAATAATTCATTTTTTGTGAATTAGGATCACTCAAGACCCGTGTTCCCTATGATATTTGGTGAAATTTAGTTGATATTTGTCAAAACAAGCATTTGGAAAAAAATTGCAGGGCGTTTTTTCCACCTCTGAATCACCCACCCACCCAGCCATATATCCAGATTTTTTTGAGAGTCCCCCACCCCACCTCATGACAACAGCTAAATTCTCCACCTTTATAGTCATATTTGGCTCAGTGTATACAATAGAGGTATATTTAATCTATTATATCTTTTCTGACACAGCTCCATGATATAAATGCTCAGTTTATCACTAGAATACATGAAAATTATGAAATTCTTGTCAATTGAATATTCCAAATAATTGAAAATTCCTATTAATTTAATATTTTTCATTGACAAAGTGGCTATTCAATTAACAAGGTTCTACTGTAATGTATAATACTCCCTGTTTAAAAAACATCCAATGTATTTTGACTAAATCCACAGTGAAATACACACTCACTTCAAAAGGTTTGGCATTCTTCTGTACACTTGGTTTATCAATCTCTGACGATCTTTTCGAAACAAGTTGTAAAGTTCGTCCAGGTAAAGATCCAATAGTTTGATTTGCTTTGTAGTCAATAATTTTCCCAGTCTCACTTGAAAATAATTTCAAACTAAAACCGGCTGGATTAAGTTTGTTTCCAGCAGCAAGATTTACAAGCAAATCTATCATAGGAACACTGGAAGAGAAAAGATGATGAAGTATCAAAGAAGTGTTATTGACAACTGATGTGTGAAAAGAAAACTTACCTGACAAGTTGGATCCTCATTAATGACATTAAAGTCAGTCATGTGTTTCTTTTTCCTACGAAACATTGTGACTGAGGTGTGTAGAGTATTATTTCATTTTTAAGCCATAAATAACAGACAAAATCACACAAACAGGTAAACTACAGAAACTGAGAGAGAAACCAGACCAACCATGTCATGTCTCAATTGACAGCTTTTGCCAATCAAGGCATTTATGGATCACTGAAGCATGGGTTGACAGTCCAAGATGAAAATTACAACTTCCATGAAAGGTAGCAGAGTATGCACTGGAAGAGAAGAATATTTCCCACTGCACTCCAAAAATGACATGAGGTCAGTTGTTTTAATGCCACCTGCTGTCCACATCACAACACTGAACAGAAATAAATATTGAAGCATGTTGAGATGTTTACCCTTGGTTTAAATAGCTGCACAATCTGTTGATCACCTGTCTTGTGAACAAGTAATACAAAAAGGTCAATTTAGTGAGTGTAAGGCTCCATTGGGGGTACACAATAGAGAAAACCCTTGGAGAGCATGTCCTTTAGTTGTTTGTTGAGGCGTAAAAAATACTTTGCCATTCTACAGTGTGCCAGTCATGCTGAGACATTGTGTTTGTTATATGGGATTTTTAATCAGATTTTTTAACCACCGACATACTGCCAATAAAAATATACCATGTAAACAATTGTCAAAAGAAAGAGGTGGGTGGATGAAGAAACAAGGCAAATATTTTTTGTATCGAAACAGAAAAAAGCATATGATTTGAGTTTATAACATTTCAAAGTTCATTTTATTTTGTTTTGAACTGTGCAGTTTTCCCCTAATATATTCATCTATATGTAATAAGTTTTCTTTGTTTTCTTATTCTGCAAAAAATGCAGAAAGTTGGTTAAATTTCCAATTTTGGAACTTTCAATTATACTGCCAATCTTACAGAAATTGGAGAACTTTCAAAGATGTTCATGTGGTGGAGGGACTGTGGTGGCTCAGTGGTTATGGCATTGAACTTCAAACCAAAAGGTCCACAGTTCAATGGTGCACTTGTCTTCAACCAAGGCTAACCCTGCTTGCTTGGAGTTAGTATGTTGGGGAGTCAAACAGTTGCTTGCCACTGCTCAGTGATTCTCACCGGGTACTTTGGCTTACTCCACCCGTAAAATTGTCGGATGCGAGGTGATCCTGGCTGTTGAAAGTATCATTAAACCCCAATAAATAAATAAATAAATAAATAAATAACAGTGGAGCCTTGTTAAGGTGCTATATAAGTAAGTGAATTTTGTTTAGTTTGAAATTCCCACCTCTGATATCCCTCAAATTCAAATTAAACACACACACATTATACATCAAAATGAATGTTGAGATGTATAGAACACGGAACACATATGTAATCAACTCATAGAGTTGACAGCAGGCACCACTTGTTCCTGGAAGTCTGCTACCATATTCGTACCAGAATTGATAATAAAATAATATTTTACGAGAACAACTTGTGGCATAACAGATCTACCTCATGTTATTTCATACACAAACTGGTTTATAAAACTGGCTGCGTGAGGGGGATGTGGGGCTTGACTCTGAAATGTTTCTCAGTTTCTGGTAAAATTGTTCAGCCATTTCTTTTCCCTTTACAAAATTTATATTTTACTTTATACTCGTCCATAATTAGCTGAAGCACTGAGTAAAATACTGTCTCTCAGTTTAAATTTCAATTGTTACTTATTTCAGTAATATGCTTAACCCTCTCACACTGATGCCAAAATACCGGAACTTCAAGCAGTAAATTTTCCCCATAATATAACTAGGAATTTGGGGGCACTGTGGCTCAGTAGGTGGAGGTGCAGGCTGAAAGCTGAGAGGTTCTCAGTTTGAATCCCACCTGTTCCTTGGGCAAGACACGTCACCCCCATTGCCCACATGGGGGCACAGTGGTGTTGTGTACCAAGGCTACTGCATGTCAATGGTGAATTTGCTGATGCAATCCTATACCGTGGACCAAGTCATCCTCGGTGTACCTCTTTCTGTTCAGGTGGAGAGGCCCGGGACTTTGATTCAGATTAAGGTTCACAGAGGGTAAATTTAGTAATGCTACCCTGCTAGCATCAGCAACTTCAGGGGACCTCATTCCACAGATGACAGTCTGCTTATTTTCATGCTTGTTTATAATCAAGATGAAACTTAGTATTCTATGACTTAAATTTGAAGTGCTGTGAAGTAAAACACTGCTGGAATGGTCTCAAAAAACCCTTTCCAACAGTGAATTTCATCACAGCTGAATGAAAGAAATTTACAGAATTTCATGAGATGAGCTACATTGAATACCAGAGACTTTCTAGACCAGGCGTAATATTTGTGTTCTGTGAAGTACACTCAAAAGTGACAATGACATACCATTTTACTTTGTTTTCTCTTGATTGAACTAAATACATTTAATTTTAATAACTTTCTTTTTGTGCCATAGAATCATGTTGGTCGAGAGGAGAGTTGGTCTAGTGGTTGGTCTAGTAGAAATTAGTCTTGTGGGAGTTGGTCTTTTAGTATAGTGGAACCATGTTAATTGAATAACCACTTTGCCAATGAAACTTATTCAATTAACAGGAGTATTCAATTAACAGGGATTGTGTCACTTTCCTGTATTCTAGAGATAAACTGAGCATTTATTCAATTATATCTTGTTTGATAAAGCTCCATGAGCTCTGTCAAACAAGATATAATAGATTAAATGCCTGTATTGGATGGACTGAAGCCAAATAGGTCTGTAGACAATGAAAAACTGGGGAGAGTGAGGGTAATTTCTCAAAAAGTTACAAGATTTTTTATTCAATTAACAGGAGTTTACTCTATAACCAATATTCAATTAACAGATTAAATTTGTACTGGAGGTATGGTAAATGGTTTTGTGCTGGGAAATTATATTCAATTAACAGGGTTATTCAGTTTAGAGATATCCAATTAAGTGGTCTCCACTGTACCTAATTGGTCTAGTGGTAGTTGGTGTTTTAGGAACTGGTCTAAATAGGACACAGTCACCAATGCTTGGGAGATGTAAACTCTCTCTAAAATGGGCAACATGGCTTATTAACACTCACCCCTGGTCTTGAATTGATACTCATGTTGTGGTCATGATTAGCCACTGTGCAAAAATATGTGACCTTAAACACCAGTAAATAAATAAATTAGGAACTGGTCTAGTGGGAAGACAGCTATAAAATCATAGTGTCAGTATGAAGAGAGTTAAAAACACACATGTCATCTGTGTATGTGTCATTCATCAATTTGAAAAAATAGAATTATTTCAGTTAACTGCTCAACTTCTCAATGCTCCCTGTTATATCTGACAATTTTAATAAAGGAATGTTAATGTATGTGAGTTGGAAATTATTTTTTCATCATTCATTCACCACTTAGTAATTCTTCAGTATAGTATTCAATTATCTCATGTGATGTGTATTCAGTACAATTTTTAATTATAGTTTATAATTTTTATGTTGCTCCATTTTCTCCTGATCTTATTGTATTATAAAACTCTCACTAAATAATTCTGCTTGCATGAATAGACCCAAAACAATGGATACACTGCAGTCAAATTATTCTCCCACCCTGGGGGCGTGGTGGTGTTGTGGTAACCGGTTCTCGTCAGCTCACCAAAGTTAAGCTACGTCGGGCCTGGTTAATCCTTGGATGGGTGACCATCTGAACGATCGATTCGGACTCAGACGTTTTGTCCTTGGGCAAGGCACTTGACCCTGATTGTCCACATGGGGGCATGATGACGCCATGTAGGCATACTGCATGTCGATGGTGTGCATGTCTTCAACCAATCTAACCCTTCCTGTTCTGCAGTGTGGAGTTACGATGTTGGGGAGCTGGCAGCCGCTCGTCATTGCTCGGTGGTTGTCTCTGGGTACTCCGGTTTCCTCCACCCATAAAACTGTCACCGATACGATATGACCTTGGTTGTTAAAGTGTTGCTAAACCTTAATAAATAAATTCTCCCACCCCCTACTCCATTTTGTACACGCAGCATATGTGTAACAAGATTGTGGAAGATTTCCCCATCTCATATATCCCATTTGACTACAATCTCTGTCATATACCCATTGTGACAAATCTGCATACTCAATTATGGAATTATTTAAAATCGTCTGCAACTGTGAACAAAAACAATGGCTATCACTTCTTGCTTTGCGTCAAAACAAACAGCTGAATTCCTCGAAGCAAATGAAAATAAAAACTCTGAAGCAAACAGATGATCGTCTAAAACTTTTTCAACCATACATGCTGACGTAGTGTAATGATCACTCTGCACATTCCAGGGCATTTGCACTCTTGATGAAAGATGTCCACTTTTCGACAGCAATAAACATATTAACCCTACAAGTATGGGGCAATGGTTTTGTTTTTTGTGGTATATACTTCTAGTATATACAGAAACATCACCCACAAAAAACAGATTAGCACATTATTTTCCACATCAGAATGACGGTTTAGAAGCTATAAAATTGTCCCATATAGTCATGCTTGATTGAAGAATGAAAACAATGCTCTGGGAGTGGGAGAAACATGATCCATGATGTTAAAATCTCACCCTCGAGGCCAAATTTTTCGGACCAAAAATCTTCCCCCTCAGGTGAGATTTTTCCATCTTACATATCAGGTCATGATGGATTATATAAATCTTCACAGCCAGAATGATTGCATGAGATCTAAAATGGAAGTTTTATGACCATTTTCTTTTAAATCTGACGAACCATTCTTACCAGTAGTGGCAGTACAAACTAACCACTAATGTCTCAGCTGCTTAACATTTGAATGTTGGTTTGTTTGTGTATTGGGGTTTAATGGAACTTTCAACAGCCAGGCCCATATTGTATGTTCCTGGCTAGAGGAAGCAAGTGAGAACCACTGAGCAATGTTGAGTAACTGTCAGATCCACCAATTTACTAACCCAGCATGAGCAAGGTTAGCATTGTTTGAAGGCAAGTGCCCCACATATTAGAAAGCAGTGAGATCATGCTCCAACGTAGGCAATAAGGTTGATGTGTCTTGCTCAAGAACACAAGGCAGATGACGTGGGTCAGGATTGAATCATCGACCTTTCGATCACAAGTCTGGTAGTAATCTAACCAATGAGCTGCCATGTTCCAATACATTTTGAATAATGTTGTATTAACTGGTTGAGTGCTAGAAGCCACTTTCAGGGCTCTACTGAAAAGTGCTGAAAGCCACTATAGAGGCTTTACACTGTGTGTGCTAATCTGCAGTAGAAGAAAAATACTAATATAAAACTAGAGGTACTGTGAGCAAACTCACAAAGTGATACCCCCCCCCCCCCCCCCACACCTGAAATGTATAAGTTAGATTATCTCCCCTTGGAAATGTCAGAACGGAATTATATTGCTTCATGCACATCTTCATATGGAGTTCTTCCATTGTGTAAAGTTTCATGAAAATTCTTCAAATGGTTTAGGAGGAGTTGCGCTTACAAGGATGGACAGACGGTATAAGTTAGATTATCTCCCCTTGGAAATGTCAGAACGGAATTATATTGCTTCATGCACATCTTCATATGGAGTTCTTCCATTGTGTAAAGTTTCATGAAAAGTCTTCTAACAGTTTAGGAGGAGTTGTGCTTACAAGGATGGACAGACGGTATAAGTTAGATTATCTCCCCTTGGAAATGTCAGAACGGAATTATATTGCTTCATGCACATCTTCATATGGAGTTCTTCCATTGTGTAAAGTTTCATGAAAATTCTTCAAACGGTTTAGGAAGAGTTGCGCTTACAAGGATGGACAGACGGTATAAGTTAGATTATCTCCCCTTGGAAATGTCAGAAGGGAATTATATTGCTTCATGCACATCTTCATATGGCGTTCTTGTGTAAAGTTTCATGAAAATTCTTCAAACAGTTTAGGAGGAGTTAAGCTTACAAGGATGGACAGACGGACAGACGGATGGACAGGGTGATTCCTATATACCCCCCCAAACTTTGTTTGTGGGGGATATAATTATTTTGTAACAATTTATTGAAGAGTGCTAACTGCTACTCTCCGATAAATTTATGAGCAATATCTTGCTAAATTAAGGCGCCTTTTGCTTGTAGTGTGATATCTTTGGAAAAACAAGAAGAATGTTACTAAGGTAACACATGCCCCCCCCCCCCCCCCCCCCTCCCTGTGACCTTCACCTTGCCGATGCGGCGGAAACTATTATACACGACACACCTGACTGTCCTTAACATTTGTAAAAAGTTTAACAATTGTACTATGATTTGTTTCTGAGTTATGGCTGAGACACGAATATTGACCGACTTTTAGTGTGACCTTGAAATGTGACCTTGACCTTGAAGGTACGAACCCGGCTATGGTGTGTAACACATCATCCCATTGTCCTTTATAATTGTGGGAAGTTTGATGATTGTAGCCCTAATAGTTTTGGAGTTATGCTTGAGACACAATTTGTGACCCTGAACATATGAAGGTTGTGACCTTCACATTGCAGATGCGGCTGAAACTATCATATGCGACACACCTTCTGAGTGTCCTTAACATTTGTAAAAAGTTCACCAATTGTACTTTGAATCGCTTCTGAGTAATGGCTGAGACATGAATATTGACCGATTTTTAGTGTGACCTTGAAATGTGACCTTGACCTTGAAAGTACGAACCCGGCTATGGTGTGTGACACATCCTCCCATGGTCCTTTATAATTGATGACTGTGGCCCTAACAGTTTTCGAGTTATTGGCTCGGACACACACACATGGATGGATGGACACACGCACACTTCAATCACTATATGCCACCCGATTTAACACGAACACACAGACGGACAGACACATGCACACTTCAATCACTATATGCCACCCAACATAAGTCGGGGGGCATAAAAATACTTGTGTTACAAATGACTATTGAAAAGTAATTTAGCACTCTACCAATTAAGAATGGTAATCAATCAAAGTTATTCTTGCTTTGGGTTAATTTTATCCATGACACTTGTTTCGATTTTCAGGGATTCTGAAGTGCCTCTATACAATAAACTGTAAAAGATTACTTTTATTATACCCCTGCAAACCTAGTTTAATGGCGTATAATGGAGCTAATGTGGCAGACAGGCTGGGGGGGGGGGGGGGGGGGGCAGGCAAAGGGGTGGGCAGGCATGATTCTGTCAGTTGAATCTTGTGGAGCATACTATACTTCTATATTTCTCAACAAACTCTTTTCAAACTCAGCATTTATGATCAACATCAAACGCAGGTGTGCATGAAATAAATTTGCTTGATTGGGGCATTACAGAGTTATTGTTCTTGAAATAAATTCTACTACATTGAAAATCTTAACATAGCATTGTCATGGGTTAATTAAGGTATAATAAGTGCAGATGTTGCAGGTTGAAGTAGTTGTCCAAGCTACAGTTGGACTGGAAGGCAGTTATCCTGGCTGTCAATTAGGCTGGGGGAGGGTGTGGGGGGCAGTTGTCCTGGCTGCAAACTGGACTGGAGGGTAGTTGTCCTGGCTGCTAATTGGACTGGAGGGTATTTGTCCTGGCTGCCAATTGCACTGGGGGTGGGGGAGTTATTCAATTTGCCAATTGCTTTTGGGGTAGTTGCCCAAATATGCTTTTTTGGACATGGGGAAGCTGTCCAGGGGTGGGGGGAGGTGGAACTTGTCCAACCACAATGAGCACTAAGTCAAAGTGTTACCTTCTTATGAAAGAGCAAAAATAAGTATGATTCTCTAAATCTTTAAGGACTCTTTTAGAATCTAGGACAAAAAAATTAAATAAACATTTTGCGAGAATCAAAGTTGATTCTCATTTTTTCCTTGTAAGAATTTGTCAGAATTAATTTTAATTCTTGTATGAATTTTATTTAAATCCTGTGTTATCAAGGTGCCATTGTTTCATTATTGGTTTTCAATGTGCTTCTACCATCAATGGCTATATGTGAAAAAAATTATTACCATATTTTGAATGATCTGGTTATATCCTTTATCAATTTTACATGGAAAATATAAAAAGATAGGTGAGCTTGGTTTTGTTATAGGAAAAGAAATGTCATTTATTTTTAGTTTTTTTACTTGTGACAATAGCTTTGAAATAATCTTGTCATTTGTGCTTGCACAAAATGCTTCATTCTACTCATTTGATCAAATGCATGTCATCTGTGAAATCAGAAACTCAAATTTTAAAGATAGAAGTATATCATGGGAGATAACTGAACCTCTCCTGAAGGAATAAGGTTGCTGAGGTCCAATAATGACAACTGATTAACAATACTGAGTTCCATTCATTAACAGTTTGATGTGAAAATAAGTAGAAACTTATGGCAGACAATGGTATATCTGATGTAATAAATTTAATGCTTTACCCAAAAATAAATTAATTTAATTAAAAAAATACTTTTTCTGAAAATTTATACTTTCTAGCACTCAAATGTACTCAACATATCCAACACAAGAAAAACTGAGTTCATTCTGGCATTGGGGAATATGATATGATTAACAGGATCAGGTTTGGTGTATCACTTCTATTTCTGTTATTCACTAACGTGGTTAAATGAGTTTTATCAAGCTGTTGCTTGCCCTTTCAATTCACATACTTCCTGTATCTTCATTACAAAGAAGCCAAGTTATCTTCTACATTGCCAAGGGCAAATTTAAACATGATTAAAAGACAACAACTGCATTTTTTATATCTTGAATAACTGAATATTTTTTTTTTTTTTTAAAAAACAGAATTTATGATGACCATTGCAATGAGATCAATATAATGGGGTGTCATAAGCTATTTATTGAAAGTTTTATTATCAGTTTTTGTGTACTGTGCTAGGTGTATATGGTCAATATATTAGGCAAAGGTCCTATCTGATGAGCTAGAATATCCTCCGTCATTCCTGGAGTTTCTTCCATTAACTCTTTGTTTTCCAGTACAGTGCAGCCCACTTAACTGGATATCTCTTAACAGGTAGAGGGGGGGGGGGGGGGAGGCGTGGTGGCTTAGTGGGTAGAGGTGCAGGCTGCAAGTTGTGAGGTCCTCGGTTCAAAGCCCACCTGCGGCAACCACGTTGTGCCGTTGGGCAAGGCACTTCACCCCCATTGCCCACCTGGGGGCACGGTGGCACTGTGTACTAAAGCGTACTGCCAAGATGGTTTGTAATGAGAGTATTTTGCTTTTTTCAAGGGTACCATACAATGAGCAAAAGAAGCCCCAGTGCAGTAAGATTTTGTTCATAAACAATTGTTTTGTTACAATTTATTGGAGAGAGCCTCTTGACACTCTCCAATAAATTGTAATAAAACAGTATCAAACATTGTCCAAAAGAGGGGCACAAGTAGTATATCCAAAACATTAACACCCATGTGCAGAGCTTTAAGGAGATATAATCTAACCCTCTTATTGTTCTGCACTGATAAAGGCTGAAAGCTCTGCACATGAGCGTTAATGTTTTGAATGTAATGAAACAATTTGCTTAACCCTTTACCTAACATGAAAAGCAGACGACACTTGCAAAAAGAAATTCTTGAATAACTAATCTTTTTCATTTTTAGTCTCAAAAACATAGGCTATGACCCCTGATTGGAAAGATCTCGACAAGCTCGTTCCAACGAGGGGTCATAACCTATGTTTTTGAGACAAAAAATGAAAAAATAAATGAAAATTAATTGGCGATTTTTGAGAATAGCGCTGACCGGTTTTGGTTGTTACGTTGGGTAAAGGGGTTAAACATTTTTTGTGTTTCAACTGCTGAGCAAATGAGGTAATGAATACAGTGTAAAGCCCCTAGAGTGGCTTTTTGCACTTTTCAGTAGAGCTTCTCGCATTCAACCAGTGAACTGATTATTTTTCAAGGGCAACGTAGTTATTCAATTAACTGGGTTCTTCTGTAGTATGATAGCAGAGTCTTGATGATAATATTATGCCAGTGTACTGAATGTAGAAATTAAATCTTCAAAGTGTGGACAATGTTTTAGTAATTCTATCATATTACATCACATAAGAAAAGTGGCTTGGCAGGGGTTTCTGGTTAATTCTTGCCTCCTGCATAGAAATCACTGTTAGCAGGCCTTGCATGCATTTTGAAATAATGTTGGGGCCCACCAGTAAGCCTCTCAGAATGGACTTTCAGGGTCTAGTTTTGAGTCGTTGGAGCCTATTTTCTTTTAACATAGTGGTAAAATGTTATTTTCTCTGGGTCTGGTAACAGGACCAATAACATTTTTAGGGCTGATCTAAGGGTCTACCAGCCCAGGCACAGACAAAATGCAACGCATGCATTAGGGTGCTTCAACTATTGTCAGAAACACTAAGTCAAGGTTGCTGTTTGGGTCACCTGCTCCAAAGAACGAAACATTGTCAGTCAGAATTACACCTTTAGCAGTTGAAAACTTAACCAATTATGATCAGCACTTTATCAAACATAATGCCCATGGCCACATCTGGCTAACACGTTTCACAAGAATCACCATTCTGATTTTAATAGTTTTTTCAAATTCTATTTCGAAAACATCGCTTATGACCCCTCATTAGAATGAGCATGTTATTATAGGGGTCATAAGCTGGTTGTCTTTGGTAAATAGTTAATAGAGATAATTTACAACATAATTTTAAAGCAAAGCTCAAACTTCACTTTGTGACATAAGTCTATTACATTGGATGTTTGTGTACTGGGGTTTAATGATATTTTCAACAATCAGGGTTACATTGTATCAATCAGTTTTACAGGGGGAGGAAGCCAGAATACACAGAGAACCACTGGGAAGTGCCAAGCAACTGTCAGACTCTCCAACTTCCTAACACGGGTTGAAGGCAAGTGCAGCATCGATGTGCAGTTCACCTTAGTACACATCATCACTATGGCACCATGATTACATTGGATAATGATTTGAATCAGTTAAATGCTGGAAGTCTGGATATGAGTGCTTGAAAACAGTTAGAAATGTCTCAATAGTGATAGTTTTCAAGGTACAGCAACTACATACTGGTTAACTAAAATTTGTCAAAGCCCTTGCAGATCAAATAATCAGTCTTATAAAATTCAGACCTAAAAGATGAAGCAACTGGCATCAAACAGATGTTAATTGGTTGAGAGCTAAATTACTTTTCAAAACTGATTTGAAACATGGGTATTTTTTTCCCAATATACCCTGCTACCAGCACAAGGCGACTTAGCTTAGCAAGATTTTGTTCATAAATAATTGTTGTTACAATTTATTGGAGAGTGCCAATAGGCACTCTCCAATAAATTACAACCAAACAATTTTATTTAAAAAATTTTCTTCTTCTGCTGATCAAACCACAAGCTAATGCATACAGTGTAAAGCCACTAAAGAGGCTTCCAGCACTTTTCAATAGACCCAGAATAGTGGCTTCTAGCACTCAACCAGTTAAACCCACTGTGATCCTCTGACATAGAAAAGTATGGATTTTAAATCACCTGACTAGGAATGACCCAGTATTGAATCTGTTGTAGTAGTCCTCGTGGCTAAAGCAACCATTCAGCAAAACAAAAGAAGATGAACAAACCATACAGAATGAGGCTATTGAATAAATCACACAATATACCGATTGTCTGTAGAACTTTAACTAAAGTAACTATTCAGGTGACAGTGTGACATAAATTGCTTTGAACACTTTTCATATTGTACATGCAGAGAACAACTATAGACACAAGTATGGAGAGCATTTAAAGAGAATGATAGTACTCTCCCACTCAAAGAGTAGATATCTGCTCATACACATACTTGCTATATCAGTGGAGCACTCAACTAGATGCAATTACAGTTACAAATCTGGAACCACCGGATTATAGAACACCATATAAACAAACAAATATATGTATGATACAAATAGGGACATGGTGAGAGATGGGTTTGGGGAGAGGTGTCCAATACCATCCAAGAAAAAATCTTCACCACCTGGAAAACCACAGGCAACAGTTGGAAATTCTCACTCGGGAGAAGGGGGTATGGAATTTGAAGGGGCATATATCCAAATTAAGTCACCACATAGCCATATCCCAGGATACAAATTCCTCACGGTTTTATTTTTTCTAATTTTAACTGACTGGATTCTAACAGGGTGCAGAGAAATTCAAAACAGGGGTCCTACTGCAAAGGACGGATAAAATTCAAGGCTGTTCAAGGCCATTTGTCGCCATTTTCCAGCATTTTTCAAGGCCCTACAATAGCCAAATTCAAGAATTTTCGAGGCTCCCACCTTCACAAGTCCTAATTAGGACTGTTTATTCTTACCCCCTCCTCTAACTTCCCCTCAAGGAGGAGGTGGGGATACTGACCTGAGGAATCTAATTAGGACTATGACTTCACAAACTATGACATTTAACCCTTTACCCAACATAATGGCCAAAACCGGCCAGCGCTATTCACAAAAATCGCCAATTAATTTTCACTATTTTTTTATTTTTTGTCTCAAAAACATAGGTTATGGCCCCTCATTGGAACGAGCTCGATGAGCTCGTTCCAATGAGGGGTCATAACCTATGTTTTTGAGACATAAAATGAAAAAAATTAGTTATTCAAGAATTTTGTTTGCAATTGTCAGCTGCTTTTCAAGTGAGGTAAAGGGTTAAAATTATATAGTTATGATCACACGCTTTGTCTGTGTTTTTATTTCTTGAATATTCAAGGCTTTTCAATCCTCCTGGTCCAGTATAACAAGGCCTTGAATAGCCCTTAGTGAAATTCAAGGCCACTCCTTGAATCAACTGTCCCAAAGGAATTCTGTAAAAGTGAAAAAAAACCCCAAAACAACAACCATCTTAATGGCAATACAGAATGTTGGAATGCAATTTGAAAAAGATCCAATCAGCTATCTTGTAGAAATGGATCTGATGCATGTACTAGTATGCACACATACATGCATGCAATGAACACAAGCATTGAAATTGGAAATTCCAAGATTCCCCTTTCAGGTCTTTCAACCAAGTGGGTGAAAAGACCTGAGGTTTTCTCAAATCAGCTTCAATTATATTTTCATTAACCCTTTACCTAAAAGCAGATGACACTTGTAAACAAAATTCCAATGAAGGGTCATAAACTATGTTTTTGAGAAAAAAAATAAAGAAAATAATGAAAATTAAATGGTGATTTTCGTAAATAGCGCTGACCGATTTTGGACGTTACATTGGGTAAAGGGTTAAGTAGAAATAAATGCCAATGATATAAACAGAAATATTTATTTTCCTGTTTCACTTTTTGACCCAAAATATGTGAATTTATTCAAAATAATTTAGAAAGAAAGTTGGAAGCTATTTGAAACAAGATGCAAAGTGATGGGAGCCATCCCTGAGGGCCGCACATTTGAAATGGTTTGCAATTCAAACAGTATACAGTACAGTAAAACCTTCCTTGAGAGATCACCTGTCTTGAGAGGCCAGTGAAACGATGTACTGAATAGCTGTTTTGGCTTCCAAGGTATTTATTTCATTATAATATTATTATATAAGAGATATTTAAAATGAAAAGTCTTGTTTTCCAGTCAAATTTCCAACAACAGCAGCCTGTATGATGGATGAGGTGTTATAACTGCATCTAATATATGAAATATACAAGTTCAAGGACAATCACTCTTCAATAAACGAAAGGATCGGAAAGAAATTAAAGCTTGATGTGTAGGTACCCATCAGGAAGCTACGCAACAAATGAAAGTGTCAATGACACTGTAGCTCAACTTGTCAAGACATGTATATGTATAGTATGTGACACAGCAATGACAAACATCTAGGTAATGACCTGATAACAAAGGTACATATAAAGTATTGTAACGGTCTGTACATAAATACTGACCGTAGCCTGTAACAAATGTATAGGTAAAGTATTGTAAAGGTGGGTGACAGTCAGATGCTAAACTAGAAAAGAAATCTTGGAGTCCCAGAGTAGGTCTGACTGAACCCCAAAATATTTGTTCTCATAGCACAGTGATAACAAAGGCACCCCAAAACACACTCATTCCTGTCCCAAGGTGAAAACAAAGGTACCCAAGAAGTTTCGTGAAGATCAGTTCATAAATATGAGCTGTATAGAAGTTGTGACAAAAAACTGATTAGACCTAATTTCGGTACAAAATGGCCACTGGCAGCCATCTTGAATTTTGGACCGCACTCAGAAACACTCGTTCTCGTCCCAAGGTGATAATAGAGGTACCCAAGAAGTTTCGTGAAGATCGGTTGATAAATACAGCCTCTAGCCCGAGCCGTATTGACATGTGTACTTACTGTGTGTAAGTAGCACTGAAAAAATCAAAGTTCATCTAATTTGCATAATTTCTGCACGAGAAAAAAAAACGTATTATATGTGATGTATCCCATGGTACTAAAATTCACACAAAAATTTTTTCAAATCAGTGCTTTCATATGGAAGTTCTGTGCAAAAATCTGATTGCACCTAATTTTGTACAAAATGGTTGCCATTGGCCATCTTGAATTTCTGACCGCACCCAAAAACACTCGTTCTCGTCCCACGGTGATACCGAAGGTACCCAAGAAGTTTCGTAAAGATCGGTTTATAAATACGGCCTCTAGTCCGAGCCGTATTGGCATTTCCACTTACAGTGCTGAAAGTAACACTAAATACATCAAAGTTAGTCTAATTTGCATAATTTACGTACAAGAAAAAAAACGTATTATATGTGATGTATCTCATGGTACTAAACATTCAGACAAAAAATTATTCAAATCAGCGCTTTCATATGGAAGTTCTGCACAAAAATCTGATTTCACTTAAGTCTGTACAAAATGGCCGCTAGCGGCCAACTTGAATTTCGGATCGGACCTAAAAACACTCGTTCTCGTCCCACGGTCATAACAAAGGTACCCAAGAAGTTTTGTAAAGATCTGTTCATTAATACAGCCTCTAGCCCGAGCCGTATTGAATTGTTGACGGACAGATGGACAGATGGACGACTGGCCATGACATAAGCTCAAATTTGGCTTCTCCAAAGTTGAGCTAAAAAATTATTTCAATATTTCCATCCATAACTGAAAAAAGTCTGGAAAATAGGTTATAACTATCAAATTTCCAAGTTCAATGGCAATAACTCTGTAACAGTATGAAAAACGAAGTGAAGAAAGCAAAAACAGAACTCCATCTGAAATTTGCCACAAGAAAGGTATATACCAAAAATAATTCATGTATCCTTAACATTAGTGAAGAAAAGTGCAAAACGTTAGTTACAACTGTCAATTTTTTTGAGTTCAAGGTCAATAACTCTGTAATAAACCATACAAATAGAATGGAATTGAAAATTGATCTGTAACTACTAATCAGGATGCTCCATACAAATGAAAGTGTTAATGACACTGTAGCTTAACTTGACTGTGTGCAGTGTTTGATGAAAAGGATAATGTTCAATGCTTATGAAAGGATTATGAAATAAGAATTGTGATAATTGAGAATATGTTTATTTCTGTTCTCTGTATGCTATGTTTTCAATAAAAATAATTTGAGGTGAAGACTGTACTAAAGAACTGAGGCCTGGGTTAATGTGGCCCTCACAGTTAATGTATGTCAACCAACCAAAGTTACCAAGTTACAGTAAAATCATTCCTAAACAAGTCATCCTATCAAGTTACAAAGAAATCCCTTCATAAATATAACTTGTAGGCTTTGCTAAAGGAAGCTAGGTCACCTGATGGTCCGGCAGTCACAGCTGACCAATCATGACCAAAATAGGACAGTCTCATCTAGATATCCTACCAAGTTACAATGAAATCCCTTCAAAAAACAACCTGCAGATAGTGCTAAAGGAATCCAGGTCACGCGACCAGGCAGCAGTAATGACTGACCGATTGTGATGAAAATGTGACAGTCTCATCTAGACATCATACTGACTTATCCTTCCAAGTTACAATGAAATCACTTCATAAATATGAACTGTAGACTGTGCTAAACAAATCTAGGTCACATGCCTATGTGACCATCATGGTTGGCCGACAAAGATCAATATAGGATGTTCTCATCTAGATATAACACTGAGTCATTCTACCAATTTACAATGAAATCCCTTCATAAATGCAAGCTGTGGACTGTGCTAAAGGGATCTAGGTACTGTGCCCCTGCGGTCGTCACGGTTGACTAAAACCGACCAAAATAGGACGTCCTCATCTACTAGACATTATATGAAGTCATCCTTCCAAGTTACATTGAAATCCCTTCATAAATACGACCTGTAGAATGTGCTGAAAGTTTTCAGGTTTTGGGCCAGCACAGCCGTCACAGTTTATCGATTGTGACCAAAAGGGAACATTCTCATCTAGACATGATTTCGAACCTGCATATAAAATTTTGTGGCGATCGGGCAAGAACTATGGGGTGTAGCCTGTGCTAAAGAAAATGTGAAAAGACTCACAGACTAACAGATTCATAGACTTCCGCAAGCATGATGGCAGTAGCTCATCTTGATTTTGTCAAGTTAAGCTAAAAATCATTACAATATTTCCATCCATATCTTAAATAAGTGTGGAAAACCTGTTTTAACTACTTTTAAGTTCAAGGGAAATAACTCTGTAATGAACCAACTGAACAGAATGAAATTGAAACTTGAACTGTAAATACCCATCAGGAAGCTACACACAAAAAATCTTTTCAATACTTCCATCGATAGCTGAAAAAGTGCGGAAAACAGGGGATGGATGGACGAATGAAAGGACGGACAGGCTAATCACTAAAGGGTGCCAACTGTAGACAGCAGGGCCTCCAATGGCCTTTTATACACTCAGTATCAAAGTGGAAAGATTAACTCACTGGTCCAGTGACACACTAAACTTAAAATTTTACTTGCTTTATTTGAAAAAGATGGGTAATTTTATTAAAGATATAGCTTATTTTCAGCTTTGCAGAGTTAACACACAAACACCATTCATCAGAAAACTAAAAATGATTGAGTACCATAAAATGAAATGTTATAGTTTTTTGGCAATGTGGTATTTAATTATGATGTAACATAAATTCTGATAAGAGTTCATACAGGCATAAGATGTTTTACTAATAATGGTATTTTGTTAACCCTAGTATAATAATGTATTTATTTTTCAGTTAATATATCCCGTGGCACATGCGGTTCAGTGAGAAAACTTTTATCCTGCTGTGTATTTTTAAAATATTTTTTATCAAATATGGTCATGACTAGGTTTGATGCAAAGAGCAGTACAGCCGCCATGGACTTGTCACTTTCCACGGGAGAGCAATATTTCCACGGATGCAATAATATTAGATTCCAAACTCTAATTATAGGAATAATCATCAAGAATTTAATTAATGAAGCACCGAGTACAAACCGGTGCTTCATTAATTAAAATTTTGCTGATGATGATTTTTATTACGTGGAGAACGCATACATGGACATCACTGCCCACGTGGGATTACAACCAGTCCATGGCGACTGTTATAACAATTGATCAATATAAGATTGAGCTAAGGCCTAAAAAAAATAAAATATCTGTTTCTCAGGCCCTCCCGCATGGTCCTATTGGCTGCTGCATGCTCTCTTTTTATAACCAATTTAAACTTAAAAAAATTTAAAATTAAATGGTTTATGTCTGATATTTTACCCAAGTTAAAAAACTTGATGAATTTGTCCCTTGAGTGCAAGAAGGCTTTGCAATGCTTTAGCATTGCAAAGCCTTCTTGCACTGAAGGGATGAAATAAACCACCATCCATGCTATTCTGTAGATTATGAGGCCTAAAACTTGAACCAAGAACTTGAACTTTTGATGGCAAAGAAGTAATTACTGAAATAAAAAATAAAATAAAAAAACGCTCGCCCATTTACAATTTCACAAATTATGGCCCAAGAAACAGAAGATCTACTTTATATGGCCTAACTTACATAATTTTTGAAAAATCCAACACAAAAATTCCTGTCTGCCTGAGATTCCATTCAAAGCTCACAAAACGACCTCCACTTTTGTAGTTTCCCACCAAAATAGATTCAAGCGATCATTCTTTCACCTCATAAATTATTCATGTTTATTCTTGGAAATGTCTACTTGCGACAGACATTTTGTATATATACATGCTTATTCAACTGAAGAATTTAATACCAAACATAGTTGTGTTGGCAAAGAAAGAAAGATTTGAAAATGTGTACACCATCAGATTGCAGAATTCCAGGTTATTCTTTTTGAAGATGACATGATAAAAATATTCATGTTTATTCATGATTATTCATGTTATTAACATGCCAAAATGTTTTATTGAAATCATGAAATTGGGGTAAAGTGAATTCTAAAATTATTATTTTAAGATAAATTGGTGAGGTTTATTCATTCTAATTTGATTTTTTTCTTTTTAATTCATGTTTACTCTTGTCCATACCTGGAATATTTCAACACTGGAATATCTTGAATAAAACATGAATAGTCTAGAATATTCTTGAATATTCCACATCATTCATGGTTTATGGTATACCAGGAAAGCAGGGAAAGCTTCTAATATTCTATAAATAGTAATTGTGTAAACAAATCGTAACAAAGCATGTGCTTGTATTATACAGTTGTAAGATATAGATTTTGTATCAGGGGCCCCTGAAACACGCTTTATTCGGATAATTATAGACTCACTACATTCTTATTGTAAGATAAATGGTTTTATTACACGCCTGTTCTATGAAATCCGCATCTACAGCAACACTAAACCATGCGGAAAATGAAACGTGCGGAACAAAAATCACTAACATCCTTTTTTTTTAAACAGAAGCAAAATTTCACTAGAATTTTCTACAAATCACGCACCACAATTACAATTTGTACTGCTAGCGATATCAAAAAATAGTAACACGGGTTCCCCTTGCAAATTTGGTTGGCAATAAAATGCGTTCTTTTTGTTGGTAGTTCGTCCCCGGAGTGCCAATGTGTTAGTAGGCACATAGAACACATTGGAACTCAGGGGATGAGTTGTCAAATGAACTGCTGAGTGTCCTTCTAATAATTACTTTCATAGACATGAAGGTGTGTAATAAACACAGAACGATACACCCATGTGAATGGGTTAATCGATATGGCACTTGTACCATCTCAGAAGGATAAAACTCGAGGCATGTGGCCTCTCATTTTATTCTTCTGTACTGGCACTTGTGCCATATCGATTAACCCATTCACACGAGTGTGTCATTCTGTGTATTTATCACACGTTTCCAGAATATACAACATGTAGTATCGATGTGTGCAATGATGCCTAGGCATTGTTTGTGTGATCTGAAAATGTTATCAATCCCTTTGCCAAAGTTTGCTCCCTCTCCATTATTTGCAGAATTAAGTGGATAAAAAGGATCATAAATATTTCCATTGGTCATGGTGATAGAATGAGCACAAATCAGTTAAATATTTAAACATACTTTGGGTCAACTATGTGTTGTCTGGTTGTCCCATCTGGAAGAAGTACCTCCAGCTCTATATTCTCATCCACTATTTCATTCATGTTCTCATCATCCTGTGGTTCACTGGAATAGTTGATGGGAGGAGGGCCACTGCCATTTGTGTGAGAAGAGTGTTTCTTACTGGTGCTTGAACTGGAAGGGGGCTGAGGTGCCCCCTTCTTTGTGGCAGTGCTCATTCCCTTACTGAAAAACAAAAATAACATATTTTGAGAATACAAGTATTTATCTTGCAATAAGAATGTATTTCCCCCAATACAAGTAAAAACATCTAGACAAAATACAATTCTGTTGTGAGAGTACTCATCTCTGGGTCATATATTGACTCGTCCTAACGGACATGTTGATATGTGCCCAGGGAAAAGGTTTGGACTTCAATACACCATCATGGAAACCCACATGCTGGTAATAATCTAAATTCATTCACTGAATCTCTAAAACTGCAACATTTCTGAAAAGCTACAACATAAATTTGTTAATTGAATAGTCACTTTTCCAGTGAAAGATATTCAAGTTAACAGCAGTGTTCAATTAACAGGAATTTCATCATTATCTTATATTCTATTGATGAGCTAGGAATTTCTTCTATTATATCATCTTGACTGATGGGAGTTTATGCAGTTCTGTCAAATAAGATATAATAGATTGAAAGCTTATATTGGATGTCCTGAGGCAGAATAGATCTCTAAACATGGGAAACTCTGTGGTTGTCAAGAGTAATATTCAATAGATGACAAGATTTTTTTTATTCAGTTACCAGGAGTTTACCCTACAACCTATATGCAATTAACTGAAGTTATGGTAAACAGTTTGGTGCTTGGAACTTATATGCAATTAACATGGTTATTCAATTAAGAGGAATCTAATCCAGTGGACTCCTCTATATGATGGTTTCAAATTTTCAGATGTTATTGAACCTGCAGTAATTTAAAAAAGGAATTTTTTGTCAATGCCTATTATAACAAAGATATGAAATATCTTTGTGTAAAAATCCGAGAAGGTTGATGAATGAAGTAAATAATCACAGTGTATCAAAATGATACCGCTGTCTCCCTTGGCTACCACTTGGGAAACAAATGTGTTCCTAGGGGAGACAATCTGTCATGTTCATCTGGAAACAGGTCATCATTTTTCTAATGTATATTTTTCAGGGACTTTTCAAGACTTTTTTAAAAAACAAGTCAAATTTTCAAGTACATTCCAGGGTCTGAAATTTCAAATTTACCAGATAACTAGTTGAGTGCTAGAAGCCACTATTTAGGCTCTACTGAACAGTGCTGAAAGCCACTTTAGTGGCTTTATGCTGTACTGATTACCTCTGTTTCTCAGCAGTTGAAACACAAAAAATGTTTGAACAAAATGGATTTTTTTTACAATTTATAGAGTGCCATGTGGCACTCTTCAATAAATGGTAACAAAACAACTGTTTATGAACAAAATCTTATTAAACTGGGGTTCCTTTTGCTTGTAGTATGGAACCCTTGAAAACAAATACTTGCATTACAAATGACCTTCGAAAAATAATTTAAAACTCTAACAGTTAAAATTCAAGTACTTTCACAGACTTATATGAACCCTGGATAGGTTATGTTTCAGGCCATTTACAATCTTCTAGTCATGTTGGTTGACACTTTACCTAACATGAAAAGCAGATGATGACACTTTCAAAAAATATTCTTGAATAACTAATTTTTTAAATTTTTTGTCTCAAAAACATAGGTTATGACCCCTCGTTGGAACAAGCTTGATGAGCTCATTCCAATGGGGGGTCAAAACCTATGTTTTGAGACAAAAAATGAAAAAATAATGAAAATTAATCAGCGATTTTTTAGAATAGTGCTGCCCAGTTTTGGCCGTTACATTGGGTAAAGGGTTAATGGATTAAGTATGACTTTGGGGAATGCAGAGGCTCGTGGGTTAATGCATTAGACTTGAGATCGAAAGGTCGACAGTTCCATCATGACCTATGCCATCAGTGTTGTGTGACTTTTGTCCTTGGGCAAGACACTACTACATCCCCATTTTCCATGTGGTAGCCTGGTGGGGCTGTAAAGTAAAAGGGCACAATGATGATACACTTGCCTTCAACCATTACTAACCCTGCCAGTGCCAAGTCACTAAGCTGAGGAATTGACAGTTATGTGTCACTGGTCAGTGGTTTGCCAGCTTCCTCCACCTGTACTTCCATCCGACACAGTATGACCCAGGCTGTTAAAAGTATCATTGAAACCCCAAATAAACAAAAAGAAATGCATGATTGTAGGACATATTGTGATTGTAAAGAAGTCCCAACTCACCATTATTATCACACCATCCATTACATACTCAACTTGACAAGAGTTTAAACTTGGCAACAAACAAAAATAGAATCACATCTCAACAACCTGAAGAAGACCTTTTTAGCCTTTTTTATTTTCAAAAAACTAACCACTATACATTCACTGGTACCCTACCTTTACAAAATAACTCCATATTAAGAAGATCCTGATAAATTAATAAAGAAATACACAATGTTTGTAATAGTACTGCCAGTTCAAAATTCTTACTGTTCATGAGTTTCAACATAAGTTTTTGAATAAAGATGTTTAAACATCCTTCTATTATGCTGATCACCACCATGTGTCACCAATACGACACCAGATATATAATTGGGCTCATGTTAAACTTGATCATTAACCCTGTACAACTGATGCATCCATAAAAACATTTAGGAATCAAAGTGTTAAAAAATAAATTGCTTTTCTCAAATAAAACTTTGCTCTTGTGTACATTAGACATACCTGCTTTATCTACAGAGACCAGCCTAAATTCACTGATACTATGTTATGCATGTTTATATCTCATAAATATATATATAGTTATAAGATAAAATATTCACATCAATGGAGTGTTTATACAACCCAACATTCTTATCCTTAACTCCTGTTGTGCTGAAGGTGGAATTAGCTCATTATGTGTGCACTGCCATTGTTATCTACAATTTTTAGCTGATATGCAACAAGCTTGTACAATTTGGGTGAACTATTGCTTTGTGAAACTGAAAAACACACTGGATGAGGGGCATCAGCAGAAGAGCTTGTTTGATCCAAAGACAAGAAAAAACAGAACTTCCAAAGAGGACACTCTGTGTTTACTTGGTACTATGAGCAAGCTGTTTGACTGCAGAGTGCCGAATATTACAATACATTACATATTTACAAAATGGATCAAGATGGCAAATCGCAGGTGGTGGAGGGGAAGACGAATGGAAAATTGATGCTTGTTAACTTGGTTGAATCTGAATTTCACTGGAATACAAAATGGAGGAAAGGATTGATATTTTGTGAGTTATCTCATGCCAACGGGATTGGAGGAATTTTCAATTTGAAGGATAAAGGGTTAATATCTCAGGATCAAATTATCAGATTTACACCAAAAACTATACAGCTCGGCACATCAGCAACCTGAATACAAATATAAAGTAACTTGACAATCTAAGCAATATTTTTCAAGTTATCAAATGCCAAAGGGATTGGAGGAATTTTCAATTTGAAGGATAAAGGGTTAATATCTCAGGATCAAAATAACAGATTTACACCAAAAACTATACAGCTCAGTACATCAGTAACCTGAACACAAATAAAAAGTAACTTGACAATCCAAGCAATATTTTTCACGTTATCGAATGCCAAAGGGATTGGAGGAATTTTCAATTTGAAGGATAAAGGGTTAATATCTATGGATTAAATTATCAGATTTACACCAAAAACTATACAGCTCAGCACATCAGTAACCTGAACACAAATATAAAGTAACTTGACAATCCAAGCAATATTTTTCAAGTTATCGAATGCCAAAGGGATTGGAGGAATTTTCAGTTTGAAGGATAAAGGGTTAATATCTCAGGATCAAAATAACAGATTTACACCAAAAACTAAACAGCTTGGCACATCAGTAACCTGAACAAATATAAAGTAACTTGACAATCCAAGCAATATTTTTCAAGTTATCGAATGCCAAAGGGATTGGAGGAATTTTCAATTTGAAGGATAAAGGGTTAATATCTCGGGATCAAATCATCAAATTTACACCAAAAACTATACAGCTTGGCAAAACAGTAACCTGAACACAAATATAAAGTAGCTAGATAATCCAGGCAATATTTTTCAAGTTATCGATTGCAAAGGGATTGGAGGAATTTTCAATTTGAATGATAAAGGGTTAATATCTCAGGATCAAATTATCAGATTTACACCCAAAACTATACAGCTTGGCACATAAGTAACCTGAACACAAATATAAAGTAACTTGACAATCCAAGCAAAATTTTTCAAGTTATCGAATGCCAAAGGGATTGGAGAATTTTTCAATTTGACAGCTCGGAACATCAGTAACCTGAAGATATATATAAAGTAACATGACAATTGGATTGATATTTTTTTGAGTTATCTCATGCCAAAGGGATTGGAAGAATTCTCAATTTGAAGGATAAAGAGTTAATATCTCAGGATCAAATTATCAGATTTACACCAAAAACTATACAGCTCGGCACATCAGTAACCTGAACACAAATATAAAGTAACCTGACAATCCAAGCAATATTTTTCAAGTTATCGAATGCCAAAGAAATATATACGGATGCCGGATGGACAGACAGACAGACAGACGGATGGATGGACAGATGGACAGACAAAGGATGGACGAACGACGGATGGCCACCCCAGATTATGTGTACCATACATAGTATGAGTACACATAAAAAGGGTTGCCTGAAAATTGTTCAGGACAACTTAATTAATTTCTAATTTGTACAAGCCCAACCAACCAGGTTTACTGTGAAGAGGGATATCAAATCCACCCGTGATTTCCTTAAAACCTTGTCATTTAGCTAGATTTTTAAAGGTCAGTTCTAGCACCTATGGCTATACCTTGAACACAATACAAGTAAGTATAAAGTAAAGTCTAACCATCAATTTTAATTATGGTACCCAACTGAGAGGCTCAACTTCTTCCCAGGTTTCCCACAGAGAGACTTCCACTTATACCCTCTTGAGAGGGATCAACTCCCCATCCATTAAATCCTCCCTTTGCATTGGCTACCCAGTTCTATTATACCAGTGAATGCAATCTCAGAAGACAAGCACTCTTCAACTTCTTGCTGGTGTTCCCACACAGAGAGACTTCTGTTAATACTCTAAAACTGGCCAAAAATGTTCTGTTTTCTCTTCATTTACACCACAAGCCTTGACACCAATGCTTGGAAAGCTTTCCATGAAACTTTCTGAGAATTAAGGTCAGAGTCCAAAGTTATTAATGAAGAAAAAGGAAACATTTCTAAAGATTATCAAGTAATTTATTTTGACTAGAACTATAACTGATGTGGGGATCGCTGTGGTTCAGTAGTTAGAGCATTGAACTTCCAACCAAAAGGTTAACAGTTTGATCCTGACTAATAGTAACTACATTGTGGCCTTGGACATAAGACACTTAATCTTAATTGCCTATGTAGGGGCATGGTGGTACTGTGTATTAAAGCTTACTGCATGTTGATGCTGCACTTGTCTTCAACCGCTGCTAACATCGGCTTCCTCCACCTTTAAAACCAATATGATGTGACCTTGGCTGTCCAAAGTGTCATTAATCACCAATGTGAATAGATTACATATCTGTGTATGAACAATAACTTATTTTATTTATTGGTGTTTAAAGTCACTTTCAGAATCTATAACTATATCATAACTGCAACACAAGAATGAAGTCCAGTTCAGCCACTCATTAATACCTATGTAGCCCTCTTTAAAGGACTTCCATTTCATCAGGCATTATTGAGAGGTTCCTATTTTAGAAGTAAAACAGGACTTGTTTACTAACCACAGTACACAAGCACTGCTCCACTTCCTGGAAATAAATGAATGCTTAGGTTTCAAATACCCCAAGCTATATAACAGTATCACCTCGCTTGCCTACATGGGGGCACGATGACGCTGTGTACTACGGCGTACTGCACGTCGAAGGTGCGCATGTCTTCAACCAATCTAACCCTGCCTGTGCCGCGGTGCAGAGTTCAGAGTTACGATGTTGATATGACCCTGGCTGTTAAAGTGTCGTTAAACCCAAATAAAAAAAAAAAAAAAAAAAAAAAAAAAAAAAAAAAAAAATATAACAGTAAAATTGATGGATTATCCACTGTCAATTTTAGTATCTGACAATATCATATTGAAATACACAGGCTGGTTAGACGAATCAATCCATTTTTATGATTGGTGATTTATTACAGTAGGTAAAAAAGGTTATACAGTTAGAATTCAGAAATTTTTCAATCTTTACAGATAACCCTACTCCTCAATATCTATTTCAAAATTTTGAAAAGATTTTAGGAGTAGAATTATTTATAAGGGTTGTGAAATTTCTGAATATAAATGTACTAAATCTTGATATTCTTTATGTGACAAGCATATCTACACACAATCACAAGCAGCAGGTAAACCTGAACCTTGTCATCAAACAAAGACAGTATGCAACTAAACTGAATGTCTGTACAAAATGGGCAAACTATTAGTTCCTTCACCTATACTGTTTGCTTCAAAAGAAAAGGGGCAAGTGATTTTCTCATTAGCCTACATGGACTGGTCACTTTACACGGGTGGACAGTATTTCCACGGACAAAATAATAATTGACTGCAATCCTTATTAAAGTCAAAAATTTAATTAATGAAGCACCGGTAACAATAGCCTAAATTTTCCAAGGCCTATGAAAAATCAAATCCAAAACATTATTTTCAAAAATGCAAATTAAGTCAAAAGAAAAATTGTTATTTATTGGTTTATTACAATGCTTGGATTGCTCACATTACACATATTATGTGAAGGTCTTAACAGTTACAACATGAAACATAATAGTAAAAGAAACAAATTCAATGAAAACTGATAAATTTTCTTTACATGTTATCCTACTATCATTTGCCAATATTGAAATAATCCACAGAAAATCTGGTGAACTTCAATTAATACTCAGCTCCCCAACATACTGATCCACTTAGTTCCTTTTGTAAATGCATTGCTATTCAAACTCAAATACCTCATATACAGATGCAGGAAAACATTGAGGAAGCTGAGTTGTAAATAGACATTACAAAACAGGTGCATATCGTGAATTACTTTTGATATTACTCAACATCAATATTTTAAATATTACCTGGATCCAACCGAAAGTTCATTATATCAACTGCTAAATGCATGCATGGGCATCACTGCCCACCTGTGGATTACAACCAGTCCACGGTGGCTGAACTGTACTAACAATGTGTTAGTCTTAACACTTTACCCAACGAAGACGATATCAAAATTTATTATTTTAATTACTATTTTTTAAAATTAAAAAAAAAATTTCAACAAAACCATATCATGTGACCCTTCATTGGAACGAGCTCAATGAGCTCGTTCCAATGAAGGGTCACAAGATATGGTTTTGTTGAAATATTTTGAAAAAAAATTATTTCTTTCAACTGCTGAATTTTCAAATTACGTGGGGGGATGTGGGCAATTTGTTAGGTAAAGGGTTAAGGACCCTGCACAAATTTCAAGTACCTACAAGACCTTGAAAATGATTTTTCAAATTCAAAGACTTTGAAGGTTTTCAAGGACGACAATCAACCCTATTTCTAGTTGGTGAGACCTTCTAAATTAGAAATGTTAGGCCTAAAAAAGTTTAAAATCTGTTCCTCTGACCCACCCACATGGCCCTTTTGGCTGCCACGTGTTCTCTTTCTTTTTATAACAACCAATGCAAACTTAAAAAAAATAAAAATTAAATGGTTCAAGTCTGATATTTTACTCACGTTAATAAAATTGATAAATTTGTCCCTATTTATTTATTTATTGGTGTTTAAGGTCACATACTTCTGCACAATGGTTAATCATGACCACAACATTTTGGAGGACTCACACCCCAAGCATTGGTGACTGGGTCCTATTTTACCAGTGAAACAGAGCTTGTTTACCACAGTAAACAAGCACTGTTTCACTTCCCAGGGTTCCCACGCGGGAACTTTGCTTTAGCATTGCAAAGCCTTCTTGCACTCAAGGGATGAAATACACCACCACCCATGGTATTCTGTAGATTATGAGGCAAGGCCTAAAACAAACCATGAATATGGACTTTTGATGGCAAAGAAATAATTGCAAAAATAAAATTAAAAAACGACTGCCATCAAGCAATTTTACAAAGAATGGCCTAAGAAACAGATCCACTTTGTAGGTCCTTATCAAAATATAAAGAGTGAAAAAGGATTAAATATGAACAGTTATGTTTTAAAATTATACTGGTTATTATATCAGGAACAAGTAAATTGGTACCTACTGAACAGGACAAGCCTTATACTTGCTGGCAAGCCTAAAAAGATCAAACTGGGTCTCATAATTTATTTATGTCAGGTCACTTTCGGCATTCATGGCTTTATCATAACTATAGAATGAAGTCATACTTAACAAATCTATGCTTTTTTAGAGGGCTTCCAATCCATAGCCAGGTATTAGCAATCAGATCATACATTATCAGTAAGGCCTAAAAAAAGTTTAAAAATCTGTTTCTCAAGCCATTCCTCATGGTCCTTTTGGCTGCCGCATGCTCTCTTTTTATAACCAATGTAAACTTAAAAAAAATAAAAATTATATGGTTTATGTCTGATATTTTACCAAAGTTAAAGAATGGATAAATTTGTCCCTTGAGTGCAAGAAGGCTTTTCAATGCTTTAGCATTTCAAAGCCTTCTTGCTCTCAAGGGATGAAATACACCATCACCCTTGCTTTTCCATGGATTATGAGGCCTAAAACAAAAACCAAGAGCATGAACTTTTTTGATGGCAAAGAAATAATTACAGAAATAAAAAATGAAATAAAAAAACGCTTACCCGCATGTAATTCTACAAATAATTGCCTGGGAAACATACAATCTTCTTTGTGTGGCCTAAAACAGATCTTGTTTACCACAGTGATACGGACAGAAAAAAAAAAAACACTGGACCAATTTTCTAGGTTCCCCAGGGAAGTTTCATTATTAACTGGTTAAGTGCTGGAAGCTCATATTTGGGCTTTATGCTGAAGTGAAGGAATCAGAACTTGAGGGCTTTAGCTTCGTTCATATTATCTTTGATGTGAAATTATTTAGTCTGTATGCATTTACCTTGTAACAATTTATGGGACAGTGCATACATGAAGGCTCTCTCCCATAAATTATAACAACGCAAAGATATGTGCTCAAAGACTGACATCAAATATAATCTCACACTCTACCAGTTACAGATAATGATATTCATACATTCTATCATGATCGTATGACTCTGAAAAAGTTCAAAATGACAACAACAAAAATTGCAAATACATCATTAACTTCATTAATAACACCTACCCCATAGTTTTGTCATCATTCCTTTGAATGCTGATATAAAGAATGGTCCCTTAGGTTTTATGAACGATAAAACAACAAAATTACAGTGTCAACATATGCAGTTGTGCATAAATGAAGACACCGACCATAAAACAACTAAATGAAAATGAAACTCCAGTCACCCAATGATTTATTCCCCATATCAATACATTGCAATGTATTCCTTTATTGAGTACATGTATTAAATGGCAGGACAGTCACATTTCCATAACTCATCAGGCACTTGAGGTGATAGAAATTTATGTTTCTCATTATGAACAGTGAACACATATAATTATTTCAATAGGGTTTAACACTTCCACAACTGGATTTCAAGAAAGACATATACAGCAGAAACTTGTTAATTGAATAACCACTTTGCCAGGGAAAATTATTCAATTAACAGGAGTATTCAATTAACATGGATTACAATTTGGTCTCAAAACATCCAATATACATGTAAGCATTTATTCTATGAAATCATCAATGAGCTCTATCAAAGAACCTAATTAGTGGTTTAGCGGTTATTACTTGGTTAGTTTCATATCGGATGAGATATCAGCCTGAGGTAACTTCATATCAGCCTGAGACAAATAGTCAAGCTACTGAGGGCTGATATGAAACTAACGAAGTAATAACCTCTTTATTAAACCAAAACAAATTAAATGTTCTCAGGGCTGTAACAGTTTTCTGACAGTGTTATTGTTTCTTTTTTTTTTCACTAAGTCAGAAGTCACCTCTTCTCCAAGATCAGCTATCAGAAAGTCTCAGCTTCCCTTCTGGGTAAGCCACAATGTTCAGATGATAAGGCATGCAAAAAGCACCAGTAATGCCACTGAAAATGTTAACAACACAACATGAAGTTTGTGTGTATAGGCATAAATACATGACAAACGTCTGCTTTAATATCAACCAAAGCCACCTTACAGATTTCTTTTTTCTTTGTTGAATGGTTGGTAATGTCATTTCAATCTTGTAGTATTGTGAACTTAATACACCCTTCTATACATATCAATAACAAGAAACTAGAATGATTTGGTGACAGTATCTCTCTGTCCTTAGTTCAGTGAATCCTTTGATGATTGGTAATGGTTGTAATTTTGCAAATATGATAAGGGCATCAGTAGGTTTTCTCTCACCTAGAAAACAATTACTAACTCTTATCCTGCTAAACTATTTTCCCTATCAACATCACAAATTTACCAATAAGATGCAATATCTCATTTATATACATTTCACTTGAAAATATATCTGATGACGCATAATTGGATTGTATTAACTGTGGTGTGTGAGAAGCCACTCTCAGGGTTTTAAAAAAAGAGGGGACCAGAGCAAAAGGCAATATTTTCCTTGTTCATGTTTCATATTCAGTCAAACTCAAATAATTTTTTTGTTATATAAATTTGTTTCATTTAAACTTATTGGAGAGTGCCTGTGGGCACTCTCCAATAATTTGTAATTAAACAAATTTTGAATAACAAATTCAGAACACCAAAATAATATAGTCCTCAAGCAGTTAATCAAGCAGCTTCCAATAAAGCATCATAATATTTGTTGTGAAAGCAGAAATTAATTTAGTTTATTAACAAATATTGTTAAAAGCTGTTACATTCTCGAAGAGATTAACCCTTTCGTGACTCGTCGGCGCGCACTGCAGCAGTGGTAAACTGACACTACAAACCTGTCGGCGCACTGCACGCCGATGGCATAGTAGTGCATCTACTCTCACCTCAGTCCACGTGTGCTATCTCTATCAGTCCACAGAAGTAATTTCATGCCCGAATGAATTTAGAGTTGTTTCCCTTTAGTTGACTGGCTACAGTTTTAGCACATACTGCACCTCACAGTAATTCCACGGACGAAGATGACAATTGATAGCAATGTGAAAAAAGGATTCTGCGGTACAGTCTGGCTCAAATCAAGCTGACACATTATGACACTACTATGAGTGCTGGACGTTCAGATGATGTTGCCAGTAATAATCCAGATGACAGAGTGGAATAGGACTGGCCAGTGGGAGGGGACGCGGCAGAAAAAGAAGTGCTGGTCAGGGACATGGCAGAATACGAGGGAGCTGGCGTGGTCGTGGAATTGGTCCAATTTTTCAATGGGAAAAATGCACAGATTTTGTTCCACTAGATATCCCATGTTCTGAAGCTGGGAAGATAAATCTTGACTTACCTGACAATCCAAACGAATGGAACATTTTATACCTTTATCTAACGGATGGGATGATCCCGAAATTAACCCCAGTATCCCAAGTCTGGGGGGTCAGTTTGGCTGAGTCGCGAAAGGGTTAAATGTTGCACACAGTGTGATGAAGTAACAACTAACAATTTTTCTCACCAGTTTGTAGTTTTATGGTGTGCTACCTTGCATCTTATTTCAACAATAAAACCACAACTCATAACTAATTTCAAATTTTCCTTCTCATTCACAGAGGACCGTAGTGGCTCATTGGTTGGAGCATTGGACTTCAAACTGAAAGGATGACCCGTGCCATTTGTGGTGTGTCCTTAGTCAAGACACTTATTCCTAATTATACCTTGGGGGGTGGGGGGGGGGGATGGGGGGGGGGGCACGTTGGCACTGTGTATTAAGACATATTGCAAGTACAACAGGTCAATGGTGCACTTCTGAAGCCACAAGATTTACAGGTTATAATATTGTAGAATATCTGGAAAACTGTCCAGGCCTTTCAGTTTTAATATGACGTTACAACTAGGGAAAGTGAATACCAAAGTATTTTCAAGGATAGATCTGAAAATGGATTTTTTTCAAGAACATTCGGGCAGTAAATTTAGTTATCAGTTATTGGAATAAAATGTCTTTCACGGGTGTTTTTGTATTATTTCCAAGTTCTACTGTCAATTAGAGAGAGAATCAAAACTGTCAAATCAAATACTGGAAAGGCAGTAAATGCTTTAGGTTCAAGTAAATAGCAAATCAAGAAATTCTATATATCAAATGTAGCTTTGAATGGAGTTCTTCGATTCAGGGTTCCTGCAGGCAAGGACTGATAAAATTCAAGGCCATTTCTTGACATTTTGCAACATTTTTAAGGCTCTACAATAGCCAAATTCAAGGATTTTCAAGGCCCTCAACTTCAATAGTTCATACTAGGGCCCTCTGGTTGTCACCTTTCTCCCCACCTCCTTCAAGGGAAGTGGGAGGAGGTGGTAATGACAGAGAAACCTAGTTAGCACTATGCCTGCCTGAAGTTTGGCATATAAAACTACCTAGTTATGATTATGCCACTTTGGTGTCAAGTGTTTTTATTTCATGAATATTCAAAGCTTTTCTAGGCATACTGGCCCATTTTTCAGGTTTTGAAAGCCTTGAACAGCCAGTAGTCAAACTGAAGGCTGCTCCTCAAATCTAAGGCCTCATGGGAACCGTGGTATTAGACATATCCTAGCATCTCTCAACTTGAAGTCTTCACAACAAATGTAATTTTTGTACAGTCGGGATAACCTGACTCTAAAATGAATTAGATAGGTCATACAGATGAGGTAATGATAAGGGATTATTTATTTATTGGTATTTATAGTCATTTTTAGCATCTTTGGCTATATCATGACTGCATCATATGTATGAAGTCAAGTTTAGCCACAATCTATATTGAAGAAAGTGCAAAAACTTGAAATGGTGAATCAATATAAAGACAATGAAAATGTTCACCAGTAGGTGCATCATGCTGCTGCGCTTCCATTGTTACCCATTGGATGAGTGCAGGATGTATGGGTGGAAGTAATAACGAAACACCAGATATCCCACAAGCTACTGCTTTTAGTGACTACATTGTGCAAAAGTGGGTTGATGATGATGCACAATTTCCTCCAGCCATTTGGAATCATCACAACAATATAGGATCAAGAACTAACAACCATCTTGAGGGGTGACATTGTCATTTAAACAAGACTTTTCAGTGTGCTCACCCCAACATATTTACATTTGTGAGTGTTCTCCAAAAGCAAGAAAAGGCACAGAGAAACAAACTTGTCCAGTATGTGCATGGTGCGCACCCCCCCCCCCTCGGAAGAAAGTTTATCGTGAACTTGACCAAAGACTTCAAAGACTAAAGGATCAGTTAGCTGCCAGTCAAAAAAAACTCCTATACATTTTCTCGATTCAGCAGCACATTTAGTAAAACTGGGCTTATAAAATTATATTTAACATATATATTATTATATATGGATTATATAAATCATTTTATTATACGCTCAACTGTGAATTATAGAGAAAACATTGTGAACTTAAATCTCTATATCTTCCCAATTTTCTCTATAATTCACAGTTGAGTGTATAATAATACCTGAAATGTGTATAATAAAAATCGTTGATACCCATGAAATGAAAGTGTCAATGACACTGTAGCTCAACTTGACAAACTTGAACTTGGTAAGTTATAAGTGAAATGGCAAAATTGAAGATCATTGGTACCAATGTTATTTGGTGAAATTTCAACATAACAGCATTGTGTGTGCAGAACGTCAAGAGTAATCCTTGAATTTATAAATGTAAACTGTAAGACTGGCTAAAGGAAGAATGTTGATACACAAATGCAGTAAGTTCAGAAGGTTATTGTAAATGGCAACTTTGTTTACAGGAATGAATGTTAATCAACAGCTCTTATCTAAAGGTCTCGTCCAATGTGCATACCAAGTTCAAAAAATGAAAGTGTTGATGACACTGTAGCTCAACTTGTTTAAGACATGTACATGTATAGTATGTGACACAGCAATGACAAACATCTAGGTAACGACCTGATAACAAAGGTACATGCAAAGTATTGTAACGGTCTGTACATAAATCAGGGGTGCAGGAATTCAAATTTAGCATAACCTGAAAACCGGTTATGCAAATTCTTTTTTGCATAACCCATTTTTTTTTGCATAACCCGTTTTGAAATGTGCTATCAAATGAAGCCTTCTGGTGGTTTTGGGGCTGAAAATTCACTTTATTTTTTGGTCACCAAAATCACCTTTTTTAAACAGCATGTTTCAAATTTTCATGATTGTTACCTGTACTACACTTGGAAATTTTATTTTTTAAACAAGCTTTGAAATTGACAAACATGAAACTGCTAAGAAATGTGTTTGTTCTTCAGGGTCAAAGCAAATTCATGCAATGAACCAGGTTTGCAGTGCCTTGAAACATTTGCGCGATGCACATAATTCACGCCGTCAATGTACGTTTTCACATTGTTCAGGGCACTGCCTTTCAACCCTCTTAATTTTGCTTCCTTCTGTATATAATCCCAATTTCTCTGCATATTGTACAACGTAAGTTTTCAATTTTCCCATTCTCATTGAGATCATATAAAAATAGTTCGGAACTTGACAACTTTTTAAAAGTATTTTCGTTCACGGACTTTTGCTTATTTGCCATTTTGAAAATTTGCGGTACACATGTTTTTTTATTTACTATAAAAGCCTGGTATATTCTGTTTATACAATCATGTTTTCATTGATAACCACTTTTATGTGGATCGCAAAACATGATTGTAGAAATAGTCTATACCTATTGACCAATCGGCGATGCATATCGTGTGACATAAGATCATTTGTTTATTTGTCATGACAACCCAGCCACTTCGAAAAACAATGAAACCCAGTCACAGCTTGTCGACTCAATCCGACTGTGGTCGATGCACATTGCTTTTAACTGATAAATAATAACGAAACACCGAAACTTTTATTTCATTAAAATCATGTAAATGCAGACACTTTTTATTGAATGCAAATAACAGCATGCACGATTTATTTCCGGGCACATCAAAGTGGGTAGGCCAAATTTGAAGAAGAACGGAAACACGTTTTTGCCAATTGCAGTTTGCACGAACGATGCACGAACGAAACGGTCGTTCGTGCAATTTCTGCACCCCTGCATAAATGCTGACCGTAGCCTGTAACAAATATATAGGTAAAGTATTGTAAAGGTGGGGGACAGTTAGATGCTAAACTAGAAAAGAAATCTTTGAGTCCCAGAGTGGGTCTGACTGAACCCAAAAATATTTGTTCTCATAGCACAGTGACAACAAAGGCACCCAAAAACACTCGTTCCTGTCACAAGGTGATAACAAAGATACCCCAAGAAGTTTCGTGGAGATCGGTTCATAAATACAGACTCTAGCCCAAGCCGTATTGGCATTTGTACTTACAGTGCTAAAAGTAACACTAAATAAATCAAAGTTAGTCTAATTCGCATAATTTACTCACGAGAAAAAAACCTGTATTATATGTGATGTATCTTATGGTACTAAACATTCATACAAAAAAATATTCAAATCAGAGCTTTCATATGGAAGTTCTGCGCAAAAATCTGACTGCACCTAATTTTGTACAAAATGGCTGCCAGTGGCCATCTTGAATTTCGGACCGGACCCAAAAACACTCGTTCTCGTCCCACGGTGATAACAAAGGTACCCAAGAAGTTTTGTAAAGATCGGTTCATAAATATGGCCTCTAGCCCGAGCCGTGTTGACGGCACAAGGGACGGACAGATGGACGGACGGATAACGGGCCATGACAATACCTCAAATTTGGCTTCGCCAAAGTTGAGCTAAAAATGCAAAGGTTAACCGAAAATCAGAGGTGGCGTGCCATTGGTATGTATGAGCCTGGGATACCTCCAGATGAGATCACTGCTAAGTTAGGAATCACTGTGGCCACTATTTACCGCCTCATTGGAAGGTATAGAACCACTGGATCTACTGCCGACCGACCGCGTTCAGGTCGACCAAGAGTTACGACCCCTGCACAAGACCGATACATCAGGACGTCTCACTTGCTGGATCGCTTCCTTCCGGCGATGAGGAAAGCAGCAATTACTCCTGGTAGGACTAACAATAGAATTAGTGCACAAACTGTCTGCAACAGACTCGCTGAAAGCAGAATCCAAAGTAGGCGTCCATACCATGGACCAATCCTTACCCGATGTCATCGCACAGTCTGAATGGAATGGGTACGTCAGCGTGTTCTCTGGACTCAGCAGCATTGGAGGACAGTTCCTTTTAGTGATGAATCACGGTTTTGTCCATGGCCCGCTGATGGTAGAGCATGACCGCTTCGGCAGGGGTAGTGTAATGGTTTGGGCAGGAATTTCCTTGCACCATCGAAAGCAGTTAATCTTCATCGATGGTAATGTGAATGGACAGTGATATAGGGACGAAATTCTTAATGCTGTTGTTGTCCCGTTGTTCAATGCTAATGTCGGAATGCAGTTATTCCAGCAAGACAATGCCTGATGTCAGGTGGCGCGTATCTGTCATGACTTTCTTGAGGAGCAGAGTATCGAACTTCTTCCCTGGCCCCCTCTTTCGACAGATTTGTTGCCAATCAAGCATCTTTGGGATCAATTGACCATCGGGTACGACTGCATGATCTTCAGACGTTAGGCGATTTACGTAATGTTCTAAGGCAGGAGTAGAATGCAATATCACAGGATGATATCCAGAGACTTATCAGGTCCATGCACCGTCGATGTCTTGCCCTCCAAGGGGCAAACGGTGGACATACACGCTATTGACTGCATGTGTGAACTTTTCATTTCACCCCATGTCTGAATTGCGACATCCTGACGTGATGCTGGCAACAGTAAGAACATGAAATTATGCAAATTCATACAGCTAGACTCGAAATATGAATTTACAATAATTTGTTTGGGATAAAAGTCGATAATACTAAAAAAAATGCTCCTCAAAGTTTATTATACTTTCTTTTTTAACTCAGTATACTACTGCAATACAAGTGTATAGTCAAGTACAGTTATGTTTTGTCATGTGTTTATAGTGGACTTATACCCCAAGTAATGATTAAAGGGGTCAAGTAATGATTAAAGGGGTCTATTATACCTGAAAACCCATTCTGTTTAGTACAGTAAACAAGCACTGTTCTGCTTCGCAGGAACAGAAATATTGTTCACACATTTTCTACAGATGAAAACAATATAACTATCATGTACAGATATTTTCCCCACTCACCTCAAACCCCATCACACACACATAAATATTCAAATATCCAACACTCATTCCAACATTCATTTCAAAGACCACAAGTTATAGATCCAATTACCTGGAGATAATTTGTCTGATAACTTAATAGCTAGTAATTTATATAATATCTCATTCACTTTGGGGTTTGTAAATGTCAACTGCACACACAATCTTTTTAATTTCAATTGATTTAACTGTTTCTGTCCCAAATTATTTCTATCAGTTTAAATTCTAATGTCAAACCATGTTTTTAACTCTCACCTCACCAAGGGATTTTTGCTAACTCTTTATCTCAAAACAATGAATGGTCCATATTACTTGTAGAGACAAACTTTCAGAGAAAATATTCATGTAACTGAGACACTTCACAGTCCACAATGTTTTATTTATGATAAAATTCAAATTAAATTGCTTGATCTCATGTGACTGGGTTCACCCGATGCATTCCCCCACCCCACCTGTTTGATCAGTGGTTGTAATGTATATCACTGAAAGATTTTTACTCAAAAGTGTAAGTACTGCAACTCAGAGGCTTGAAGCTATGTAGATATCCTTCATATTATCACTGAATCTGAATTATTTGTTCTGTATGGATTTTCCTTCTTACAATTTATGGGAGAGTGCCTACAGGTACTCTCCCTGAAATTGTAACAAGAAAATGACTTGCGAACAAATTCTGATCACTTAGAACAGAATAGAATATTTTATTGCACAACCATCTACGTCAAATAGGTTTGGCAAATAAGTGAAAATAATGCAAAAAATAAATAATGAAGAATACGAACAAGAAAAAAGAGTATAAGCAATGATTAGGATTATGATACATTTGATCTGTTGTGTTTTATGTCAAACACACGCATTATATAATTGCTCAGCACTCTGTGTTTTGGTCTGTCAAGCTGATCCATGACATTATTTGTTGCTTGGGGGCAAGGAACTGTATCGTGTCATTAATATATCGCACAGACTTCCATAATCTTTTACACAATTCATCGTATGCTGGACAGACAAGCAGCATTCTAACAGTTAAGGGGTGCACAGGAAATTTAAGAAAAAAATAATCAATATAAAAACCATTAAAGAGCGACAATGGCAATGCTTTCTGAGAGTTATCAATAAAATTCACAATAAAAGATTCATGTTGTTTAAAAGGTCTTCTAAAATATATGAAGTTTTTTAAAAGTAACTCAGGATTGTTGAAAACAGCTGAATTACAGAGTCCATTATCTGAACTGAAACACTTCCAAATTATTCATACAGTACCGTGATCACAAAAGTAATCCTTTTCATGATCAGACTTCAACACACTTCCACTAGTGGATCAAGATTTTCTACATAAAATACTGCAAAATCAAGATCAATGTTCTCATATTCCTTTTAAAACAGTTGAGATTTTGTAGTGGTGCAGGGAGAAAAGCAGACAGAAAATTTTGTCCGGGTTGCAACCCACACGCGATCCAAACAAAATTTTCTATCTGCCTTAATGATAATAGAACTGTAATTCTACATCCACTAACTTAAAAACATGTGTGATGCCCCTTCTGCCACTACAGAAATATACACTGATCCTGATCTCTGGATCCTCTGGCACGCACTGGGAAGGAAGATCAATACTTTCCAACTTAGGTAGAGTGTGAGTTCAGGTCAGCCAAAAGGTGACGGATGACAAGAATGGTGTAATTATTGCATTTAATAAAAAAAAATTAATACAAACAATCATGGATTTTTCTTTTTCTTTGTAAGCTTATAACGATAATATAAAATATACCTGTGGACACTTCCGGTTACACTTCAGTGCACACGTGTTCCTCAGTTACACGGAGAACCTGTCGCCATGAACGATCTCTGTATAACAGACAAACAACAGTTTTATTCTCAGTATGACATCACATGTTTTAACATATCACGAAAATAAACAAAACAAAAATAGGGTTCTGATAAAAATAGGATACCACACACCCAATGGGCTCCATGCCACTGAATACTGCTGAATAGAATAGCTCTGTTATTGCATATAATTTTCAAACAGCAAACTGACATGGTACCATACCTTTAGTATAAAAATGAGATGTTAATTGCTTATAGGTTATATATTAAAGCCCTGTTTAATGAATAAAAATAATGTGTAACACCAAAAAATTATACTAAAATCCCCCAAATGACATCTTTGACCTTAGTTCTTTCAATATAAGCATTTAATCTATTAATATAGCTGTTTAACAGTGAGCCCCATCAAACAAGATAATTATAACAGATGAAATAATCAGTTTATTAACACAGTGCAGGAATATGGCCAAGTTCTGGTTAACTGAAATCTTCTTAACTGAATAGCTTCACTAGCAAAGTGGCTATTATTAACCCTTCAGGGCCTAATTCCGACTTTGATCCCATATTTTGCAAGAGAACAGGTGCCCCTTCATACAGTCTTTGGGTTAACTCACAAGTTACATTCTAAGCATCTAGGTAGTTTATTTTTAGGCAAGTCTTAGCTGCCTAAATAGGCAGCCAAGACTTGCTAAAAAAACAGCAGCAAAGTCACAAGACAGGTAGAGATGAGGTGATTAATCAGTATACAATCAGCCATCAGCCAATAAGCACCCATCAGTTGACAATCGGTCGTCACACTTAAATGAAAATTGTCGAGATTTTCTCAATTCATCATCCAAATTTAAGATGTTTTTTATTGAAATGATTCTTGAGCGATTCATAGTTCTGTCTGTTCTCGTCAAATTTTGTTGAGCAGAGTGAATATGTGTGACTAGCGATGTTGCGATGCTAAAATCTCGGAGATAATCATGTGTTAAAGCTGGAAACTGTGGCGTGAACAAGACAATCATGGATTTTTCTTTTTCTTTGTAAGCTTATAACGATAATATAAAATATACCTGTGGACACTTCCGGTTACACTTCAGTGCACACGTGTTCCTCAGTTACACGGAGAACCTGTCGCCATGAACGATCTCTGTATAACAGACAAACAACAGTTTTATTCTCAGTATGACATCACATGTTTTAACATATCACGAAAATAAACAAAACAAAAATAGGGTTCTGATAAAAATAGGATACCACACACCCAATGGGCTCCATGCCACTGAATACTGCTGAATAGAATAGCTCTGTTATTGCATATAATTTTCAAACAGCAAACTGACATGGTACCATACCTTTAGTATAAAAATGAGATGTTAATTGCTTATAGGTTATATATTAAAGCCCTGTTTAATGAATAAAAATAATGTGTAACACCAAAAAATTATACTAAAATCCCCCAAATGACATCTTTGACCTTAGTTCTTTCAATATAAGCATTTAATCTATTAATATAGCTGTTTAACAGTGAGCCCCATCAAACAAGATAATTATAACAGATGAAATAATCAGTTTATTAACACAGTGCAGGAATATGGCCAAGTTCTGGTTAACTGAAATCTTCTTAACTGAATAGCTTCACTAGCAAAGTGGCTATTATTAACCCTTCAGGGCCTAATTCCGACTTTGATCCCATATTTTGCAAGAGAACAGGTGCCCCTTCATACAGTCTTTGGGTTAACTCACAAGTTACATTCTAAGCATCTAGGTAGTTTATTTTTAGGCAAGTCTTAGCTGCCTAAATAGGCAGCCAAGACTTGCTAAAAAAACAGCAGCAAAGTCACAAGACAGGTAGAGATGAGGTGATTAATCAGTATACAATCAGCCATCAGCCAATAAGCACCCATCAGTTGACAATCGGTCGTCACACTTAAATGAAAATTGTCGAGATTTTCTCAATTCATCATCCAAATTTAAGATGTTTTTTATTGAAATGATTCTTGAGCGATTCATAGTTCTGTCTGTTCTCGTCAAATTTTGTTGAGCAGAGTGAATATGTGTGACTAGCGATGTTGCGATGCTAAAATCTCGGAGATAATCATGTGTTAAAGCTGGAAACTGTGGCGTGAACAAGACCAAAAATTTGCAGGAACTTGCTTGCGACATTGTGTATATTACCTTTGATGCATTTCGGCGGCGGCTTCCATAAAAGATAAAACTGTAGTGTTCGGGTTTATGTTGGTTTTGTTTCATTTTATTCTGCTGTGATTCAGGTTTTTCAAATATTATGTAAGCAAGATAGCAGCACCCATTAGTAAAGTGCTCCTCGTCAATAATTAAATCTTATCATTTATTAATTGGTGTTTAAGGTCACATACTTAAGCACAATGGCTAATGTGACCATGACAGTTTTACGGGTGGAGGAAGCCGGAGCACCCGGAGAGAACCACTGAGCAACAATGAGCAACTGTCAGCTCAACATTCTAACTCTGTTCAAGCTCCGCTCAAGCAGGGTTACAGCATTTGAAGATATGTGCACCATCGACATGCTGTACGCCTTAGGACACAGCTTCATCGTGCCCCATATAGGCAACCAGGATAAAGTGCCTTGCCCAAGGACACAATGGGGGTCGTCCCGGATGGGGGATCAAACTCGGGACCTCTAGCATAGATGTCCAACAGTCTACCACTGAGCCAAATTAAATCTTTAATTAAAAAGCCCTCAACATTGATAACAAACACCACTAAAACTGTTGTCGGGATTGGGGGTTCACATGGTGCATTGCCTGGGGATTACCATCAATTAAACATAAAACATACAGACCATCTGACATCAGCATCGACAATCGGCCTATTTTGTATCCAAAACAACAGCATTTGGATGACAGGTCATTATCTTATCGGCTCATCACAATCACAGGATGTGGAATTTCAAAGTGTAGCAAAAATATGTAAAAATCTCTAGTTCTTTAACTGGTAAAGTGCTAAATTATATTTGGTCATTCGAATTTGTCCATGTCTCTTTGCCTTGTTACAATTTATGGGAGAGTGCTAGGTGGCACTCTCCCATAAATTGTAACAAAACAAATCCTCACAGACTAAATAATTTTAATTCAAAAATAATATGAATCACATCCACAAAATATGATGTCATTGAGGTTTGGCACCTGCACTTTGGAATAAAGCCCAAATATGGACTTCCAGCACTCTACCAGTTAACCCTTTACCCAACGTAACGGCCAAAACCGGCCAGCGCGATTCTCAAAAATCGTCAATGAATTTTTATTATTTTTTCATTTTTTGTCTCAAAAACATAGGTTATGACCCCTCGTTGGAACGAGCTCGTCGAGCTCGTTCCAACGAGGGGTCATAACCTATGTTTTTGAGACAAAAAATGAAAAAAATTAGTTATTCAAGAATTTTTTTTGCAAGTGTCGTCTGCTTTTCATGTTAGTTAAAGGGTTAAGGGTGAAATTTACAAGATCAAAACTAAAATAATACGACAACTGATGGTTGGGTGTGGCAATGAATGCTACTCAATTCAAAGCATAAATACTACTCAATTCAAAGCATCATAAAATGATGCAGTTGCATAATATATGGTCTGTACCAATAACCACACAAACCACAATTTGCAGTGAAGCCCAAGATGAATGAACATTCACTCAGATGATCTATCTTGTGTACTAGTATGAATATATAGATGGCATGGGAAGCTTCTATATAACTCATATAATTTAAAATTGGGAGTGTAATAAAACTGATTGTCAGAGAAGGATGTCATGTTTTTGTTCCTTTACTCTCCCTGTGTGGACAGGAATGTTTTGGAAAAAGAAATGAACATGATAACCATGTATCCTGTAAATCTTTGACATGACCATCTGTAACTCATGACGTTTATGTTCATAATTCATCATGATTAACTACCTGTATGGTGTATAATGACTGAGCCAACAGGGTGGTTTTTATTTGTTCAAATAAGTATTTTGAAAGTTGAATATTTGTGTGTGAAAATACAGTTGGAGACAGAACCGGTCATATGACTTTTACAGCCAGATATGTTCATTTTCTTCTTTGCAATGGTAAATTATTTTTTAAATGTGATTTGTAATATGAGTATTTTTTTCCAAGATTCTATTGCGACCAGTATGGGGAGTCTTAATTTAGCAAGATTTTGTTACCAAATAACTGATTTGTTACTACATAATGGAGAGTGCCAACAGGTACTCTCCAATAAATTGTAACAAAACAATTTAATATAAAATTGTTTTATTCTACTGCTGAGCAAAGTTAATGTATGCAGTGTAAATCCATTAACTGGTAGAGTGCTGAATTATTTTTGGTCATCAAAATTTGTTCACATATCTTCGCCTTGTTACAATTTATGGGAGAGTGCCAAAAGGCACTCTCCCATAAATGTTAACAAGACAAATCCCAACAGACTAAATAATTTCACTTCAAAGGTGATATGTAGAACATCCACTGAATATAAAGCCTTTAAGTTGTGGTACCGACACTTCAGAATAAAGCCCAAATATGGGCTTCCAGCACTCTACCAGTTAAAGTGGCTTTCAACACTTTTCAATAGAGCCATGAAAGTGGCTTCTGGCACCCAATCAGCAAAAAACACATCCTGTGACCTCTGAAGAAACAAGATAATTAGTTTGTTCTAGTGTTAAAAATGCTGACCTTTTCAAAGCTGGATAACCATGGGCTACCATGACTATGCTGATATTACACTGACTGAGATCAAAACAGTCAGGATTTAAAGCCGTATTCACAGACACTATTCTATAGTGCAAATACAAATTAACACTGCCGAGTACTAAGTACTTCTCAATAATTTTCATTTGTACATGCTTTGAAATAGTTTCTGTAAATACTCAGTACTCCCCGATACTTCAGGAAGCACCAAAGGAGTAAAGCACTTCAGTATTCTTTGATGCAAAGCCACCAAAGGAACCATGTAGTAAATGTCTCTGAATTGTTCTTGCCCACGTGGGGACACAGCAGCATTGTGTACTAAGGTGTACTGCACGTCGATGGTGCACTTGTCGCCAACAAATGTTAACTCTGCTTGTGTGGAGTTAGTATGTTGGTGAGTTTGACAGTTGTTTGCCATTGCTTGGTGGTTTTCTCTGGGTACTCCTGCTTCCTCCATTCATAAAACTCTCCAAAACAAGGTAACTCTGGCTGTTCAAAGTGTCATTAAACCCCAATCAATAAATAAATAAATACCATGCTACTAGCACAGAAACCTGTTTCAGAAAAAAAAATCCATAAACTATTGTTTTGTTACAATTTATTGGAAAGTACCTGGTGGTACTTTCCAATAAATTGTAACAAAACAATTTGATATAAACATTTTTTTCTACTGGTGAGCAAACAAAAAGCTGCTGTACACAGTGGTGTAAAGCCACTAAAATGGATTTCAACACTTTTCAATATAGAGTCATGCTAGTGGCTTGAACTGTTGTTTCAATAACATTTTATTATTGAATGCTTCAAAATATCTACCATATCATTGGGTTCATGGTGGCTCAATAGTGGTTACAGCATTGGACTTTAAATCAAAAGGTCAAAAGTTCAGATCTGACAAGCAGTAACTGCATTGTGCACATGGGCAAGACACTTAATCCCAATTGCCATGTGTGATCATGTTGGCACTGTGTACTACTTGTGCAGAGTTGGGGAGGCTGACAGTTGCTTGCCACTGCTGGTGGTTCTCCAATTGTAAAACTGTCTGACATGAATGATGTGACCCTGAGTTTTGAAAGTATCATTAAACCCCAATAAGCAAACAAACCTCTAGGTTATCAGGAACTATTTGTTTTGGAATGAATGCTCTTCCAAGCATTGCATTGTTATTAACCCTTTGCCCAACATAACAGCCAAAACCAGCTAGCACTATTCACAAAATTCCCCACTCAGTTCTGCTCAGTTTTCATTATTTTTTCATTTTTTGTCGTAGAAACATAGCTTACGACCCATCATCAGAATGAGCTCAACAAGCTTATTCCAAAGAGGGGTCAGAAGCTATGTTTTTGATGCGAAAAATGAAAAAATTAGTTATTCAAGAATTTTAAGGTAAAGGTTTAACATTATTCATGGCCTTAGGGGAAGTGCTTTTTCTTGCTCAATATATTTAGAATCTTTTATCAGGCTCTTGATCAAGTAATAAATAAAATGTTCAACTCACCAGTTTATTGTGAAATTTAATTAACTTGTCCAGTAAATTATGTCTGAACTGATTTAACTGGTTAAGTACTAGAAGCAACTATCAGGGTTAAAAAACATGAGGGTACCAGAGCAAAAGCCTATGTTTTCCTTACTCATGTTTCATATTCAAACACAAATAATATTTTGTTAGTATGAATTTGTTCTATTACAAAACAAACTCAGACCATCAAAATTAATCTAGCTTTCAACCAGATAACTGTTTCTGTGCTGTGTTTTACTCTTTTATGGTGACAGAAGTTTTGTGTATTTTGTGTTTTGTGATGCAATGCTATTATACAGGTCTTTGCTGGAATCCATAAAATCCCTTGGAATTACAAAGTCTAACTGGAAACCAGGTTAACTTTTTCCGATAAAAATGTCATTGGATACAGTCTTTCACAGAATGCATGCTCTATTCCACCTTACTGAGTTACACAAATGTTTTATTAGGAATACTGCCAATAAAGTTTATTGTCACTTGTGATGGGTAAATAATAATACTTAACCCTTATAACCTTGTGGCAGGGGATGTGGGAGCTCAGCAGACAGAGGTGCAGGCTGCAAGCCAAAAGGTCCTCAAATCCCACCTGCAGCAACCGCATTGTGTCCTTGGGCAAGGCACTTCACCTCCATTGCCCACATGGGGGCATGGTGGCATTGTGTACTCAGGCATACTGCACATCGATGGTGCACTTGTCTTCAACCAGTGCTAACCCTGCTTGTGTGGAGTTTGTATGTTTAGAAGCTGACAGTTGCCCACCGTTACTCGTTTGTTCCCTCAGGGTACTCCGACTTCCTCCACCCATAAAACTGTTGTGGTCATGATTAGCCATTGTGCAGAAATATGTGACCTTAAATACCAATAAATAAATAACCTTGTGGGATTCATCAACAATTTTTCTTTAAAAGGAACAGTGCTAAATTATTTTTCATCATCAAACTTTTTTCACATGTCTTTGCTTGTTATAATTTTGGGGAGAGTGCCCAAATTATAACAAGGGAAAGCCTTATACATTAATAATTTCTCTTTAAAAGGTAATGTGATGCATTATATTTATTTATTGGTGTTTAAGGTCACATATTTTTGTACAATGGCTAATCATTACCACAACAGTTTTATGGGTGGAGGAAGCCAGAGTACACAGAGATATTGAACTAAGTAATAATTTGGGCTCCCACAGGAAGCCCAAATATGAACCCAGGGACTTCGCCTGAACAAACTTGAATCTCACCCCCCTAAGGATGCTGCATGCCAAATATCAAAACATTCCGACTGCTGAATCTGAAAAAGATTTTTAAAGAAAAATTCCTCATATTGAACTAAGTTATAATTCGGGCTCCCGCACGGACTTGGCTTCAACAAACTTGAATCTCAACCCCCTAAGGATGCTGCATACCAAATATCAAAACATTCCGACTGCTGGATCTGAAGAATAAGATTTTTTTAGAAAACTTTCTCATATTGAACTATGATTCTGTCTTCCACGGGGAGCCCAAATATGAACCCAGGGACTTGGTTTCAACAACCTTGAATCTCACCCCCTAAGGATGTTTCATACCAAATATCAAAACATTCCGACTGCTGGATCTGAAGAAGATTTTTAAAGAAAATTCCTCATTTTGAACTAAGTTACAATTTGAGCTCTCACATTGAGCCCAAAATGAACCTAGGGACAAGGCTTGAACAAACTACAATCCCCCCCCCCCCCCCCCCCCCCCCCCCCCCAAAGAAAGCTTCACACCAAATAAGAATTCTCAGTGACGTGTAGTTTTGGAGATGTGGGCATTTTAATTTTTTCTATTTTTAGCTCCTGCGGTTTCCATGGGGCGACGGAAAAATTGTTTTGGCATAAATTAAGTACTTATGACCCAATAAGCCCTCATATCAAATTTGGTTCAAATCTGCCTCTCGGTTTGGAAAATAGAAATTTTGGGTGGGGCAGAAATTCTTGCCCCTACCATAACGAAGACAAATATAGCTCCTTGAACTTCTCTTGAACAAATCTGAATCTACACCTCAAAAGGAAGCTGCACACCAGATATTAAGTCACTGCTACTGCTGGTTCATGAGAAGATTTTTGAAGATTTAAGCACACTTTTTGGGCGGGGCCCAACCGAGGGGCAAGGCAACTTGATTTGAACAAAATCAAAATGCGATGTCATAACAAACTATTACCTCAAATATCAATTAAATTGGTTCAGCGGTTTGAGAGAAGACGCAAACACCATGTTGGTGGACGGTGATCACTATAGCGCCCCTGACTGAAAGTCAGGCAAGCTAAAAATGGTTCCTCATCAGATACTTGAAAATATTTGAAATCTTTACACATTATAAATTAAATAATACAATAGGTACTTTCCAATAAATTGTAAAAAGTCTATGATCAGTATACATGAAATCAAGGTAACTATTTGCTCGGGGAATGTTTTACAATAAGGATATATTCAGATTTTCAATGACCATTTTCAACTGATTCAGCACTCCGCTAATTTTCAACATTCATCAAATTATGTTATCACACATAGTACAAAACTTAATACTTTTGAAAATGTATTTAACATCATCATCCCTAGCATGGGATAGGATAATATTCTTGTGTTCAGGAGTGGAGTTGAAATGACAGCTAGCTGAGAAATTACCCACATTCATCATATCAAAAATGCATAATGTTACCAACATTCATTTGAGCACATGAAGGGACATAACTTGCCTGAGGCAAAGTTAATACACAAACTGTGTGCAGATGAAAACTTGAACAATCTGATTTGATGCTCCAATTCTTGCATTATCAGTAGAAGGTTCATCTGAACTCAGCATTTCTATTTGAGTATCTCAGCTCTAACAGCCTTAAGACTCCTAATGTATTCAAATTAATTCTCTTGTACTTATATACGGCAACAATGAGTTGAAAAAAACCTTCACATTCTTTGAATGAAATTGAAGGATGTATCAAGACTACCTGTCAACAATTTTATGAAGTTGAATTGATTTTTAATTTTTCCCACCCAGCTGAAAATATCTTTTAATGCAAAAGAACAGATGCCCCACCCAACATGCATTGTTTGGGTAAACTTAAAACGTGTTTTCTAAGTACCTTGTCAGTTGTTTCTAGGCAAGTCTTGGCTGCCTCTGTAGGCAGCCAAGACTTGACTAGAAACAAAACTGCAAAGCCACAGGAGGTAGACTTTCAAAGTATAGCGAAAATGTATAAAAAAATCTCCAGGCCTTTTAAGGGTTAAAGTCCAACTGATGCTTTAACCAATGAGCCACCATGCTCCGTGATTCATTGGGACAATAGAAGTAAAGGACCTGGTAACCAAGACCTGGGGTGTTAGTCTTCTACAGTTGGCATCAAAGGTACGAACAGTCAGTGAATCTTGACTTTATGCTGATGGCATTGCAAGAGATGATGAAAGTTTATTTATTTATTTTTTATTGGGGTTTAATGATACTTTCAACAGTCAGGGTCACATTATGTCAGGTGGCGGAAGCAGGAGTACCTAGAGAGAACCACTGAGCAATGGCAGGCAATTGCCAGGACTCCCCAACATACTAACTCCACACAAGCAGGGTTAGCATTGGTTGAAGACAAGTGCATCAACATGCAGTTCGCCTAAGTACACTCAGTGCCCCCGTGTGGTCAATCGGGATAAAGTGGTTGCCCCTGGTGGGGATCAAGCTGTGGACCTTTTGTTTTGAAGGCCAATTCCATAACCACTGAGCCACCACAATCCCTATGCTGAAAGGTAACCTAAACATAAATAAGCAGGAGAAGCACCATTAACACTTCTCTGAGTTAAAAAATATGATATAGGATAACTGTAATACAAAATTCCTTTTTGATTTTTGATTTTTCCTTTACAGATTATACCTGTTCTTAACAAATTTTGCAGGAAGTTCTCTCAGAAAGTTGGCCAAGGATTAGCATCTGGTGCAGGAGTTGTTGCCGTGGATAAGATACACAATTTACACAACAAAAATATCACAGGTGACACATTTGTCTTTAATACCTTTACTCAACTAACACACAAAATCAAAATTTGTTATTTTGAATATTTAAAAAAAACAAAACAAGAGCAACACTAACGCGTGTGCTAATGGCCCCGAAGGTAGCCAAGTCGTACTCACATGTGGATAATCAGACAACAGCTTCACTGCTGTTACATTGCAGAACAACACCACTACATTGCAGAACAACAGTAAAGAATGGCAAAGTGCCAATCAAATTATTATTACTTATATTTTGTTAATATGTTTTGTAACAACAGACAACAGGTTCACTGCTGTTACATTGCAGAACAGCACAAAGGAGTCAGTAATAGAGAAAAAGTTATAAAAATAATTGCAGATGACTTGAATGGTGCCATATTGAATAATAACTGAAAGAGGCAAAAATAGGAATAGTACATACCTTTGTTAAAAATTCTCAAACCAGTGAAAAAGTAGAACTGGTCTTGCATCTTTTCCAAGTGAAAAAGGGGGCATAACTGCATCAAAAAGTGCCGAGTCAAACCTCAAATTGAAACCGACCTGTACTTTGACATGAGTAATCAGCATATAAAATTTGAAACTCATCGATTGGTTCAGCCGAACAATTTTAATTGGTAGAAAACCAAAAAATCATCAATTTTCAAAGTAAATAAGGGACATAACTCCTGTAAGATTTGTCGGACGACACCCTAGGCACAAGGGAATCCGTTCCCCCAAGCTGCCCTATCATCATACCAAAGAACATTAAAATCCGACAACTGATCTTTGAGTTATAATACAAACTGTTCGTACTGATGGACGAAAAAAGTAAATAAGGGACATAACTCCTGTAAGATTTGTCGGACGAAACCCTGGGTACAAGGGCATCCGTTTCCCCAAGGCGCCCTATCACCATACTAAAGAACATTAAAATCCGACAACTGATATTCGAGTTATAATACAAAATGTTTGTACGGACGGACGAAAAAAGTAAATAAGGGACATAACTCCTGTAAGATTTGTCGGACTAAACCCTAGGTACAAGAGCATCCATTCCCCCAAGGCGCCCTATCACCATGCCAAAGAACATTAAAATCCGACAACTGATGTTTGAGTTATAATACAAACTGTTTGTACGGATGGACGAAAAAAGTAAATAAGGGACATAACTCCTGTAAGATTTGTCAGACGAAACCCTAGGTACAAGGGCATCCGTTCCCCCAAGGTGCCCTATCACCATACCAAAGAACATTAAAATCCGACAACTGATGTTCGAGTTATAATACAAAATGTTCATACGGACGGATGAAAAAAGTAAATAAGGGACATAACTCCTGTAAGATTTGTCGGACGAAACCCTTGGTACAAGGGCTTCCGTTCCCCCAAGCTGCCCTATCACCATACCAAAGAACATTAAAATCCGACAACTGATGTTCGAGTTATAATACAAAATGTTCGTACAGACGGACGGCAACCTCCACTATATACCCCTCGTAAAAACTTTTCGGGGCATCAAAATTTCACACGATAAATAGCCAAACTATATCATGTGACCCCTCATTTGAATAAGCTAGATTCATCGAGCTCATTCCAATGAGGGGTCACATAATTATGGGGTTTGTTTTCACAAGCATTGTATTAAAAGCTTGTACTGTCAGTGAAGTTCTTGTAAGCATTCTGTTGCATATTTTAACCCTCTACACTCTGATGTCAAAAAATGAAATTTCATGCAGCCAATTATTCCCCATAATGTAACTGCGAATTTAACCAGTTTAATCATTGTTTACAGAGCTATGTCAAACAGGATTAAATTGATTAAATTCTCAGTTGAATAGTGGAAAAAAGATGCAGCCTGAATTTTTGATATTTTACGTCAGTACTCAGAGGGCTAACTTGCTCTGTATTTGTTCTTGGGAACAATCTTCACCAAGTTTGATGTCTCACAAATTAGAGATTATGACAAATTAGAGATTGTCTTGAACCGCACCCATGTTATAGATAAAGTTTTACCTGTAAACACACCTACAACTATTTTATTGAAGTGATCAGGCTGATCAGCCCATTGGTGTTTTACCTATTAACTTGCTAAGTGCTAGCAGCCATTATCATAGCTCTACTGCAAAGTGCTCAAAGACACTTTTGTGGCTTTACGCTGTGTACATTAGCTTGTTGTCAGCTAAGCAGAAAATGAAAGATATTTATATAAAAAAGATTTTTTTAACAATTTATTCGAATGTGCCCAAACTTTTCCTGCATACAGTAGTGGTTGGACTGGATTGTTTTTTTAACATTAGGGTTGCGTCTGACAGATCAAGAAAGTAAACTATTGCATGACAAGTCAAATTTTAGCTGAACACAAAAGGTTAATTTCATCGATTTCCTTGGCAAAATGAAAATCTTATTTTTTCTCTCTATTATATTAAGCCAAACCAAGAAACAAATCATATGGCTCCTGTTCCACAGTAATAAGCTGTCACTCAAGAAATGAAACTGAAACCTTTAAACAGGTATGCACACTAAAAATCAATATGATTTACATTTACCATTTGTCAATAGTCATTGTATTTTACCTTTCAAAGACTTTATTTTTTCTCAAATTTCTTAACTTCTCAACCTACACACCAAGGCCAAAAAATCAAATTTTCTAACCACAACGTTTTCTCATAATACAAAAATTCAATCTTGTTTGACAGAGTTCATCAAGCTCTGTAAACCAAGACTAAATTGATTAACCCTAGAACTCTGGTAGTGCAACCGAATTTTCTCCAGTCACTCTATTTTTACCGGTGAATTTAACCAATTATATCTTGTTTGACAGAGCTCGATGAAACATGGTATATTTGGTTAAATATTAAACTGCATTATGGGAAATATTTGCTGCCAAAAACTTTACCATTTTGACATCAGAGTGCAGAGTGTTAAATTCCGAATTGCATTAGAGGAAAAATTTGCTGCTTGAAATTTTGGTATTTTGACAGAGTGTGCAGAGGTTAGTTAATATGTTAGATTAGAGCTCAACAACCCAATATCTTCCACTGCTGGATATCCCCCCCCCCCCCCACCCCACCAACCCCTCAAAAAAAAACAATGGCACATAAAGATCAAGCTTTAGATATTAATTTACTGAAATCTTATCATCATTGAGACAACAGCAAGCATTTAAAAAAAAACCAAGTTGCAACGCCACCCATATCCCCACCAAGGACTTCTAAGTTGAAAAAAGTGGGAGAAGGACCATAACTCTAGAAGAAACAAGAGATTCACTCGGAAGTGAGTATGCCCCCCTACGTGGCAATGACCTTGATCTGTGACCTTGACCTCCATCAAACAAAACAATTTGTATTAAGTTTAGTATTTGTACTTTGGTTCGTTTCTGAGTTATGGCCGAGACACGAATATTGATGATTTTCAGTGTGAGCTTGAAATGTGACCTTGACCTTACAGACCTGGCTGTGGTGTGTGACACATCCACCCATTGTCCTTTATAATTGAGCGAAGTTAGATGATTGTAGCCCTAATAGTTTTTGAGTTATGCTTGAGACACGATTTGTGACTCTGAACATATGAATGGTCAATTGTGACCTTCACCTTGCAGATGCGGCAGAAACTATGATACGCGACAAACCTTCTGACTGTCCTTAACATTTGTAAAAAGATTAACAATTGTACTATGATTCGTTTTCTGAGTTATGGCTGAGACACGAATATTGACCGATTTTTAGTGTGACCTTGAAATGTGACCTTGACCTTGAAGGTACAAACCCGGCTATGGTGTGTGACACATCCTCCCATGGTCCTTTATAATTGTGTGAAGTTTGATGACTGTGGCCCTAACAGTTTTTGAGTTATTGGCCCGGACACACACACACACACGGACACACACATACACGGACACACACACACACAGGCAGACACATACACACTTCAATCATTATATGCCACCCGACTTAAGTCGGGGGGCATAAAAATGGACAAAATCTGTAACTTGTGAATATCCTTTCCCCCATGGTGGTCTAAAATCCAACAACCACTGACTGAGATATGAAGGTCCAAAGTTGTATGGATGGAGGATGGACAAACAGAGATGGACGGACAGATGGACAGAACCCATTTCTATATCCCCTGCAAACTTCGTTTTGGCCGGGGATAATAAAATTGAGGTGAAGGTGTCTTGGCCTTCCCCTCATCCACTCAAAATACAAAGTAACCATTTGAAAAAAAATAAATAGGTTTTATGTTCACCTTTACCCCACCATAACACGTGCAAACAATGCCTGTAAACATTTTATGAATGTCTTGGGGAGTTTGACAAAGATGGGGGAAGATGTCCAGTCCTGGTTATCTTCCTCCACCCTCCCATGTCACAATATTTTGAAACAAGGAAGAAAGATTTTTTTTCATTCAATTCTAAACCATTAAATAACAAACAGTTAATGGAAACAAACAATCTGAGAACCATTCCAGCAATTTTTGTGACTTTTTTGGCCAAGTTGAGTTGGAGGTGATGTCCATGCTTTGGAAAATATAAATAGGTTTATTTTCACCTTTACTCAACCATAACAAATTCAAACAATGGCTGCAAACATTGTATTAATGTGTTTGTGAGTTTTACGGTTTGGGGGGGGGGGGGGGGGGCGGGGTATGAGGGGATATGTCCATCCAGGCCTGGTTATCTCCCCCAATAGTTTAGCACTGAATGAAAAAAAAAATTCCTCCAAATTTTCTTTTTACTTGACATGGGTGGAGGGGAAGATAACAAGGCCTGGGCATCTTCCCCCAACTTTGTCAAACTCCCCGAGACAATCATAGGACATCTGCAACCATTGTGGACTTTGTTATGGTTGGGTAAGGTGAATTAATATGAAGTATACATCATCAGTGCATTGTTTTGCTCACATTGTAAGAGATTTTGATTTTGTGTATGCACCCAACTTGTCATGTGTTCCAGAGTGATTTATTTTATGCACGGCTTCAGCTATTTAATATCAAATGAACCAAACTGGATACTAATCATAAACACACAAAATGACACGTGCGTGTGAATGGGTTAGTCGATATGGTATGAGTGGCAGTGCCGAAGGATAGAACAAGGGGCCGCAGGCCTCAAGTTTTCTCCTTCCGCGACGGCACAAGTGCCATATCTTATTAACCCATTCACACATGCGTGTCATTCTGTGTTTATTACATGCCTTCACATCTATAAAACAATTATTAGAAGTACACTCAGCAATTCATGTGATAACTATTGACAAAAGAACACATTTTATCACCAACCAAATTTGCTAGGGGAAGCTGTTTTACTATTTCGTTCCCTGAGTTCCAATGTGTTCTATCTACCTACTGGCACATAGAACATACTGGAACACAGAGGACAGACGAATTTTAGCTATCGCTAGCGATTTAAATTGTAATTGCGTTGCACGATTTGTTGAAAATTCCAGTGAAATTTCACTTCTTTATAAAAATAGTCTGTCAATAATTTCCGTTCCGCACTTGTGTGCGGAACAGATTTGCATTTTCTGCATGGTTTAGTGTTGCTGTAGATGGGGATTTCATAGAACAGGTGTGTAATAAAAAAAAAAAAATGCACATGATTGCATTGAAAAAAATTCAGGTGGGGTAGAAGATATCCAGGGTGGGAGAGGGATAAATATCTAGGGTGGAAGATATCCACCTGCATTGGCACCAGTAGCTAGAACAGACTGCACAGACAAGGTGATTCTACCATTCCATTGCCGAATTACTTTGAGTGCTTAGATGCCACGAGGAGGATATAGATTTCTAACATCTGGTAAATTTACTCAACTTTACTCAACACTGTTCTACAAACTTTCAAAAAAGTTATGGGTGATTCCTTTTGGCACTCTCCAATAAACTTCAATGACATGAACCCTGATGGACAAATTATGAGTACAAAGGTTAATTTTGAACTATAATTTAAATGGAACATAAAAATGTAACTTATAACTACTGAGCAAAGCTTTAATGCTTATTGAGTGAGAAATATTTTTCAGACAACCTTATCCAGGAATACAATTTCCAAATCTTACAAGGTTGAGAGCAGTATGCTGATAATATATTGGAAAGAAATTACTTCAATGCTTAAAAAATAATTCAGCTTTGTAATAGTTAATTTCTGTCTGCAAGAATGAATGTTGATGAATCTATGGTCAGTACAAGTTCTGAGAATATTTAACTTTCAAAAGCTGACTTTACAATTTTTTAAGAAGTAGACAGTTATCTTGAATAAAAAGTAATACAGAAAAGAATGCTAGCAATGACATTTAAACTGTAAATACAAAACTTACTCTACACCCTAAATTTCCATAAAATCTGAGAATAATTTATCTTTATGGTAGAAATTCACAAGCATTCCATTACAAAACTATGCATTACATTCCAATGATTCCATCACAAAACTAGAAATACATCAATAGAAAATACTGAATTCTGATAAACACCAATAATCAGTAATAACAGAAAATCTAAACTGCATCTCCGGATGCATGAGGTATGAAATTGAGAGAAACTATTGTCTACTGACCAACCAAGCAGGGAGAGTAGATGAACGAATATGATCTATGCATGAACACTTCATAGATGAGTTGTCCCCATCATTATACAAGCTTGCTCAACCGATAATATCTGATAGCACACTCCCCTCAGGCAGTGTAATCATCACTGCTTATAGAATGTTTTCACCGATTATCTAATACATATATATCTACCACTATAGATAAAATCGAATAATTTACTGCTAACAGTTTCTCATACCTGCAAACGTAAAATTTTGATCCTTATAAATTAAATCGGAAATGTCTTAAATGTTGCAGCTCTGAATAATAATCTTTTGAGACAAGTATTTTTACATAACTCTTAACTAACCACATCAAAAATCAAAAATCTTTTCTAGGGAATGAATGTATGGAGTGCTGAAAATCCATTGTTGTTCATGACGGTGACAACATTTATTTGTCTTTAATGCATCAACATTGGAGTACTTGTATGATACATTAGTGGATGTGCGAAAGAAAATGATCTTGCTGGTTGAGGTGAAGAGCTATGGGTGTGTCATGTTTGTGGTTGAGGTCACTAACATGTTCATTTAAATGGATGTGATATTAAACTAGATAGTGCTGGGTATGTTTACTTTTGCACAAGGGCTTATACACTCTTACGGCTTATGCACTCTTAAATAAGTACACCTTGTCGCTCTTTTTTCTGGTGGTTACGGACCATATTTTGCATGCTGAGTGTTTTTTTGGATAGATCATGGTGGCTGGCAAGTCATCTGTTTTCTGTCTTTTGACCTGCCTGCCAAGATTTGTTTCAAATACAGTACGTGGAGAGTGTATTATCACCAAATCACCTGCAGAGTGGAGATTCCACCCAAGCAATAATTGCAAATTTGTTGCAAAGCATAACCAGCACAAGCAAAGTTTCAGCCAATGGATCTCCGGGTTAAATCCGGAGGTCCATTGGCTGAAACATTGCTTGTGTTTTTTGTCGATATGTACACAATTTGAAAGTTATAGCTTGGGTGATATCTCCACTCCACGGGTGATTTAATTGTAATCCACTCTCCACGTACTGTATAGGAGAGGTGCCAGTACTGCTGCTGACTGTGCTAAGTAATACGGCAGGTGTGGAGTCCATCATCTTGCAATTTTCAAGTCATATTGATAAACCAACAAGAAAATCAACTCACTAGAACTTCAAGAAGACTCAGAGATAATTTAGTCTTTTCTGGAATGGTGCATTTTTGGGGTTTTCTGATTTTTTTCGGAGGGAACCTGACTGGTGGGCCCCTTTGGACTCGTCACTTAGTCTATCTGGCAAAGGGGTGTATACGTCGTGTTCTCATTGTCACATTTTCTTCCTTACTGACTCGTTCATGGATCAGTCAATAAGGGACAGAGCTCGATTTAACCCTTTACCCAACGTAACTGTCAAAACCGGCCAGCACTATTCTCAAAAATCGCCAATCAATTTTCATTATTGTTTTCATTTTTTGTCTCAAAAACATAGGTTATGACCCCTCATTGGAATGAGCTCATTCCAATGAGGGGTCATAACCTACATTTTTGAGACAAAAAATGAAAATGAAAGTGTCAATGACACTGTAGCTTAATGTGACTGTGTGTTGTGTTTGATGAAAAGGATAATGTTCAATGTTTTTAAAAGGATTGTGAAATAAGACAAGAATTGTGATAATTGGGAATATGTTAATTTCTGTTCCCTGTATGCTATGTTTTCAATAAAAATAATTTGTAGTAAAGAATTGAGAAGTGGGTTAATGTGGCCCTCACAGTTAATGTATGTCAACCAAAGTTACCAAGTTACAATGAAATTATTCCAAAATGAGACATCCTATCAAGTTACAATGAAATACCTTCATAGCTGTGGCCTGTAGACTGTGCTAAAGGTTTTCTGGCTTTGGGCCTTTGTAGCCATCACGGTCGACCGATCGCAACCGAAAGGGGACATCCTCATCTAGACATTATACTGATTCATCCTACCAAGTTACAATGAAATCTCTTTATCAATCCGACCGATAGTCTGTGATAAAGTTTTCCGGGTTTTGGGCTTGGGCAGTCATCATGGATGAATGATCGCAACCAAAATGGGAAGATGACAGCTGCTCGTTGATTCTCTCTGGGTACTCCGGCTTCCTCCACCTGTAAAACTGTCACAGTCACGATTAGCCATTGTGCATAAGTATGTAACCTTAAACACCAATAAAAAAAACCCCCAAAACCCCAAAAAACCTAAATGGGACATTCTCATCTAGACATTATCTGGAGTCATACTACCAACTTACAATGAAATCCCTTCATAAATACAACCTGTTGACTGTGCTAAGGGCTTTTGGGCTTCTGTAGCCGTCACAGATGACCAATCATGACCAAAAGATGATCGGACAAGAACTGCGGGGTGTAGCCTGTGCTCAAGGAAAATATGAACAGACTCACAGACTAACAGACCCACAGACTAACAGACTTCCACACGCGTGATGGCAATAGCTTATCTTGACTTTGTCAAGTTAAGCTAAAAATTAGTTATTCAAGAATTTTGTTTGCAAGTGTCGTCTGCATTTTATGTTGGTTAAAGGGTTAACTGGATTCATAGAGCAATTTTCTAATCTATGTTCAACCCTAGCTAATCAATTTCACATGAGAAAAACATAAATAATAGGAAATGCTAATCAAAATTTATCCAGGTTAGTAAACTGCTGTACAATTTTTAAAAATTAAATTGACCCCTTATAAGGGAGAAAATGTGACAATGAGAACACAACACTGATTAGGTTATCTTTACAGTAGGGCTGTCACGATTTTTTTAATTTAGGAATCGATTAATCATCGCAAATAATCGATTAATCGTACCTAGATGACCCCCTCTCTGAAGTCGATAAAAAATAAAGTTCAAGTCTGTTGACCTACCTCCGGTAAACAATGAAGACGATCCTCTTTTAGGTACATTCAAAGCTTTGATGTTCTGAACTTTTGAACCGTCAGTGTACTAATCAAGACCGGTCGGCAATTGCAAACTTCGCAACTGCCGACCGGTCTTGATTATTACACTGACGGTTCAAAAGTTCAGAACGTCAAAGCTTTGATGAATGTACCTGAAAGACAAATGCTTCCAACGGCTTCTTGGGGTTTAACATCGATGTTCTTAACTCTTTACCTTTAGAAACAATAGTTTTTTTCATCAAATTCTCTTTTAATTATTAAACGTCTAAAGCGGGATACAATTTACCGATTATTCGACAACGAAAAATACTAATCGATTTCGCCGTGACCGATCAACAATCGATTAATCGATTAATCATGACAGTCCTACTTTACAGATGGAGCTTTTGTGGTGAGTGGTGTCATACAACATATTGGGAATTGTTTCAAAGTCAAGGAGACTGAAGTGTTATTTACTCTACGTTCTGAACACAGAGACAAACTGTACTAAAACCAAAATTTTTTCCTGAAACCAAACCGAAAATGAAACCAAATTTGAAAAATCAAAATGTCCCAGCCCTATTCCTTTCCAAATTAAACGGTCATAACCAGTTAGCTCCTATTTATTTATGGGAGTTTAATGACAGCCAGGGTCACCTTGTGTCGGTCAGTTTTATGGGTGGAGGCAGTCATAAAGAACCAGTGAGCAATGGCAAGAATCTGTCAGACTCCCCAACATACTAACTCCCACAAGCAGGGTTAGCATTGGTTGAAGACAGGTGCACTGTTGACATGCAATACACCATAGTACACAGCACCACCATGCCCTCACATGGGCAATCAGGATTAGAGCCTTGCCCAAGGACACAACACAGGGGATCGAAACATGGACCTCTCGGTTTGAAGTTCAAAGCCATGACCACTGAAGTTCAAAGCCATGAACACTGAGCCACCCTGCTCCCAGTCAGTTCCAAGTAGTGCCCTTCACAAAAACAGTCATTCAAATTTCATTATTTTTTTTCAAATTCTGTCTCGAAAACATAGCTTAATCAGAGCTGCTCAACCCTTTATCCAACGAAATGACCAAAGCAGTCAGCATAATTTACATAAATTGCCATTCCAATTTCATTACTCTTTTTTCTAATTTTCTGCCTCAAAAACATAGCTTATGACCCTCATTGGAACAAGTTCATTAAGCTTGCTCCAATGAGTGGTCATAAGCTATGTTTTTGAGGCAAAAGTAAATCCCTTACCCATCCCAGATTTCTAAGAAAAGTGATATTTGTTTTCAAAATTAATTTTAAATTTTATTTCAGCTTCTAAAATATGGGTAGTGACATCCTCACTGGAATAAGTTCACTCTATTAAAATATTACGAGCTTTGTACTTGACAAAAAAAAAAGCTACAATTTAAAAAAATATTTCTGGTGTAACATTTAATCTCCCCACACATTTTATATTCACATAGAGTGGAGAGGAGGGGGTGAGGATGGGGGCGGGGGTAACCTAGTTTATCTCCCCACCCTGATTGCTCACCCCCCTCCTCCCACACACACACACACACACTCACTTGGAATTTTATCTTATTTCCTACTTGAAAGTTAGTTTGCTTTTATCATTCACAGTCATTTTGTGATTAAAGAATTGTATTGATTGTGACTGTGGCCCATGTCTCTACAGTGTATAAGTAGCACTAAATAAATCAAAATTCATCTAATTTGCATAATTTCTGCACGAGAAAAAAACCCAGTACTGTATGTGATGTATTCCATTTTACTGAACATTCATACAAAAGTTTATTCAAATCAGAACTTTCATACAGAAGTTCTGTACAAAAGACTGATTGCACTAAGTTTGGTACAAAATGGCTGCTGGTGGCCATCTTGGATTTCAGACCACACCCAAAAACACCCGTTCTCATCCCACGGTGATAACAAAGGTACCCAAGAAGTTTCGTAAAGATCGGTTCATAAATACGGCCTCTAACCTGAGCTGTATAGAAGTTGTGTACAAATGAAAGTGTCAATGACACTGTAGCTCAACTTGACAAACCTGAACTTGGTAAGTTATAAATGAAATGGCAAAATTGAAGATCATTGGGACCAATGTCAGTTTTTTTGCCAGTGGCAACATTTTTTGACAGAAACCGAAGAAAATCGATAGCTCCCATCTAGAGGCCTCCCCAAACAAGCATGCCAGGTTTCAAAGCAATCCGATCATAAATGTGCCCTGTAGGGTGTACAAAAGGGAAATATTGTGGTCTGACTAGACTAAATTCTAAGAACGTTGGCCGTGGCAACATTTTTTGACGGAAATGGAAGAAAATCGATAGCTCCCATCTAGAGGTCACCGTAAATAAGCATACCAGGTTTCAAAGCTATCTAATCATAAATGTGCCCTGTAGGGTGAGCCAAAGGGAAATATTGTGGTCTGACTAAACTAAGTTCTAAGAATGTTGGCTGCGGCAACATTTTTTGATGGAAATTGAAGAAATTCGATAGCTCCCATCTAGAGGTCACCCCAAACAAGCATAAAAGGTTTCAAAGCAATCTGATCATAAATGTGCCGTGTAGGGTGTGCCAAAGGGAAATATTGTGGACTGACTAAACTGAATTCTAAAAACGTTGGCCACGGCAACTTTTTTTGACGGAAATTGAAGAAAATCGATAGCTCCCATCTAGATGTCACCCCAAACAAGCATTCCAGGTTTCAAAGCAATCCGATCATAAATGTACCCTGTAGGGTGTGCCAAAGGGAAATATTGAGTCTTCTGACTAAACTAAGTTCTAAGAACGTTGGCCACGGCAACATTTTGTGACAGAAATTGAAGAAAATCGATAGCTCCCATCTAGAGGTCTCCCCAAACAAGCATACCAGGTTTCAAAGCAATCTGATCATAAATGTGCCCTGTAGGGTGTGCCAAAGGGAAATATTGAGGTCTAACTGAACTGAGTTCTACGAACGTTGGCCGTGGCAACTTTTCTGCCGGAAATTGAAGAAAATAGGTAGCTCCCATCTAGAGGTCACCCTAAATAAGCATACCAGGTTTCAAAGCAATCAAATCATAAATGTGCCCTGTAGGGTGTGCCAAAGGGAAATATTGTGGTTTGACTAAACTAAGTTCTAAGAACGTTGGCCGCGGCAACATTTTTTGATAGAAATTGAAGAAAATCGATAGCTCCCATCTAGAGGTCACCCCAAACAAGCATGCCAGGTTTCAAAGCAATCCGATCATAAATGTACCCTGTAGGGTGTGCCAAAGGGAAATATTGAGTCTTTTGACTAAACTAAGTTCTAAGAACGTTGGCCGCGGCAACATTTTTTGACAGAAATTGAAGAAAATCGATAGCTCCCATCTAGAGGTCTCCCCAAACAAGCATACCAGGTTTCAAAGCAATCTGATCGTAAATGTACCCTGTAGGGTGTGCCAAAGGGAAATATTGAGGTCTGACTAAACTAAGTTCTACGAACGTTGACCGTGGCAACATTTTTTGCCGGAAATTGAAGAAAATCGATAGCTCCCATCTAGAGGTCACCCTAAATAAGCGTATCAGGTTTCAAAACAATCAAATCATAAATGTGCCCTGTAGGGTGTGCCAAAGGGAAATATTGTGGTTTGACTAAACTAAGTTCTAAGAATGTTGGCCGTGGCAACATTTTTTGACGCAAATTGAAGAAAATCGATAGCTCCCATCTAGAGGTCACCCCAAACAAGCATAAGAAGTTTCAAAGTAATCTGATCATAAATGCGACCTGTGAGGTGTACCAAAGGAAATTGTGGACGTACGTACTAACGTACTAACATACTAACGTACGTACGTACGTACGTACGCCGACGGACGAGAAGTGATGGCAATAGCTCAGCTTGACTTTGTCAAGTTGAGCTAAAAACTGATTAGACCTAATTTCGGTACAAAATGGCCACTGGCAGCCATCTTGAATTTTGGACCGCACTCAGAAACACTCGTTCTCGTCCCAAGGTGATAACAGAGGTACCCAAGAAGTTTCGTGAAGATCGGGTGATAAATACAGCCTCTAGCCCGAGCCGTATTGACATGTGTACTTACTGTGTGTAAGTAGCACTGAAAAAATCAAAGTTCATCTAATTTGCATAATTTCTGCATGAGAAAAAAACCTGTATTATATGTGATGTATCCCATGGTACTGAACATTCATACAAAAAATTATTCAAATCAGAGCTTTCATGTGGAAGTTCTGCGCAAAAATTTGATTGCCCCTAATTTTGAACAAAATGGCTGCCAGCGGCCATCTTGAATTTTGGACCAGACCCCAAAACACTTGTTCTCATCCCACAGTGATAACAAAGGTAACCAAGAAGTTTTGTAAAAATCGGTTCATAAATGCGGCCTCTAGCCCAAGCCGTATTGGCATTTGCACTGACAGTGCTGAAAGTAACACTAAATAAATCAAAGTTAGTCTAATTTGCATAATTTAAGCACGAGAAAAAAACCCGTATGATATGTGATGTATCTCATGGTACTAAACATTCATACAAAAAATTATTCAAATCAGAGCTTTCATTGGAAGTTCTGTACCAAAAAACAGATTTCTGCATCGTCGGTACAAAATGGCGGCTGGCAGCCATCTTGAATTTTGGACCGCACCCAAAAAACACTCGTTCTTGTCCCACAGTCATAACAAAGGTACCCAAGAAGTTTCGTAAAGATCGGTTCATAAATACGGCCTCTAGCCTGAGCCGTATCCAATTGTTGACGTGCGGACAGATGGGCCATAACAAAAGCTCAAATTTGGCTTTGCCAAAGTTGAGCTAATAAGTGTGCAAACTTTCAGAAACAGTCGTCTCATTTTTTAGATCTGCAGGCCGCAAATTGAGATGGAATTTGTCAAAAATGTGACATTTCTCCCTCATTAATACAACCAGAATGGGTCAAGGATTAAGTTTGAGGTCTCCACTTACAAAAAACAAGATTGTTTAGTTTCCAATTCTTAACAAATAAAACAAAAATTTTGAAGTTAACCCTCTTGCAACTGCCCGAAAACAGTAACCAAAGTATGCAAATTTTGATATTTTTCAAACAGGTTCCATGTCCACGCAGGCATTGAGTTAAAAATTTCAAGATAACTTATAACAGCAAAAAGGTTTGTCAGTTTATGATTTATACGCCTGTGCAACAAATTTGCATCTACGTTATTCCCAATGCTGGAAAAGTGAACACAAAGTGTGTGAAAACAAACCTCAGACAATAGAAGAAACACTCTCTACAAAATAAGACACCACTCATATTCAAGTTACAAAATCAGGGTGAGGGTTAAGTCTGATATTTAAACTTATCATAGTAAGTTTGTTGAGTAGATATTTCTGCACATGACAAAACAAAAAGTTTTAAGTTAACCCCTGCACAACTGATCGAAAACAGTAACCAAAGTTTGCAAATTTTCATATTTTTCGAACCGTTCCCATGTTCATGTGGTCAGAAGAGGAGTTGGGTTAAACATTTCAAGATAACTTATAATAGCAAAAATGTTCATCAGTTAACCCTTTACCCAACGTAATGTCCAAAACCGGCCTGCGCTAATCTAAAAAATCGCCAATTAATTTTCATTATTTTTTTCATTTTTTGTCTGAAAAACAGAGGTTATGACCCCTCAGTAGAACAAGCTTGTCGAGCTCGTTCCAACGAGGGGTCATAACCTATGTTTCTGACACAAAAAATGAAAAAAATTAGTTATTCCAAGATTTTTTTTGCAAGTGTCGTCTGCTTTCCATGTTAGGTGAAGGGTTAATGGTCCATATGCCTGTGCAACAAATTTACATCTACGTCATTCCCAATGACTAAAAAGTGAGAATTTTGTACAAATTATGACATCACTTTTATTCAAGTTACAAAAACAGGGTGTGGGTTAAGTCTGATATTTAAACTTATCAAGCATGTTTGATGAGTAGATATTTCTGCACATGGCAAAACAAAAAGTTTCAACTTAACCCTCATACAACTGATCGAAAAAGGTATGCAAAGATTGCAAATTTTCAGATTTTTCAAACAGTACCCTTACTCTAGTTATCACTGCGCTAAAGGGTTAAAGGCGACAAACAAACTTGAACCCTAAAGTTTTCCTCCAATTAATAAGTCATCTTCCTATACTAAACTCTTTGGCATATATCACTTGCAGTATCGAGTGGCCTCTGGAAGTTGTGCGATTTTGCTAAAAATCACAAACTCGGCCCTTTTAGGTCAATGGGGGTTCAAGTTCAAAAATGTTTTAAGTAATTTCATTACAACTTGTTAGACTCTAAATATATAGAAACTTTTATCTTCACAGGACCGATAGTGTTCGAGAATTTTTGGGAAAAGTGTAATTTTTGCTACATTTTGGTCCACCTAACGGGGTTAAACTGTTTTCACTAAAATGGTGGTATGTGGACGCATCCCCTCAGATGTGAGCAAATAAGTGTGCAAAAATTCCAGAAGAATCGTACAGCCAATTTTTAAGATCTGGAGACCACAAAATTAAGGTGAAAAAAAATAAAAATAAAAATAAGAAAAAAAAATGAAAAACTTTTGAGCAATAACAATAAGTCTCACCACTGTAGCGGTGAGCCTTATTAATATTGTTGTTTATCAATCATTTTAATGTGCCATATAATATATTTTCATTTCTGCCTGTATTAAGCATTAACCAATAATCAAGTATGCAAATGCAGGGGTACTATAGTGTCCTTTGCACACAAATGACACAATCTAGTTATCTTCTTTAAATGACCTTGGATGAACAGCATTATGTGGTAGGATGTGTTTAGAATTTTTTTTTTATGTATATTAAATGTTACTGTTGACATGTTCATTATTTGTTGAATTCAAATTAAAAGCCTTTAAACATAAAATGTCTCCTTTCTTACTCACCTGACAAGCTTGGAGTTTAAACAACATTATTTGTGCATAGTCAGCATAGCAGTCTTCCAGCAAAAGTATATTGATGAAAATCTTTCAGGAAATGAATAAATTTCTTCACTCTTCCCAAGCACACATTCAGAGTTTTCTAATGTGCAAAAGTTGATTCTTTTAAAATCAAAGAGAGATACAAAACCAAATTCCTAAAAAAAATTCTGTGGTTGAAAGGAAAGGACCAAGAAATTTTGTTGGGAGGGAGATGATAAGCAGGTGGGGGAAGTTAAACTACATTATCTTTCTCCTGGGGGATGACCTAGTTTATCTTCCCAAGATAATCAAGGGGGAGGGAGATATCGTGGGACACCAGATTATTATTACTGCTCTGCAAGCCTGAATATAAGCAACCTGTCATTTGCAAAATGAGGTCCCCAGAGGGTGAATTTGCTGATGCTATCCCATACAGAGGGCCAATTTATCCTCTAGGTTCATCTTTCTGTTTTGGCTTGAGACCTTGATTCAGACTGAGGTTCACAGAGGGTAAATTTTGTGATGCTACCCTGTTGTGCAGGGTAGCATCACCAAATTCACCCTCTGGGGACCTCACTTTGCAGATGACAGTCTGCTTATTTTCAGGCTTGCTGCTGTGTATTCAGTTGTTCTGCAGGGTTAAGAGTTAACACACACTTGACTTTCTGATCATCTAGCTGTCTCGCTGTATACTCTTCTAATCCCTCTCATATGTACAAAGGGATCAACAGAATATTCTGAATGTATGTCATCTCCATCTTTACTGGAGAGTAAACAGCAAGCGACAGCGATACACAGCTGGACAACAACAAACAAACAATGTACAAAAAAGACAGGACATCCTAACAAACTTATAATCATAAAGATACATACAGCATGCATACAGGGTTCTGTCACTTGGTCACACACCAGAATGGCCTGTCATCAGTAAACACAGATGAAGTGCATTTGGCCTTTTAACCATTTGAACCCAAGAGGCTGTTTTTCCTGACAGGAACGTGGTACTTCACAATTTCATTAAGTAGGATAGCTGCTAAGTGAGCCTGTTGGGTCGACCAACAATATATTCAGCAGCCTCAAATTTGAATCTGTGAAAAGTAGAATACGTAATTCATGTTCATCTCAAATGATATTTATGAAACTCGTCCTAAACATACATGCAGCAAAATAGAAAATTCTTATTCTTCCTCACTTCAAATGTAGCATTCAAAATGAATACTCATTTCATTTCATATCATTTATTCACAATTTTTTGTAGGCTGAGGCTGCTGCTAATTTGTACAAGCATTGTGTTTTAAACTGTTATGAACCTTGAACATTACACATGTCCAAAGTTGTGGCCTTGGGGTGTGGGTCACAACTTGCCCACCATAAACCCACCTGTCAGAGAAATAAAGAATCTCAAATGAGTTCCTATTTTATGTGGAATTTATAAATTGTGGTCCCCAAATCTGATTTCAGCCACAGTCTGCAGAGATTCAAATCAAATTGAGTATGCAAGGATTGTAAGTTCTTACAAAATTGGACGAACATCCTTTTATCACAAGACTGAGGAAATTCTCTTTGAGAGCTTCCCATGGAATTATGTCATGGTTTGGAGGGAGCAATAAAGAAAACATGTAACATAAATTGTTATATATCATTATCCTACAACTTTCAAATGGAAGAGTAGTTTGTTGACTTAAGGAATTTCCAAAGTGTATTGCAAAATTAAGACAAAAGATGTTCATTACAGCTCTAGGTAGCAATATTCATTGATGATTTCTATCAATGTACTGTGGCAGAGCCCCTGAACCCCAACCAACAGAGGAAACACTCTCTTCAAACCCACTGTTTTGCACTTTATGGTAGGTTTGTCTGTGGCATGTCATGACAGTAAATGTACCCTATCAGAAACTTTCTCCTCCACACTTCCTCATGTTTAGCATCTAAGCTTTATTTAGCCTTGACATTACACAACCTGCTCCCACATGAGAAAGTGGGGTTATGTGTCTTACCCATAGACAAACTGCAAGTCACATTTGCAAGATTCAAATTCATAACCTGCTGATCTCCCCACCCCCACCCAAACAATGAATAGGTAACAACTGAATCGTATCACTGCAAGTAGAGTGATGTTTTATGTTTCAAGGTTAAAAAAAAAACAACGCAATAATACAGCAAGAAAACATAAAAGATACAAGAATTTATATCATATGTACCCCAACTGTGACCAAAGAATACTCCTAATATTGAAGCTATCATATATCACAGTTTGTGTTCTGTGTGTGCCTTGAATTCTTCAATCAGAATTCAATTTCATGGTCAAACAACTTTGCTTGAGTTGATTCATTTTTATTATTCCATCCTTTCATCGAAAATATGTAACATTTTGGCCTCCTTCCCCACAAATATTTAAATTACTTAAATAATTGTAATAGTTTTCATTTTCACCTTCATTCTTCCACTAAGGTTGGACAAATGTGGGGATATACTATAGTGTGCTTTGCACACAAATGACACCATCTAGTTATGAGTCATAATTAGGCTAAGATATTCTAGATGGCAAACATTTTACATTTTGAAATGGTAGATAAAGCTTAACTGTTTTCATGCCAAGTCCAAAAGTAAGCCCTCAGATTTAAGGCATGCAAAAATGTTTGCACTTCACTGCATTTCTAAAGAGGTGGTTGGGTGCATTGGTAACTCTGCATCTCTGAAAATCCATTCTTCTCAGTGGCGGCCCAAGACTGTCTGGGGCCCCCGAACATATTTGAGTAAGGGGCCCAATATATGCCAAAGGCACATCCAAAGGCCGTGGCCTGGGGTGATGCTGGTTATAGGATGGGGTGTCCCTCTCCCACTGGTTAAGGTCTGGGGTGGTGACAGGGCTATGGAGTGTCTATGAGGTCCAACTCCCCCCCCCCCCCCCCCCCCCCCCCCCCCCAATCCAAAGCTATTCACCCATCAGTCACATGTTACAAGCACGCTGAGGCAAAATCACTGTTACATTATTTGGCGTTGGGAACGTTCGTTTGGGTATGAAGCACAAACACGACTCCAAAGTCAATATGGGCTATTGTGATGGCTTGAAAACCGATCATGTATGTGTAAATGGTTTAAACATCCCTGCATCTGTACTAGCGTCCATCCAGTGATCCCAACTTATTTTGGTTTCCACAGGATAACTTGAGTAATGAACGGATCTTTAACTCATTTACAAAGAAGATTGAGTGAAAATACTAGCATGCACATATTTTGTGACAGCCAATTACACCATATCTGACATTTGGAGCCTGGGTAACTTGTGCCAGTAATTCTAAAGATTTGCATATTTATGAAACTTCAAACAATCACCAATCATTTAGCTTATATAAGATCTGTTCCTCGTGAGAATGATACAAGCATTAGCACGTCTTGTCCACACCGCATTTTCCCTGTATTCCTTGACCAGATAATTATCTTCAGTTGAAAGCAAATGTTACTCCATGCAGAATCACTCTCAGAGAACTACATTTTTCAAAATTTTCCTGGGGAGGGCTCCCAGAACCCCACTCTAAGGAGGGGGGACAGCCTAACTGAGATCCACCCCCACTCATCCATTCGGGCATTGAGACAAGCATATGGCATGTCATGCCGTGCCCCTAAATATTGTCCAGGCCCCCTTATTTGAGAATCCTAGCTCTGCCAAAGATCTGGGGGCCTCCCTGGGAAAAATCAAGGCCCTGAGAGCAAATCCGAGGGCTTTTTGGCTTCAAATTCAAAACTTGGAGATATAGGCCTAGGTCATGCAGTACATACCGCATGGTTTGTATTTGAAGCTAGGCACACATGTTTGCGGTTGGGGCACTGAATCTAGGGTCTGATGCTTTATTTCTACCAGATGCATTTGTTGGAGAGAAAATTAATATAGGAATGCACCGATATCGGCACATGTATGCGGTTGCATACGAAATTGAATCTGCTGCGAATCTCATCAGCATCAGACTGAAAATGTCGGTGTTGGCATTTGAACAATGAGATCTGTACACCTGTATAAAAATGGTCCCATATCTGGCCATCTTCTTTCTCTTTTTCAGTTTTCTTTTTGTATTTCTTCTTCTTCGCTCAATTATTTTACTGTTTCACACCCTTTTTTGTGGTCCCCTCAGACTGGGGGCCCCCGGGACCCACTCGACCACTCCCAGTGGGTGGACCGCCTCTGATTCTTCTGAAGGACTACAACATATGATCTCTCAAGCAATAGGCAATAATGGGTCACTGGCACATTCAATAAATGTATCAACTCCATTAAGAGTATTTTCAGCAAAGTAACATATTTACATGCCTTCATCAATACTGTTAACCCTTTACCAAACACACAGAATATCAAATTTTATTATTTGTATTATTGTTTTTTAATTTTTTTCAGAAAATTCCATCAAAACCATATCATGTGATCCCTCATTGGAATGAGCTCAAAGAATTCATCCAATGAGGGGTCACATGATATGGTTTTGTTGCAATTTTTTTAAAAATATATATTTTTTTCAAATGCTTAATTTCTAAATTATGTGGCCGATACAGTTGATTCATTAGGTAAAGGATTAAACTATATAAAATACAACTCAATGCCATTAAAGTAAAATTTGCTTTCTTGTCTGTTTTTATGACAAACTGTCACCGCACAGCCACTGATGCCCCCAAACCCATTCCCTAAGTACCTATTTTATAAAATAAAATGTTAATATTTGTTGAATTTGTTGCCCCAAAACTAAACAACTCTCAGGAGATGACGCTGACTTGGGCAGACATACAAATGCCATGGATACATTATCTAAAATTAAGAATTAAATAAAAATTCTTGAATTTGAGTTTTCTTAATCCTGTGACCTTAACCTTGTCATTCAGTTGTGGTGATACTATACAACATACCTTTCCATTGTCCTTTAAGGTTGTTGTGTGAAATTTTGCAAAAATCCACTCATCCATTATTGAGTGAGCAAAGACACAATATCTTTGGATGGAACAGCAAAACTTTTCTAAGATTTGTGTTTTCATAATCAAGTGATCTTGACCATGGTCATTCAGACTTGAGAATGCTACTCAACACACCTTCCCTTTGTCCTTTAGCCTTGTGTGGAGAGTCGTGAAAATCCTTCCAGCCACTATAGAGTTATGATAATCAAAGATACAATTCTCGAGATGGACTAACAAAATTTTTCGTAGATTTTTTATAATCATGTAACCTTGACCTTTGTCATTAAGATCAGGTGGCATTCATACTGTACAACACATCTTCCCTTTGTCCTTTCCCACTGAGTGTACTTTTGTGAAAATTCTCCCAGCCATAATGGAGTTATGCCCAAAACACAATTTTCTGTATGAACAGACAAAAGTTTTCTAAGATTTTTCATTATTGTGTGACCTTCACCTTTATATGTCAGACCTGGTGGTGCAGCACAACACTCCTTCTCTTTGTCCTTTATCCTCGTGTGACATTTTGTGAAAATCCACCCAGCTTTTATAGAGTTCTGAAAGAGACTGAACTGATAGGCAAAATATTTTTAAGATTTTTCATAATCATATGACCTTGAACTTGTCATTCAGACCTATTGTCCTTTACTCTAGTGTGAAGTTTTGTGAAAATGTACCCATCCATCAGAGGGTTCATGACTGAGACAAAAAAATTCTGGATAGACCGACAAATGTCAGACAGAAGGATGGAAAGATGGACAACTCGGATTTGAAATGCTCCCTTTGGTGGATGATGGACAGACAGATGCTGTAATTACTGTAATCCCCCAACCCTTAGACTAGGAACAAGGTAATTATGATTATTATTTATTTATTTATTTATTTATTTATTGGTGTTTAAGGTCACATATTTTTGCACAATGGCTAATCATGACCACATGAGTAGCAACTCAAGACCAGGGGTGAGCATTAATAAGCCATGTTGCCCATTTTAGAGAGGGTTTGCACCTCCCAAGAAGTGGTGTCTGGGTCCTATTTTACCAGTAAAAAAGAGCCTATTTACAGCAGTGAACAGGGGTAATTATGATCTGAATGGGATCTGAATGGAGGGATAGCAAGACTAAATTAATGCCTTATCTCCCATGCTGTCATCTGAGGTGACATTCAAATGGATGCGACATTACTGAACAAGCATAGTTGTGGGTGAATTTCTGTAATACCAGATCCACAGTTATACAACAAAGTAATGCTGGAGGGGACTGTATATCATGTAACTGGAAAGTGAAGATAAGTTGTTTGCATAATTTCACTAAAGACATTGGGAGTTGATTATAAAGCTTGTCCAGGACAAAAGCTATTTTTACAAATATTAAGGAGTAGAATTATTAACCCATTGAACTTGGGTGGTATCTTCCATGTCACGATAATGGGCGCAATTGGAAGAGTCCGTATTCTTTATTTGGGAGTTGACCAATTAATATTTTTAATGTGCAAACTTGTGGCTGCAAATTGAAAATATTGATTAGTTTACCCCATGCATTCACTTAGCAGCCATCTTATTAATGAAATTATAACATATGTTCTTAGGCCAGAAAAAGGCCTCTCAGGTTCAAAGATTCAAGAATGGATAGTTTTGGGTTTACTACACTAAGGTGTAACAAACAGGGTTTAAGATGAAACTGCAGAAACTCGATAAAACATCTCTAAAATCACAAATAACTGTGTATGTAACAGAAAAGGAGGAAAAATTTAAATCCATTATCCTATCATATTCTGAATATAATGTAATTATTATTTTCAAATAACTAGAAAAAAATAATCCATCTGAAGCCATTGCTTCAGTTTTATTTAAAGACCAGTTGAATAGACACAGAGCCTGATCAAATTTTTAATATACAACAGATTTATTTGCACAACTAAGTGAAAAGATTTTAGCATGCACCGTTTCCAACAGGCCTACATACATTCTCTTGCATATTTTAATTCTTCGCCACCATAACCTGTCATACAAACACTCAAGATATTTACTGTCACAAAACATCTGACTCATTGTACTTGTCCTCAAGTTTATTACAGAATTTAACTCGATACCTGTCAAGACTATTTCTAGCACACTTTTATTGATCCATTCTTAATTTATTTTTTGTTGCTTAAGATCACTTTCAGCATCTATAGTTATATTATAACCACATCAGCATCTTTTGCTATATTATAACCACAACACATGTATAATACTAAGTTTAAGTTATGTGTTTGATGACAAAATTGGAAAAAATAATTCGAGAATAACAGACCACCCACCCACACCTCCGCCCCCCTCCCCCCCCCCCCCCCAAAGTGTCAGGATCTGCCCCTGCTCACTGTATAAGATAGATAAATCATTTGTGAGGAAGTGTAAAGAGAAAAACAAGAGGTAAGTTGATTTAAATTGGAATGCGAGGCGTGAATGTGATATGACCAGTCAAAAGTTTGTTTCACTCCTAGAGGGGTAAAAAAGGCCTAGGGGGTCAAATATGGCCTATAGGACAAGTTCCAGACTCCTGAGGAATGACCGATCCGCCGATCGATCAGAGTTCGATAACAGAAGAATGTCAAGAATTACACGGATAAACAGAAATATCGCTATCATCCCGGCTCAGGTAGCACACTAGCACTAGGACAAGTTCCAGACTCCTGTGGTCATTCGGTTATGGAGAGTTTTATTATTTTTTATATTATTACGGTATATTACCCCACCCTTCCAGAAAACCACAAGGAAGAACAAAAACGAGATGTTTAAATAATTTGTTATTGAATATTGACTATTGTTGAATAATTGTTAGCTGTCAATGAATCAATGTTTATGCTCCATACGTGTTACAACTTACAATACCTCCCATACTTGTCTATCATTGATGCATCAAGAATCAAGATAATTATTCTCCACACTGCTTGTCTCATTTACTCAGGGTATTAGATTATTGGTTTTGGTAATCCACATTGCACCCCAGGTCCCCAACATCTTGTCATGGAGTGTCATCGCTGATCTCCCTCACAGAGAGAGTTCATAATTTGGAAATGGACTGCCATCAAGTGACTCAAGTCAGACTAATTCAGGCTCAGTAAACGGGTATGTGATGTTACGTCCCTGGGAAGTTACGACCAGGAAGTTACGGCCAGTCTACGACTCTACAGGCCATAACTTCCCGGTTCGAAGGTTGTTTCTCATAAGCAATTAAACTATGATTTTTCCTGTGCGTCGAAACTCGAAAGAGTTCCGAATTTGTTAATTAGTCAGTTTTTGACTTTTAGTTTCAAAAATATAGCTTATGTCCCTTCATTGAAGGGACATAAGATATATTTTCGAAATGAAAACTATGATTTTTCCTGTGCGTCAAAAGAGTTCCGAATTTGTTAGTCAGTTTTTGTTTAAAAAATATAGCTTATGTCCCATCATTTCTGTTGGGACGCTAATGAACCGTAATATGCATATGATGTCATGTTATTGCTATATATAAACTGGGGCCGTAACTTCCTGGCCGTAACATCCTGGCCGCAACTTCCCAGGGCCATAACTTCCCGGGCTGTAACTTCCCGTTTCCCAGTAAACAACATGGAGTTCTGTTGTGAACAATTCCATGTCCAAGCAAACCGGAATAACTCTATATGTTGTATGTGACAGTATGTCAGGCAGACATACAGAATAGAATAGTCTGACTAGAGTTATCCTGCACCATGCTTTACACACAACATCGCCGACGTCCATACCACGACAGTATAATCTTTGTATACAAATAGCGCAATTGCATTTCATTCCCATGTTCGGAACACCTAATTAGTAGTAATTATATAAAAGACTGTGTGGGTCTTACAGTCTAGTAACAACATATCAGCCGCCCTGTGTCCGTATTATGACTATTATCAAAAGGAATGATGATTAGTCTCTGAATACATGAATTTGGGATTGATTTCAGGACAGTGTTTATGAGATTTTCTACCAGTTCTAACATTATCGATGGCGCTCAGCAATGTCTCTCGGAGTCAGAGAATTTATTCGAATTTGAGAACATTTGATTCAAAATTCGTATTCGAAAAAAAAGTACTATTCGCATGGCCCTAGCCTCCATGTAAACAATTGCGGTAAGTATAATAAGAAAGGAAATTTACTATAAAATTTAAATTTCTTATCAATCTACCTTACAATTGTTTACTACAGGCTGAATAGACAATAGGATGGAGGGAATCACATAACCAACCCACACATAACCCAATTGCACTGGAAACGTGGACAAAGGAAGAGGTCCCTAGGCCAATCAAACCACAGCATCACAAACATTAGTAAAAGACAAAGAGAGATGAGGTGTATGGTTCTGTGCAATGCACAGACAGAAAAGGCAGTAAGAGCACAGAGCTGGAACTGACCTTGTAAGAACCCGAATGGCTGGGATAGACAACAGCCTGAGCAGAAGAAAGAGGGCCCAAAGTACAAAGGTCCACTGCCTGCTCCTGCAACTGTCGCAGGTAAGTGGAGAAAGTAGCATTTCTCCAGTAGGCTGCCAGCATAACATCCGACAACATGATGGAGTTAGTATAAACCCCAAGAGGTAGACAATGCACGCACATCGTGGGCAGAAATACGATTGGTAATATAATTGCCAGTCGCTAGACGAGCGTAAGCTGCATGAATAGCAAGATAAATCCATCGAGAAATGGATTGAGGAAAGATCTTCTGTCGACCAAGAATAAGAGACAGAAAAATCGATCCTACCCTTCCTAATGAACAGCGTCCGATTGACATAAAAGCGAATTACACGAACTGGACAGAGGTGTTTACCCTCAACAGAAGGAAGAGCCCCGATACAGATAGGAGGCGGAGTAGTTTCTGGTATCTGATTCTTAGCCAGAAAGGAGCAATCAGTGGTAAACATTACACTGTTGGGAGAGCTCCTGAAAAAGGTGGGAGGTGGGGGTGTGGTATCAGAACACACAGATCATTAGTTTTGCCCACACTATTGTTTGAATGTGTAATGGAACCATTGTATCTGTATCTAGATAATATGTATATTTAAATCACCATAGTTGATGTGCCTTCAATGTCAGAATATACAGAAAATTATTTTGGCTTTCAATATTGTTTGGCTACAGGTGTAGTGAGGTCATTGCATCTGCTTTCATGTATTATGTATATCTGATTGACTATGAGTACCTCAAAGTGGCTGAGATGACCTAACGATGAATTAGTCAACAGCGAAAGCCCCCATATGGTCCTAACTTACTGCACAATAGATGGTTGATAACCCCTTACAATGAATCTCTCAGCTGATGTGCCTGTAACATCAGAAAACAAAGAAAATTATTATTGCTTACACCATTGTTTGGATACAGTTGTAATGAAATCATTGCTATGGTGTCCAGGAAATATGTATCCTTAATCCCTGCGGAAACCCCGGGAAGTGAAGCAGTGCCTGTAAGTAATAAGTAACAATACCCAACAATGTATAAGACCTCTCTCACCAATCTAACCCCTAAGCCTCTAATGTCAGAAAATTATCTCCGCTTACTTTATCGTCTGGAGACAGCTGTAATGGAATCATCTTCAGTAATAAGTCACATTACCTAATAATGTCCAACCCCCTCCCCCCAACTTAATCTTGATGTGCCTCCAGTGTCAGAAAATACAGGAAATAATGTTTGATTTTACCATTATGTAGTGAAATCAATGCAGCTATTTCCTTGCAATATGTATATCTATGTTGGCAAATTGATTAGCAAACTGCATGCAATTTCTAGACATATCCAGTTTATTATACTGTTATCAAATGTAAGTGAAACCGAATAACACAAATGAAGTGTGTGATAGTTTATCCATAGTGCCACACAACTGATGGTGAACTAAACAATGAATAATATATCCCTTGTAATATGATATATCACTCATAATATCTGGCACAATGCACGGACGAGTCGACTTACTAATTTCCCCACGCCAGCTAAACACATAGATGGGTCAGCAGGCTATTGCACGATTTATTTGGACTACTCAATTATCCACCGCGTTTCTTTTTATCAAGTAAATTTGTCGTGACTAACTAATCAGGGTGACGAGGTGGGGAATTAAGGTCTATACAGGACGACACATTACAGGCTTTGGCTGACTTTCCTTTCCGAAATGGGACTCATAGAGATGAGTACACTAATAAGTACACCACGTGTCACCTTTACCTTGGTTTTCACTAATATGTACACTACGTGTCACCTTTACCTTGGTTTTTGAACAATTTTGTAACATCTGAATGTGGTAAACACGATGACCTCATAACAACTTCGGAAAAAAACTTTAGTCACAAATGAACATATAATGTAGGGGTCATCTGTAAGTTCATTTTGAGTAAAATTTTTAATTAACCAGACGTTAGTTTATGGCAATTGAAGGATAATTCCCAATTGGGCAGTCATGGCATGTAAAATTTTCCCGCCACCTTTTGATAGCAGAGTTTCTTTATTTCTTCAACTCAGGCCTGGGGGGCACGGTGGCCCAGTTGGTAGAGGTGCAGGCTGCAAGCCGAGAGGTCCTCGGTTCGAATCCCACCAGCGGCAACCGCATTGTGTCCTTGGGCAAGACACTTCACCCCCATTGCCCACGTGGGGGCACGGTGATGCTGTGTACTAAGGAGTACTGCACGTCGATGCTGCACCTGTCTTCAACCAATGCTAACCCTGCTTGTGTGGAGTTAGTGTGTTGGGGAGCTGACAGTTGCTCGCCGTTGCTCGGTGGTTCTCTCCAGGTACTCCGGCTTCCTCCACCCGTAAAACTGTCATGGTCATGATTAGCCATTGTGCAGAAATATGTGACCTTAAACACCAATAAATAAATAAATAAATCAACTCAGGCCTGAGCCATTCATTATAAAATGCAGGTTGTCTTTTACTTTTATGGAAGAACTTATTACTTGTTGCATAGATATGTTTTATCAAGGCTAATGTAATTATGTTTGATAAGATCCAGAATGATGATGATTATGATTTCGTTTCCAACTTTAAGGAAACTGTAACAAATGATAGAGAGGATTACGCTAGTTCCCAATTCACCTTAGAAAATCAAACTTGCAAGTATTACACGACAGACAATTTTAAAGGCTCGATTACAACCACCAATAAAATTCTATCCCTTTTAAACATTAACTGGCGCAGTCTTAATGCAAATTGGGATCATCTCCATAATTTTCTGTGTGACTTACAATCTGACCGTAACGTTTTTGATATTATTGGTCCAACTGAAACTTTTGAAATAAAGGAAAATATAACTTATGAACTGGAAGGCTACCATCCACTGGTCTCTTGTTCTCGACCTGTAAACGATGACGCCAAGGGCGATGTGGGAATACTTGTTAATGAAAATCTAAATTTTATAGTAAATTTCCTTTCTTATTATACCTACCACAATTGTTTACTACAGGCTTGCACTACAGTGGAAGTCCCTAACTCGGATAAAATACTCTCTATTTTTGTCTTTCCCAAGCAAGTTGGGAAAGAAAAGTGGTGCAAAAGCACCAATAAAAATAAGCCAAAACTGGGTCGAGTGCAACCGGCGCAGACCCAGTACGGGACGCTCTCTCCCAAGTACAACTCCTCCGTTGCCAGTGCGCATATACCGTCTCTAAAGACTCATTCTTTTTGAATCCGTAAACATTAGAGTTATGTGATCAGCGGGGAGGAAAGATTCTTTACCCGTAAAGAAGACGGGAGGGCCTCCATGTAAACAATTGTGGTAGGTATAATAAGAAAGGAAATTTACTATAAAATTTAGATTTCTTATCAACCTACTCACAATTGTTTACTACAGGCTGAATAGACAAAAGGCTGGAGGGAATCGCATAACCAACCCCCACATAACCCTAGTGCACTGGAACCGTGAAGCAGAAGGAAGAGGTCCCGAGGCTTATCAACCATAATGTCGCAATCATTGGTAAAGGATAATGAAAAGAGACATATGAGCCTGTGTGACACACAGACAGAAAAAAAAGGGCAGTAACAGCACAAGGCTGAAACTGACCTTCAAGAAGCCTAATGGCTATGGCAGACAACAGCCTGAGCAGAAGAAAGAGGACCCAAGGCAAAAAGGTCCTCCGACTGCTCCTGCAACTGGCGTAAATAAAAGGTGGAGAAAGTAGAAGCATTTCTCCAGTAGGCTGCCTGCATAACATCCGACAACTTGACGGAGTTAGAATAAGCCCAAGAGGTAGACAGTGCCCGCACCTCGTGGGCAGAAATACGATTGGTAATACAATCGCCAGCTGCTAAACGACTATAAGCCGTACGAATAGCAAGACAAATCCATCGAGAAATGGATTGAGGAGAGATCTTCTGTCGACCCGGAATGAGAGACAGAAAAAAACGTTTTCTGCCCTTCCGAATGAAGCGTGTCCGATCAAGATAAATGCGAATAGCACGGACCGGACAGAGCAAAGGGCGAGTACCCTCAACAGAGGGAAGAGCCCTGATACAGATAGGAGGAGGAGTAGTATCTGGTAACTGATTCTTAGCCAAAAAGGAGCAATCAGTGGTAAAAGTAACACTGTTGGGAGAACTCCTAAAAAAGGCCGGGTCAACCGAGAGGGCGTGAAGCTCACTAACCCGTCTGGCCGAAGCAAATGCCATCAGAAAAGCCGTCTTGTATGTGAGAAAATGCATATCCACCTGGGATAAAGGTTCGAACGGCGCCCCCCCCCCCCCCCCCCCCAAGCAAAGCAGCACCCACGAAAGATTCCATCGTGGAGTAAGCTGCAAAGTCCGAGGCCTTTTCAAAGAAAAGTGCCGAACAAGCTTGGAGAGGTAAGGATTAGTGCCGATACGACGCTTCCCCACATAAGAAAAAGTCTCTGAAAGCATAGACCTGTAACCCTTGATGGTAACAGGCTGGAGACCCCGAGAATCAAACAGATATACCAGAAACTCCGCAATCTGTGAAATCGAAGGATTGGCATAATCAACAGAGTGATCAGCACACCATCGACAGAAGACCTTCCATTTAGCTGCATAAGCTAAACCAGTGGAGTGCCTCCTTGAAGAAGAAATGCACTCCACTGCTCGTCTCGAAAAACCTCTACGGAGGAGACAGGACCTGACAAAAGATATGCGTGAAGGCACAATGAAGTCGGGTCGACGTGAAACCTCCTCGGGCGACCTTGACAAAGAAGGTCGCGACGTAGCGGGAGACGTGCCTGAACCGCCACCATCAGCGAGCGGAGCTGATTGATCCACACCCGCTGAGGCGACAGGGGAGCGATCAGAATGATTCGACAACTGCAGGTTCGAATTTTGGCGAGAACCTGAGGAAGAATCGGAACCGGCGGGAAGGCGTAGCCGACTAGATCGTTCCAATCGAGTGACAGAGCGTCCACGGCAAAAGCCAGAGGATCTGGACACGGGGACACGAAAGTGTCCACCTGATGGTTCCAACGAGTCGCAAAGAGATCGATGTGGGGACGTCCCCAGAGATCGCAAAGCGACTGGAACACTGCCCTGTGAAGCATCCACTCGGTGGAAATAACCCTGCCCTGTCGGGACAGGGAGTCGGCTAGGACGTTCAGACGACCGGGAATGTGACGAACAACCACTCCGGCGTGAACCTCCTGAGCGAGCAGTAAAAGATCCCGAGCTAACTCGTACATCGGAAGCGAGTGCGTGCCGCCCTGGTTCCGAATGTAAGCAACCACTGTCGAATTGTCGGATAGTAGAAGGACCTGGTGATTCGACAGGTGAGGGATCCACTGCCTGAAACTCAGAAGAAGAGCAAGAAGCTCCTTCTGGTTGATGTGTAGAGCTGCTTGATCCTGGTCCCACATCCCGTGTAGGGAAAGACCGAGAGGATCCAACGTCGCACCCCATCTGAGATCGCTGGCATCTGCTGTCAGAACGCGATCGGACGTGGGTAAGTCCAGCGGAACACCCTGCATAATCCACTGAACATCTGTCCAGGGAAGAAGGTGAGGATACAGAGAGTCCGGAAACGGAAGCACCTGATCCAGAGAATCTACATTCGGTCTCCAACGACTGAGCAGAAAGTGTTGGAGAGGTCTGACACGCAGCCGACCTAGAGGAATGAGATCCGTCACCGAACCGCAGAGACCGATCAGCCGGAGAAAACTCCGAGCGGTCGCAGACCTGGACTGGGACAGAGTCAGAGCAAAAGCTGAGAGAATCACAGCCTTGGCCTGGGGAACAGCCACCAAATTGAATTTGGTTTGGAAAGACATCCCCAGATGACAAAACGACTGAGAAGGGACCAGGTCCGACTTCTCCTCGTTGACTCTGAATCCTAGCGACGTGAGCAAGCTCAACAGAGTGGCGACATCCGATTCCAGTAAGGCAGCATTGGAATGCCTCTGGAGGATATCGTCCAGATATGCCGAAGTAGTCACCCTGGACTGTGTGCGATGGAACGCTATCACATGCGACATCAGTCTGGTGAACGCCCAAGGACCAGGTTGAGGCCGAAAGGCATGGCCTTGAACTGGTAAACTCGCCCCAGAAAAGCGAACCTGAGATACTTCCGTGACGCCCGATGCATCGGAACGTGGAAGTAAGCATCTCGCAGGTCAATGCTGGCTGCGAAATCTCCCTGGTGAATTGATTGGCGGACCGACCTGAAAGTCTCCATGCTGAACTTGGGAGCAATGATAGACTGGTTCAGGATGCTCAGATCGATAACCGGTCGGAGTCGGCCGTCCTTCTTCGGCACCAAGAACAGGCGGGAATAGAAACCCACTGACTGAACGTTCTTGACGACCTCGATCGCCCCCTTTGCCAGGAGATTGGCAATCTCCGTGGACAAAAGTTCCCGACGTAAAACGTCTGAAGGAACTGTGGTTGGAAGAGGCACCCTTGACAGAGTGGGGTGCCGTCGGAAGGATATGCGCAGCCCGGACCGAACAACATCTAACACCCATGGATCAGATGTGATGGTGGTCCAATGGTCTGCGAACTCTGCTATCCTTCCTCCAACCTGGGACGAGTCGAGGTGAGGACCTTCATTTCGAGCCTCGACGAGGCCCGCGAGAGGAGAAACCACCTCCTCTGCTAAATGAAGAATCCTGAGACTTCCCTCTGCCGACCCCTACCTTTATCCCGTGAGTAAGAAGTAGAGGCGGCAGCAGAAGGACCAGCCTTTTGCTTCACAGAGGAAGCAGAAGGGTACTTGTTAGGCTTGGAACGGCACTTGCCTCCCCGAGAAGGCTGATCAAGCTGACAAAACAGCAGCTGATCTTTGGAATGACGTAGGACGTCATCCCGGACCGTCGACACGGAACCATGGAAAAGTTGAGGACCTGCCAAAGAAGCAGATCGAAGAGTAGCATGCTGCTCCTCGGGAAGGGATCGTCCTGTGTCCAGCACAGCGTCCCTTCGAACTAATTCCAAATTGGCCGTGTTACAGGCATGGGTGTGAGTAAGGTGCATAAGCGCCTTGGACAGCACACGCAAAGGAGCCTGTACCTCGTCAAACTTATCTGGAGGCAGATAAGCAGCCAAAGCTGAGACGACGTGATCTGAGAGAGAAAGCATGCCAAGCATCTCTCTAGATAAGCCCAACGTGGACTCCAGAGTCGTCATTGGAATGACGGCAGACTTGGGCTTGGAAAGCCCGAGGGAAGTGGAGTCCTGATTCAGAACCGTCAAAGTCTGGCAGACTGACGGATTGGCAGAATCGTAGGAACGATAACGCACAGGAGGCAAAAAGGTGTCAACCCTGGTGAAGAACGAAGTCTTCAAAGCCTTGGAATTCAGCTTGGCATCCAAAGCTGAAAAAGCCTCAACCACCTGTACCGACTGGCATGGTCGAAGGCGCCCAGAAGCAGGTTGCTCCATAGGCTATTGGCGCGCGACCGATGATCGCGGCCAGGCTGACACTGTCGGCTGGTTAGCAGGTTTGAGCTCAGGCAGAAACCCAAACACAAAGTCAAGAGCCGCCCCCAAGTCCGAAGACTGCTGGCCCTCGACCTCAAGCATGTCGGACTCCTCCCCAGAGTCGGAAGACACATAGCCCATCGTGGGCAAACCAGCCGACGCCTCCCATGGTGTCGGGACACCAGAGGAATCGGAAACCGGCCTGTTTCCAATCCCGGGAGGCGGCGCCATAGGAGGCGCCTGGAAACCACCCATAGCCTCGCTGGAAGCAACAGGAAGGCTCTTAGAGAGAACCTGAGTGAGTAAGGAGAGGGCCTCCCTAAGCTCACTGCCTGTACCGACCGGTTCGACAGGGGAGCGAACCGGCAAAGTGGCTTCACCTCTGACCCTCTTAACCAGCGAAGGGTCACGATCCTCCAAAACACCCGATGCGGGACGACAGGCGGCAGCCAAAACATCTGAAGGCAGACGTGTATAGGGGTACGATGCACCCCGAGGATCAATATTGCGAGGACTCATGAGAGTCACCGCGGACCTCTGCGGGGCAGAAGGTCCAGGCTGCACAAAAAGCGTTGGTCCCCCAAAACTGGTCGTGTGACCAGAGTGAGTGGACGGAAACGCCACGGAGTTCATAGTGTTTCCACTACGAACATCCGAATCCAAAGACACAACTGTGGTACTCGACGGCGACGAGACCACAGCGATGGGCTCTGCCGGCAGCCCCTTCCGACTTCGCCGAGTTGAAGCCAGGGAAGGCTGGGGCCGATATCCCACGTCTACAGTATCGGACAGTTCTGCAGTCCCCTGCAGCGAAAAGCCGAGGCCGGCTGAAACAGACAACGAAGCAGACGGACCAGCAGCAGTAGTAGATACGTCGAGAGTCGTTGAGGCTGGTGAAATAGTGGAGAGAGCACACCGGCTCGGCTCCGAAGGAGGAGTCACAACCCTAGTGACAGCCTCAGATGTCGACTGGAGGGGGACCGTAGTCCCGGAACCAGGCATCTCTACACCAGAACACTCAACGGCTCCCGCAGTATCCACCACAGGAAAAGACTGCACATCCCCCACGGAGGAGGAATAACTCTCACCAGACAAAGTCGGCTCGGGAGGCCCCGAACGACCATGTTCTCCTTTCCCGCGGGAGCGGGAGGCACGGCCACGAGAACGAACGACACGATTTACAGACGCCCAAAAGGTGGAAGACCATGTTCCACAGACACCACACGGCCGCTCGGCCGAACACCCATTACAGGAGGAACACGACGAATGTACATCATCCACATGCTTAGGCAGCAGACACTGCCCACAAGGAATTGTCCTAGGCATGAAAGAGGTGAGAGGAGCAGAGAAGGTGAGATCAGAAAACAGAACACCCCCAAAGAGAGAAAGGTGACAGAAACAAAGACCCCAGACGGTCGACCGGGAAACACCCAACAGGAAGACTACTCTCAACAGAAAGAAGAAACACTGTAGGAGTGGTACCCCCGCTGACACCTAACTCTAACACAATTAGAAAAATTTGCAAAAAAAGCATGAACAATAATTGTGAAAATCTAAGTCCGAACCGCGTGGCCCGCGAAATTCGCGCGCGACTCGAGAGAGAGCAAATAAATATACATTATGGACATATAATAGAAAAAAGAGAATATAAAACACTGTTCCTGAGAATACAAAGGATACACTGTGGTATAATGAATCAGGAATCATCAAACATCGAGCTGGTGGAACACTGATAAGCGTGCAAAAACATCTCGACACGAAGCGGATTTTAAAAAGAATGAGTCTTTAGAGACGGTATATGCGCACTGGCAACGGAAGTCGTGGAGTTGTACTTGGGAGAGAGCGTCCCGTACTGGGTCTGCGCCGGTTGCACTCGACCCAGTTTTGGCTTATTTTTATTGGTGCTTTTGCACCACTTTTCTTTCCCAACTTGCTTGGGAAAGACAAAAATAGAGAGTATTTTATCCGAGTTAGGGACTTCCACTGTAGTGCAAGCCTGTAGTAAACAATTGTGAGTAGGTTGATAAGAAATATGCTTTTTAAAATACGGAATGACTTGTCTGTTTTTATTCCCCACGTCTTTGAGTCGTTGTTTGTAGAAATATCTTCCATTCCGAAATATGTTATTGGGATTATCTATTGACCAAACACTGCTCCAAAGGCTGACATTGATCAGTTTTTGACTACATTATCTGAGATTCTCAATAAATTTAATAGGGAGAATAGAACACGTTATCTCATGGGAGATTTCAATATTGACTTATTAAATTTTGGTAGCCATTCAAAAACTAATATTTATGTGGATTCTATGTTCAGTGCAGGCTTCATGCCCGTTATTACTCATCCGACAAGGGTCACAGACTTCTCAGCAACTCTTATAGACCATATATTTTGTTACAAAGTTACTGAGTACAGAGCCGGAATTATTATCACGGATGTAAGCGATCATTTTGCGACGTTCTGTATTGGACAAATGACCACATGGCAGTATACACCCACTCAGTATCATAAACGGGAATTTAAATGAGAAAATATTGATTGTTTTAACCCTTTACCCAACGCAGACGATATCAAAATTTATTATTTTAAATATCAATTTTTCAATTTTTTCAAAAAATTTCAACAAAACCATATCATGTGACCCCTCGTTGGAATGAGCTCGACAAGATCGTTTCAATGAGGGGTCACATGATATGGTTTTGTTGAAATTTTTTGAAATATAATATTTTTTCAACTGCTGAATTTGCATATTACGCGGGTGGATGCGGGCGATTCGTTGGGTAAAGGGTTAAGAGGCTTCTACCTGATAATGACTTCACTAATATACTGACTACTGAATAGTACTTGCCCCAACACTGCGTACAATGCCTTTCTCTGTTGTTTTCAAAAAGCATTTGATCAAGCCTTTCCTCTAAAACCAGTGACTACCCTTAAACAAGAGGCCCCAGAGGGCCTGAGGGCACTCACCTGACAATGTAGACTAAATATCAACCCAGGGAATTGATTTCAACAAGTTGCATCTGGCCCTCCTAAGAAAGGCTTACACTAAATATCCAAAGATTCTGACTGGTGGATCTAAAAAATAAGATTTTTAAAGAATATTCCTCATATTGAACTAAGTTATAATTCTGGCTCCCATAGGGAGCCCAAATATGAACCCAGGGACTTGGCTTTAACAAACTTGAATCCTTCCCCCCCCCCCCACACTCCCCAAGGATGCTGCACACCAAATATCAAAACATTCCGACCACTGGATCTGAAGAAGATTTTTTAAGAAAATTCCTCATTTTGAACTAAGTTACAATTCAAGCTTCCACAGTGAGCTCAAATATTGACCTAGGGACATGGCTTGAACAAACTTGAATCTTACCCCCCTAAGGATGCTGCATACCAAATATCAAAAGCATTCTGACTGCTGGATCTGAAGAAGATTTTTAAAGAAAATTCCTCATTTTGAACTAAGTTATCATTCGGGCTTCCACAGTGAGCCCAAATACGTACCCAGGGACTTGGCTTGACAAAACTTGAATCTCAACCCCTAAGGATATTGCATGACAAATATCAAAACATTCCGACTGCTGAATCTGAAGAAGAAGATTTTTAAAGAAAAATTCCTCATGTTGAACTAAGTTATAATTTGGGCTTCCACAGGGAGCCCAAATATGAACCCAGGGACTTGGCTTCAACAAACTTGAATCTCACCCCCCTAAGGATGCCGCATACCAAATATCAAAACATTCCAACTGCTGGATCTGAAGAAGAAGATTTTTTAAGAAAACTTCTCATGTTGAACTAAGTTACAATTCGAGCTCCCACAGTGAGCCCAAATATGGACCTAGGGATATGGCTTAAACAAACTTGAACCCCCCCCCCCCCCCCCCCCCCCCCAAGGATGCTGCATACCAAATATCAAAACATTCCGACTGCTGGATCTGAAGAAGAAGATTTTTAAAGAAAATTCCTCAGTTTGAACTAAGTTATAATTCAGGCTCCCACAGTGAGCCCAAATATGAACCCAGGGACTTGGCTTGAACAAACTTGAATCTCACCCCCCTAAGCATGCTGCATACCCAATATCAAAAGATTCTGCCTGCTGGATCTTGAGAAGAAAATTTTTAAAGAAATTTGCCTGAAATGCACTAAGTTGAAATTCAGGCTCCTATACTGAGCCCAAATATGAACCCAGGGGGCCAATTTGTACAAACTTGAATCAGATCCTCCCCACAATGTTGCATACCAAATATCAAAAGATTCTGCCTGCTGGATCTGGAGAAGAAGATTTTTTAAGAAATTTGCCTGAAAAGGACTAAGTTCAAACTCGGGCTTCTATAGTGAGCCCAAATATGAATGCAGGGGGTCGATTTGAACACACTTGAATCTCACCCCCCTAGAGATGATGTATACTAAATAAGAAAGAATTCTGCCTGGTGGATCTGAAGAAGAAGATTTTTTGAATTTTGGAAAGAAATTCATGGGTGCTATCAGAGTTATGCCCCTTGTGGTGCCCCTTGTGGTGCCCCCTGTGGGTGCGGCATGTTTATTTGTACAATTTTGAATTGACATATGATAGGGAACATGCACACCAAATTTGGTTCAATTTGATTCAGAAGTTTGTGAGGAGAAGTCGATAATGTAAAGTTCACGATGGACGACGACGGATGGTAAATGATAAGTTAAGCTCCCTTCGGTGAGATAAAAATACGTGAGATATGAACCATGGATGACATCAGGACTTCTGCAATCCTCATTTAATAAAAAGCGGTTATATCTAAAAAAGTTGAAAAAGCCCTCCAATACTAATATCCTTGAATATAAAAATTATTGTAAAGAGTTTAACCGATTACAACGTTAATGCAAGGCTGAATATTATGACAACATTTTACTTGAAAACAAAAATAATATTAAAAAACATGGGAAATTTTGAAGAAAGCTATTAATAAATCAAAGCGTTTGTTTGCTTTACCATCTAGCTTCATTGATAACGAAACTGAGATCAGCGACCCAAAGAAAATTGCCGATAAATTTAACTCCTTTTTTATTGATATTGGCAAAACGTTAAACAGGCAAGTTCCCCCTTCAAACAGATCATTTTCAGAATACCTAGGCAACGATTACAGAACAGAATCTTTCTTCATATCACCCTCTAATATTCAGGAGGTGGTACTTTGTATAAACAGCTTCTCTCCGAAAACTAGTACGGATTCTAATAATATTTCAACTAAATTATTGAAAAAAGTTGCATTCGAGGTATTGACTCCTTTAAATCGTATTATCAATCTATCCTTTAGTACCGCCATTATACCCGAAAAAATGAAAATAGCTAAAGTAATTCCGTTTTTTAAGTGTGGGAATCCACAACTGTTTAACCCTTTAACCAACGAATCGGCCGCATCCGTGCAAATTCAACAGTTGAAAAAATATTATTTTTCACAAAATGTCAACAAAACCATATCATGTGACCCCTCATTGGAACGAGCTCATTCCAACGAGGGGTCACATGATATGGTTTTGTTGAAATTTAGGTCTATAGTTATTAACCCTTTACCCAATGCAAATGATATCAAAATTTATTATTTTAAATATAATTGTTTTTAATTTTTCAAAACATTTCAACAAAACCATATCATGTGACCCCTCATTGGAACGAGCTTGTTCCAACACATGCGACATCAGGCGGGTGAAGGCCCAAGGATCCAGGTCGAGGCTGAAGGGCATGGCCTTGAACTGGTAAACTTGCCCCAGAAAAGCGAACCTGAGATACTTTCGCGATGTCCAATGAATTGGAATGTGAAATTAAGCGTCTCACAGGTCAAAGCTGGAAGCAAAAACTCCCTGGTGAATGGAGTGGCGAATCGACCTGAAAGCCTCCATGCTGAACTTAGGAGCAATGATAGACTGGTTCAGGATACTCAGATCGATAACCGGTCCTTCTTTGGCACCAAGAACAGGAGGGAATAAAATCCCACTGAACGAATGTTCTTGATGACCTCGATCGCCCCCTTTGACAGGAGATTGCCTATCTCCGTGATCAAAAGTTCCCAACGTGTAACGTTGAAAGGGACTTGTGTTGGAAGAGGCACTCTCGACTGAGTTGGATGCTTCAACCTGGGATGAATTGAGTTGTGTACTGCCGACGCCTACCCTTACCCTGTGAGTAAGTAGAAACGGCAGCAGGAGGATCAGCCCTTGGCTGCGCAGAGGAAGTACAAGGGCACTTGTTAGGTTTTGGACGGCCCCTGCCTCCAACAGAAGGCTGATCAAGCTGATGAAGCAGCAGCTGATCTATGGAATGACATAGGGCGTCATCCCAGACCGTCGCCACGGAACCATGGAATAGTTGTGGACCAGCCAAAGAAGCAGATCAAAGAGCAGTGCGCTGCCCCTCAGGAAGGGAACGGTTTGTGTCCAGCACAGCATCCCTGCAAACTAATTCCAAGTTAGCCGTGTTACAGGCATGTGTGTGAGTAAGATGCATGAGCGCCTTGGACAGCACAAACAAAAGAGCCTGTACGTCGTCAAACTTATCTGGGGGCAGATAAGCAGCAAAGAAGAGACGATGTGATCTGAGAGAGAAAGCATGTCCAGCATCTCTCTCGATAAGCCCAACACGGACCCCAGAGTCTCCATATGAATAACGGCCGACTTGGGAGTTCGAGTCCTGATCCAAGACCATCAAAGTCTGGCAGACTGACGGATTGGCGGAATTGTAGGAACGATAATGCACCGGAGGCAAAAAAAGTGTCAACCCTGGTGAAGAACAACATCTTCATAGCCTTGGAACTCAGCTTTGAGTCCAAAGCTGTAAACGCTTCAACCACCTGTACCGACAGGTGCGGTCGAAGGCGCCCAGAAGCAGGTTGCTCCACAGGCTTTAGGTGCGCGACTGATGATCGCGGCCTGGCTGACACTGTCAGCTGGTTTGACAGTTTGAGACCTGGAAGGAACCCAAACACAAAGTCAAGAGCTGCCCCCAAGTCAGAAGACTGTTGGCTCGCGACGTCAGGTATGTCGGACTCATCCCCTGAGTCGGAAGACATATAGCCCATCATGGGCAAAAAAGCCGACGCCTCCCATGGTGTAGGCACACCAGGAGGATCAGAAAGCGGACTGTTTCCAATCCTGGGAGGCGGCACCACAGGAGGCGCCCGGAAACCACTCGTAGCCTCGCTGGAAGCAACAGAAAAGGCTCTTGGACAGAACATGAGTAAGCAAGGAGATGGCCTCCCTAAGCTCACTGACCGTGTTGGCCAGTTCGACGTGGGAATGAACTGGCAAAGTGGCTTCACTCCTGACCCTTTTAACCAGCGAAGGGTCATGATCCTCAAATACACCCGACGCAGGGCGACGGGCTGCAGCCGAAACACCTGAAGGCAGATGTGAATAGGGGTATGACATACCCCGAGGATCTACAGAGAGGAAACTCAGGAGAGTTGCCGTGAACCTCTGAGGGACAGAAGGTCCAGGCTGCACAAAAGGCGTTGGTCCCGCAAAACTGGCCATGGGACCAGAGTGCGTGGATGGAAACACCTCGGAGCTCATGGTGGCCCCGCCATGAACATCCGAATCCAATGAGAACACTGCGGTGCTCGACGGCTGAGAGACCACAGTAGAGGGTTCGGCCGGCAGCCCCTTCTGACTTCGCAGAGTTGAAGTCAGGGAAGGCTGAGGCTGATACCCCACGTCTGCACTACCAGACATCTCTGCAGACCCCTGCAGGGATAAAACTGCTGTGCTCAACAGCTGAGAGGCCACAGCTGGGGGTTCAGTAGGCAGCCACTTCCGACTTCGCCAAGTTGAAGTCAGGGAAGGCTGAGGCCGATACCCCACGTCTACACTACCAGACACCTCTGCAGACCCCTGCAGGGATAAAACTGCTGTGCTCAATGGTGGAGAGGCCACAGCAGGGGGTTCGGTCGGCAGCCACTTCCGACTTTGCCGAGTTGAAGTCAGGGAAGGCTGAGGCCGATACCCCACATCCACACTACCAGACATCGCTGCAGACCCCTGCAGGGATAAACCAAGGCAGGCTGAAATGGTGACTGATGACGTAGCAGACACAACAGCAGTAGCAGCAGATATGACGGGAGCTGTTGAAACTGGCGGAAAAGGGGAGAGAGCAACCAAGCTCGGCCTCCAAAGGAGGAGTCACATCCCTAGTGACAGCCTCAGATGTTGACTGGAGAGGGACCATAGTCCCGGAACCAGCCATCTCTTCACCAGACAACTCAACAGCTCCTGCAGTATCCACCACGGTTAAAAACTGCACATCCCCCACAGAGGGGGTATAACTCTCACCAGATGTGGTCGTGTTGGGAGGCCCCGAAACGACAGCGTCCCCCCCACACCCCCTGCGGGTGCAGGAGGAACAGTCATGAGAACACACCAAAAGCGAGGGCAAAAAGAACTGCCCTAAAGGAACCGTACTGGACATAAACAGAGGTGAGAGCAGTAGAAGAAAAAGGTGAACTCAACAGATATAGAAAGTAGAAGAACACCCCCAACTGCAAGAGAAAGGTGGCAGAAAACGTGCCGGAGGGAACACAACTGAACCCAGACGGCCGACAGGGACCCAAAAAACAAAAATTCTGCGCTCAACAGAGTGGAGTAATCCTGTCTATACAGTCCCCCATTGACACCTAACTCCAATAATAATAATAAAATTTATCAACTGAAAAATTTTATGTCCGAACCACACGGTACGCGAAAGTCGCGCGCGACACGTAAAATATATAAAATACAATGAAAATGTGGTTTAAAATAATAACGAGAATATATAAAACAAAGTCCTGTTATTATATGATCCCCAGATCTATAATTCCAGTCACAGGAAACCATTATCAAAGAGTTGAATTATCACAGTTTCTGTATGCAAATGGATGTCCTACCACGTGGACGGACGAAAAAAGAATGATTAATTAGTGACTGCCTTGCGCACTGGTTACGGAAGTCGTGGATTTGTACTAAGAGAAGAGCGTCCCCTACTGGGTGTGCGCCGATGGCACTCGACCCAGTTTTGGCTTATTTTTTCTTGGTGCTTTTGCACCACTTTTCTTTCCCAAATCTCTTGGGGTAGATCAAAACAGAGAGTATATTTTCCGAGTTAGGGTCTTCCACTGTAGTGCAAGCCTGTAGTAAACAATTGTAAGGTATGTTGATAAGAAATGAAGATTACTATAAAGATCTGTTCTTTAGATGGGGCTTACCAGCTTAACTGGTTGAGTGCTAGAAGCCATTATTATGGCTGTATTGAAATGTGCTGAAAGCCAAGTTTGTGGCTTTACACTGTGTGCATTAGCTTGCTGTTTGCTCAGTAGTACAAGAAAGATTTCTATATAAAATTGTTTGGTTGCAATTTATTGGCGAGTGCCTATTGGTATTCTCCAATAAATTGCAACCAAGTAATTTTTTATGAACAAAATCTTGCTAAATTAAGGCAAATTTTTCTGGTACCATAGTATCTTTGAAAAAAAAATATCCATGTTTCAAATCATCTTTGAAAAATAATTTAGCACTCAGCCAGCTTAAAATATAACAACTCCAAAGAATACAACTTCAAATTGTTATTAAACTGAGGCCAGGCTGCTGTAAAGCATCTATGACTTGTGTTGTTGACCGCCTAACAGAAAAAAAAACCTATTATATACTCACAATAAAAATATTGTACTAAATGTATTAATAACAATATTATCAACAAATCCTCTCAAGTTCCATTCATTCTACGTGTTAACAAGTGAGACAGAAAAAGGGTTGGATCTTTGATAACTTTAATCATTTTCATTATGTGAATGTACTAGCTCAACTCTCCCATTTGGTTACCTATAATTATACTGTATATTTTATTTACAATATATTTTGCCTTTTATAAACATTCACAACATTCAGATATTAGTTCTATTAACTCCCCTTACAACATCAAAGGGTAACGTATCACTTCATATGCAAATGTCTAAACTTCACTTGAGGCTGCACATTTTTCCATTCCCATAATGATGTACTATTTGCAAACAACATTATACAGTTCTTATCTGGTACCTTATTATGTTGCATGTCTTATTGAATAATGAAAAATAAAGGCTAATCTTGTCTGAAATGGCTAGTTGTTTACACTTTGCTCATTTGAAAGAGCTTCTGTTTTTAACAGTGCTGTTGTGATATTAATATTGCAGATGAGTATACAGTTGAACCTCGATTAGGTGACTACGTAAGAGACACAAAGAACATATTTAAACATTAGTGTGCAGTGGTCCAACCTACTTCAATATGAAGGCAACTGTTTTCTCTCCTGTCACTCAAACTTCTGGGTTTGAACACAATTTCAAAGGCCAGGATCATATTGTGTCAAACAGTCAAACTAATAGAGGACACTGAAGTACACAGGGAACATCACTGCATGGCAGTAAGTAACTGTTAGACTTTCCAACTGAGCTTTAGTCTGGTTTGCACTATTGAAAACAAGTTTACCATTAACATGGCAATATTGCACCTTTGTACTTTGCATCATAATTCCTTCACTGGTCCAGTTGGGGTAAAAAAGGCTTACTAAAGGACACAACAATTTAAGTGCCATTGGTGTGATACAGTGGAACCCTGTAAATTGAATCGACATCTTGCCAGTGAAAATATTCAATTAATTGGCATATTCAAATTACAGAGAATTAATAATATTCCCGTGAGCATTGAATCTATTATATCTTGCTTGACAGAGCTCACAGAACTCTGTCAAACAAGATAAAATAGATCAAATGACAAAATGAGATGAACTAAAGCCAAATAGGTCTATGAACAATGAAAATACAGTGAATCATCAGCATAATTTCTCGACATATTACAATATTGTTTATTCACTTAACAGGAGTCTACTCTATAACCTATATACAATTAACAGGTCAAATTTGCATAGAACATGAGAGCGCGATGGCTCAGTGGTAGACTGTTGGACTTCTATACTAGAGGTCTTGAGGGATGACCAGCATTGTGTCCTTTGGCAAGGTACTTTATTCCAGTTGCCTACACAGGGGCACGATGATGCCGTGTGCTAAGGCGTACTGCACATTGATGGTACACATGTCTTCAACCGCTGTAACCCTGCTTGACCGGAGCTTGAACAGAGTTAGAATGTTGAGAAGCTGACAGTTCAGAAGCTAACAGTTGCTCATCGATGCTCGGTGGTTCTCACTGGGTACTCCTGCTTCCTCCACCTGTAAAACTTTCATGGTCACGATTAGCCTTTGTGCATAAGTATGTGACATTAAACACCAATAAATAAATATTGCATAGAACATGAGGTGAATACTTAGGTGTTTTGAAGTTAGACCAGCAGAACTATTAACTGAGGTAATTAGAACTACCGGTACTGTCAGAACATACAGGGTTACTGCATACTGCATGAAAGGCTATACACAAAACGACACACGCATGTGAACTGGTTAATCGATATGGCACTTGTGCCATCTTGGAAGGATAAATAAAACTTGAAGCCAAACGTTGTGTGTTTATCACACGCCTTCCCGTCTCTAAAAACAATTATTAGAAGGACACTCAGCAATTCATTTGACAATTATCAACAAAAATAACACATTTTATCACCAACCACATTTGCAAGGGGAACCTGTGTTACTATTTCATCCCCTGAGTTCCAATGTGTTCTATGTGCCCAATGGCACATAGAACACACTGAAACTCTGGGGATGATTTTTAGCTATCAATAGCGATTCAAACTGTAATTGAGGTGCACGATTTGTAGAAAATTCCAGCAAAATTTTGCTTCTATTTAAAAACAGTCCATGAACGATTTCTGTTCCGCACACATGTGCGGAACAGATTTTCATTTTCCATATGGTTTAGTGTTGCTGTAGATGGGGATTTCAAAGAACAGGCATGTAATGAAAGGTTTTTCTATTATCTGTCCTTGTGGAATTTTCAATTTTTGTTCAACATCATTCCTTTCTTGGAAAACAATCCACAGATACATTGTAACAGACAATGCACACAACAATATGATACGGAAATGTGGTGTTGAAAGGTTAAACCTTTAGAATATAGAGTTTTAAGGAAAAAAGATTTGTTACCTTCAATAACAAAAATCTGCTATACATCAAGTTCTTCTATGCATATTTAACTATATAAAGTAAGCCCAACAAACAGTGACTTTCTTTCATAACAAAAAACACGTAAAGAAAAATATTTAAATGCAGCAACAGGTGTTATTGGGTGATAAAGAGAACCTCTTAAGCCATTCACAGCCAGTAGCATTTCACTACACAATATTAGGAATATTTTTTACACAGTTCTAATCTGCCTTTATCGGTTCATATGTTCAATGGAGTAGATACCCCAATAAGAATAAACCTGTGCACTACATGTGATACAAATAGATTAAAATCCACTGCCCCACTCCTATACTATAATAAGTGACTTGTAATAGTTCAATATGAACACAATGTCTTTTAAGATATAAATGACATAAAGAATTAAAATAGGGAGTAGGTGTGGAAGAAAAACAGTTTGTAGCCGAAGTATAATCACCACATTTACTCTTTACCCACTGAGTAATTTTCAGGAATTGTTCATCAAATCTAGTCATGGATGCTTTGAAGTAGCCATGACAAGATTTGATGAAATATTCCTGAACATTTGACACAAGAAACCATTAGTCAAAAAGTCTATACAATTCAAAGTAGAAAATTTGGTTACATATTCTCTCAAATTTTACTTATTTCAATGGCAAGAAATTTCCTGTCCTAGGCAGGAATATCTGCCAGCAGCATGCAAGAAGTTAATGGCAGTCATAGTAGTAGTGTGGTAATAATAGCACCAGTAATGTAATAGTAGTAGAGGTTTTGCCTTAAGTTCAAACAATGGTAGAATTAGTGAAAGCAGTCAGAGGAGTTTGTTTATTGGGCTTAACAGCCAGGGTCATATTGCATCAGTTTCATAGGCGGAGGAAGCCAGAGTATATGCAAAGAACCACTGAGCAACACCAACTCTTCAATTTCCTATTCCAGCTCAAGCAGGATTAGCACTGGCAGAAGGCAAATGCACCATTGACTTACTATATGCCATAGTACACAGTGCCACCATGCTCCCTGACGGGAAAGGAGAGAGAGATAACTCTCACTGACCATCACTCTCCTAAACAATTCACTAGGGGAGCAGCAATTGATCACTCGCCTTCATGATGTGTGCAGAAATTATGTCTAAACATCAAGTTATATATTGCTTTTCAGTCACCCGTTACCTGACCCAACTGGTAAACAATACTTGCAAAACATTATCTCACATTACTAAAATCTTTCATTTTTTGCTTTAAGCATATCTTATGACACCTCATTGGAATGATCCCAATGACCTCGTTCCAATGAGGGGTCATAAGCTATGTTTTAAAAGCAAAAATAACAAACTTATGTGGTCATTTTCATGTATAAAGCTTGTCAGTTTGGGCTGTCATTGTAGGCAAGGGGTTAAATCACTCTTGAATTTTTCACTCTCGCAAAATCAAAATGAGGAGAGTGATCATTCACTCGCCTGCATTTTCTTCCCTGCAGTCAATGCATGGGCATTCAGTGATTAGGTGTATTGCTCATGGAAACAATGCAAATGATGATGGTCAGAAGATCTGCTGACCTTTCAATCTGAAGTCAAATACACAACCAATGAGTCACCATGCTCCCTTTTCGGGTAGTAGTTACTGTTAACCCTTGAGGTCTTGAACTTTTCTATATATTTTTACAACACTTTGACATGATTCATCTTGTGTCTTTGAAGCTGTTTCTACTTAATTACGTCTTGGTTGCCTGTGAAAGTTATTTCCCTTTGGAAGCCTGCAATAGGGCATAGCACACATAATTGATGCACTAACATTTGCTGCAGTGTTAATAACCAACTCTCATCAGAATAACAAATGTAATTGGCAAAAAAATTACATCTTTTGCATTTTGGAACCTAAGGGGAACTTTTGGGCTTCCACATCAAGCCCAAAAATGGACATGGATACTAGACTTGAACAAACTTGAAAGTATAGGAGTAAAACAGGCTACTTGCCAGAAATTAACGCTTTCTGTATAAGGACAAATTGCATGAATTTCACAAAAAAGCAAGTTATCTCCCCTTGGAGCACCAGAAATCAGCCATGGCACACACATTTGATACAGTAACATTTGCCAGTGTAAATAGCCAAGTCACATAAAAGGGGCAGGACAGAGCAATTTGAGCAAAATTCAATTGTTGGGCAAAAGGGAACATATATCCCAACTTTGGGTAAATTTGGCTCAGAAGTTAAGTACTGAGCTTATGATGTGACATGACAACATGTATCACAACATGACGTGACAATATAAATTATTGATATGCATGACAGGGGCGATTCCTGTATACTCCCCTATCAGGGGTATAACTAACTCAATGATCGGATTTCAATATGGGGGGGGGGGGGGGGCATAAAATATGCTTTGAAAAAATATGGAAATTTTTCTATTTAATTCAGGTAAATATTTTTTAATTGTTGCACATAAACAGGAGTTAAGTAGAAGGTTATTGAGTACTAAGGTGTGTAAACCTAATTAATTTGATGTAGCTGGAGAGACAAACTAATTTGCAGTTAAAATAATTTAATGATTTTATTGCAGTTAATTAGCGTCATGTCCTATTCTCGGGATAATTTCATTTTAACAAGTTTTGTTAGTGTACCTTGAAAACCTTTGACAAACTATCTATTTCTCACTTATTAACATGAAATTACACATAAACAATCAGCAATTATTCGCCATAAAAATGGAAAAAGAAGACAAAAACATATCATAACTGTTCTCATTTCTTTCTGGACCGCAGCTTGAATGGGGTAACTTGGGATTTGGCAGCCCAAAATAAGACATTAAACACAATCTACTTCCACAAAAATATATCATTTTTAATCATGTAACATTAAAGTTATGGTCTAAAGACAGAAAGAGTTGAAAAAAGATGTATGGATAATGGACCTATATGACAGAAATATTCAAATGGTCGATAGACAAATTATTCGGAAGTGCTCTCTGGTGACAAAGTCAGAGCAGAAATGATGAAAATGTCAAATAGTTAATATGTTTTGTGCCTATATCCCAATAAATTCTGTCTTTTGATTGGTCAGAATGCCTTGGACAAATAGCCAGGGTAAAGGGTGCACCCAACATCCAAGGTATAAGAGAGCGTGCAACATCCAGGGTATTTGGGCCTATCAAACATTGGGGGTATATGGTTTAAATGAAAGTGTTTCGCTTCCGCTTGCCTCCATATAAAAATCAAAGAAAAAGACCTGAAAATAGTCACAAATATTATCAGATTTCCAACAATTTGATCATATTTTGCTGTTATAAAATAAATAGTCGAATAATTAAATGAAACAACTTGAGAAACATAAAATAAGAGTAAGTATCGTTTCCTCAGTTCCAATGTGTTCTATGTGCCAGTAGGCACATAGAACACACTGAAACTTGGGGAACGATATGTAAACAAAATACTGTTTACTCATTTTCTCAACAACCAAGGGATGTAACTTTATCTGTTGTCTTCTGCGTTTGTAAAAACAAACAAAACAATTATTCACGAATTTGATCCAACGATTACGGAGCATGAGAAACAGGCCCACAAATTTTTCTCCACTATGTTTCTATTGTGTTTCAAATGGGACAAAAACGTTATCTCCGTCAACATGTGTGGTATATGGAGATTTAATACCTGCCAACATATACCATACATGTTGGCAGAGATAACTTGTAAGAGTCAAGAGCACTGGAAGAATCCGAGGGCAAGGAGCAGGGGGGGGGGGGGGGCAGGGATTTCAGAAAGGGGCAATCGACTCTCGGTTTTAGTTAAGGCCGGGAGTTTACAAAGTATCATAAACTGTAATGTAACACTCAATATAGTATTGTGACACTGTGGACACATAAAGCTTTAGAACTAACCCTGATGAATGAAAAGATCCTTTGTTTGATGGTTATCAAAATTGTGTGCACTAAATCTTGTTCATGAAACAGGATCTCAGTTTCAGTCCTCAGAAATCCAGTCTTTTTGACAAGTGCACTTCTGGGGAAAAAGGACACTCCCTGCCACTTGCCCCCTTGTCTTGAGGAAGGAGGCAGCCGCCCTTGCTCCAGCACCCTAAGTTGTTATCTGGATAATCAATTTTAACCAACTGATGTCGAAATATTAAAATTTCAAGCTGCAAATTTTTTCCCATAATACAACAAGGAATTTAAACATTTTAATCTTGCTTACAGAGCTTATAGAGCTTATAAAGCTAGCTCTGTCAATTAAGACTGATTTGGTTAAATTCCTAGTTATATTAGAGAAAAAACTGCAGTTTAAAATTTCAGTCTTCTGACATCAGCGTGCAGAAGGTTACATAATAATGACACTTTAGAAGAAACTTACTTTTGGCCAAAAAAGTTACAAACAAAACAATGTTGTCTAGGCCCAAAATACAGGCTTTCAGCATTTTTCCGTAACACTCAAATATGGATTCCATGCACTTAATAGGATAAATACAGTATGGCCGACGTGGACTGGTCACTTTCCAAGGGTGGGCAATATTTCCACAGATGCAATAATATTAGATTCTAAACACTAATTATGGGAATAATCATCAAAAATTTAATTAATGAAGCACTGGGTACAACCTGGTAAATGCATGCAATCCATGGCAACAGTAGTGTAACTTTACTAATTCATTTTATATTTCAAAATATAATTGAAAAAATGCTAAATAGAATGAACATAATGAGCTCAGTGAGGAGTTAAAAGCAATATTTTGGAAATAACAAGGACAAGGAAATATATTGTGCAGTTGTATTTCTTTCATCTTTTCATGTGTATTGTTTCTAGCATTTAGCGTATATTCCACACTTTCAGAAGACAATGTTTGTTCATTCATTTGTTTGTTTGATGTTGGAGTATTAACAAAACTCTCAACAGCCAGGGTCATAAGGAATCTTTAGGTTTATGAATAGAGAATGCCTGAGTACCCAGTGAGAACCGCAAAGCAGAAGGATGACACTCTTGGACTTCATGACCTCCAAATCAGAAGTTATGAAAAGCCAACCCAGGCCTGATCATTTGAAAATCACAGGGGAGCCACAACAGTCTCCTTAAATTCCCAAGGGGAGCCATATCAACTGATTTTAATAGGCAAATCTGATATTTAACCCAAATTAATAGGAGCTATTTACTTTTTAGATTGGAAGGGCAATTATGGTGATCCTAAACTGGTTGAGTGCTAGAAGCCACTATCAGGGCTCTACTGAAAAGTGCTGAAAGCCACTACAGTGGCTTTACACTATATTTATTACCTCGTTTGCTCAGCAGTCAAAACACAAAACAAGAGGCCCCAGGGGGCCTGAGGGCGCTCAACTGACATGGTAGTCTAAATATCAAACCAGGGACTTGACTTGGATAAGCTGCATACGCCCCTTCTCAGAAAAGCATATACCAACTAGACGAAGCACACAATACACAGAATTTTTCTTCTATTTTCAGTTCCTGCACTTTTACGTCCCATAAAAAACAGATTTTTTTTATTTTTGTTTGGAAATTTTCAAAGCCCAAACAAAATATTTTCAGACTAATATTTTTTTTTTCTTAAAATTAACCAAATCGCATAAAAAACCAAAAAAACTAATTTCCGGATTTTGGCCCAAATTTTTTAAGTCCCACCCGGACCCCAAATTTTCAGGGTAAAAAATTTTTTTTTTTTTTTGTCTTAAAATTGACCAAAATGCATAAAAACAAAAAACTCATTTCCAGATTTTGGTCCAAAATTTCTAAGTGCCACCGGGACTTCAAATTTTCAGTGTAAAAAGAAAAAAAAATTTGTCTTAAAATTGACCGATATGCATAAAAAAACAAAAAAACTCATTTCCGGATTTTGGTCAAAAATTTCTGAGTCCGGACCAGGAACCCAAATTTTCAGCCTAAATATGAACCCAGGGACTTGGCTTGAACAAACTTGAATCTCACCCCTAAGGATACTGCATACCAAATATCAAAAGATTCTTATTGCTAGATCTGAAGAAGATTTTTAAAGAATATTCCTCATACTGCACTAATTTAAACATTTGGGCTCCTATACAGAGCCCAGATATGGACCCAGGCAATTGATTTCAATAAACATGTGAAACAATCTTCCAAAGATGTTATATGTGAAACTTGAAAGCTTTTGGAGCAGTGGTCTGGGAGAAAAGTAGTCTTAAATGCTTTTCCCATTACCCACAGTGTTAAAAAATGCTGACTCAGCACTTTTTCAAAAGTCCCCAAAAAGTACCCCATGATAAAAACGATAGCAATTTTTCTGTTGATCCTTAGGAAGCTTCACACCAAATAAGAATTCTCGGTGCCGTGTAGTTTTAGAGATATGGGAATTTTAATTTTTTTCTATTTTTAGCTCCTGCGGTTCCCATGGGGCGACAGGAAAAAAATTGGGGCATAAATTAAGTACTTATGACCCAATAAGACCTCATATCAAATTTGGTTCAAATCTGCCTCTCGAGTTGGAAAATAGAAATTTTGGGTGGGGCAAAAATTCTTGCCCCTCCCATAACGACGGCAAATATAGCCCCACAAACTTCTCTTGAACAAATCTGAGTCTACACCTCAAAAGGAAGCTGCACACCTAATATCAAGTCTCAGCTACTGCTGGTTCATGAGAAAAAGATTTTTTAAGATTTAGGCACACTTTTTGGGCATAGCCCTACCAAGGGATGAGGCAACTTGATTTGAACAAAATCAAATTGCGATGTCATAACAAACTATTATCTCAAATATCAATTAAATTGATTCAGCGGTTTGGGAGGAGAAGACGCAAACACTATGTTCACGGACGATGACAGACAACGGACGGTGAGTGCTCACTATAGCTCTCCTGACTGAAAGTCAGGTGAGCTAAAAATGTTTAAGCCAATTGTTTTATTTAAATTTATTGGAGAGTGCCAAGAGGCACTCTCCAATAAATTGTAACAAAACAATTGCTCATGAACAAAATCTTACTACATTGAGGCTGCTTTTGCTCATAGTATGGTACCCTTGAAAAAAATACTCGCATTACAAAAAAAAAAATTTAGCACTCTACCAGTTAATTTAGGTTTGCAGGAGCTGTTGGGAGCAATGACAATGGCTTTCCTAAAATAATCAGACCTGCTGATTATTTTAGGAAAGCCATTGTCATTGCTCCCAACAGCTCCTGATGGTGTGTGGCACTCCACCCTCTACCTTTCACCCACAAATAATGCTGCCAGTCAAATAAAGATCCAGTTCGTGCTTCAGTAAACAATTATTGTAAATTGGTAAAAAAAACAACACCCCCACCAGACATATATATTTATATATGTATCTCAGTGCCTGTAATGAGTTCTACTAATTTTAAACAAATAGACAGACCTTCTTATTCCAAATAAAGAAATTTAAGTGACAAGTATCCAAGTCTCGGTCAGTAAATTCCTTTTATTTTTCTTATCCTATTCAAATAATACTATCTTCTTCCTTCACCCAACAAAATTTGCCCAACATGGCCAGTGTACAAACAAGAGGCTTCTTCGGTATATGTTAACTAAAGATGCAAATGAGTTCTGAGCAAACCAAGGTACATACTGTCAACCTTCATGGCAGGTAACAAGCCTATACGATGTGGACATTTATTTATGTTTGTGTTTATGGTCACTTTTCACATCTGTGGCCATATCATGGCAACACAAGTCGAGTTTAGCCAATCATCTCTATATCTATGCTGCCCATTTTAGGGGACTTTCATCCCAGATGTTCAGTGACTGCTGGGAAGAGAATGCAGGCGAGTGAATAATCACTCTCCTCAATTTTGATTTTGCAAGAGTGAAAAAATTCAGGAGAGTGATTTTAACCCTTTACCTATTATGACAGCTCAAACTTGCCAGCACAATACATGAAAATGACCATACAAATTTTGTTATTTTTTTTTTCATTTTTGCTGTAAAAACATAGCTGATGACCTCTCATTGGAATGAGACCATTGAGCTCATTCCAATGAGGTGTCATAGATATGATTTAAGCAAAAAATTTAAGATTTCAGTTGTGCGAGATAATGTTTTGAAAGTATCGTTTCATAGTTGGGTCATGTAATGGGTGACTGAAATACAATTTTTTAACTTGATGTTCAGACAAAATTTCTACATACATCATAAAGGCGAGTGATTAATTGCTCCCAAAGTGAAAAGTTTAGGAGAGTGATGGCGGGTGAGAGTGATCACTTTCCTTTCCCTTCAGTCCCTGGATGTTGGTAACAGAGTCCTATATTACACCAGGAAAACAGACTTTCGGTTTGTACAGAATATAAAACTTCAGACAAATAGGAAGTCTTCCTTCTTGTATTGCTTTTGGTATTGATTTGCTAGACCATCCAGAACCATGATAAATACACATTGAGTTGATGAGAACAGATCAGCTGTATGCCACGTGCCACCTTTGGTGACTTGTGGGATGCGGCTGATCTACTCTCATAAATGATATGAAATACATAACACCACACCAGATCAGTTTTTGTCATAATAATCTTTTTATACCCCCATTTCAGAGAAGTATTTATTTATATATTTATTGGTGTTTAAGGTCGCATATTTCTGCACAATGGCTAATCATGACCATGACAGTTTTACGGGTGGTGGAAGCCGGAGTACCAGGAAAGAACCACCGAGCAACTGCACACAACTGTCAGCTCCCCAACATACTAATTCCACACAAGCAGGGTTAGCATTGGTTGAAGACTTAGTACACAACACCACCATGTCCCTACAGGGGCAATGGGGGTGAAGTGTCATGCCCAAGGACAAAATGCGGTTGCCTCAGGTGGGATTCTAACCGAGGACCTCTCGGCTTACAGCCTGCACCTCTACCTACTGAGCCACCATGCCCCCTTTTCAGAGAAGTGGGGTCTGCCCCAACATTTTTCAACTGATTTTGATCAAACATCTCAAACTTGTCACATAGTTATGACGTCACGCCTTTGTTAAAAGTGTGTGATATATTTTGAAGAGTTGGTTAGAGCATGTGTGATATTCAACATATATCGCCACACTTTTACCAATCAAGGAACAATAGACAGTGATTGTGTAACCTGTCAGTTCTAATACAAACACAGCCGAGAGGAAAGATTAAGGGCACCTGTGCTAAAATGTTTTGAACAGAGAAACGAGAATTTACCTGACTTTTGATTTTATTGATAGAGTTAAAGAAAGAAATCCACACCCGGGTGTAAATGATAAATGGAACGTTTAATTTCTCGCTCAACCTTTTGAGCGCAATGACGAAACGGAAAAAATGAAGTAATATCACTTGCTTTCCATCAATCTTCATGTGTCTTGCAAGTTTGGCTTAAGAAATTAACTAATTAAACGGGAATGGACACGTGTCAGACAAGGGTTCAGTGGAGTGTTTGATTGTTCGTGTTTTGATTGTTTGTGCAAACATCAATGTGACAAGTCGGTTACAGCACAAAAACTCGTGATATTGAACATACAATCGCTCGAGCTAGTTACTCGGACAAGTCCTCGTTAACTAACTCTCGTGATTGTATATTCAATATCACTCGTTTTCTATGCTGTAACCTATACATTATGACTAAAATTTTTCATCTGTGACAATTTTAACCAGGTTATCGCCCATGAACTTAGATTTATTATTATCATATATCTTTACAGCCAGGTAAATCACATAAAAATAATCGAAAATAGATTTGTACACATATAAACAAATTTATGAACACGTTGTGTGAATTGTATTCTATTACATCACTATCTCTATCTCTATGTCATTCATTCATCAAGTAAATAAAGCGGTAATACAAAACGTCATCACAATACATCATTCACTGATGAAGATACCATAATGTTCAGGTTGTTTCTCATCGTCAAAGCTATCACAGATACTGCAAACTGTATGTATTTAATGTGATTTTAATTAACCTTTTACCCAATGTAATGGCCAAAACCGGCCAGCGCTATTCACAAAAATCGTCATTTAAATTTTCATTATTTTTTGTCCTTTTTTGTCTCAGAAACATAGGTTATGACCCCTCTTTGGAAAGAGCTCATCAAGCTTGTTCCAAAGAGGGGTCATAACCTACGTTTTTGAAACAAAAAATGAAAAAAAATTAGTTATTCAAAAATTTTGTTTGCAAGTGTCGTCTGCTTTTCATGCTAGGTAAAGGGTTAATGGTGAATATTTACGTCTGATTTTCAGGCATAAATGATATTTTTCAGCCATTAAAATACCTGCCGAATGGAAACAATTGGCTATTTCCAGAACATAACTCTTAGTTCCCTGAACTCAGCTGGAGTGGAGTGTAGTCGTAACATAGAGGTGATTATAGTTTGATAGCCTCATTTGTGAGTTTGGGATATGGATTTGGAAAATCATACTCGTTTTCCACCAGATCGGACTGAAGGGTTCTAAAATAGTGGTATCGGATTTATTTTCCTATTAGGTAAATAATAAAACTAATAACATTCAATGCAGCAATGTTAGCTTCATGAGTCCTTTCCAACATTGTATTACAAACAAGAGGCCTTAAGTGCTCACCTTGAACAGAACATGATATAAACAGAGTCCAAGAATGAGTCTACATTAAGCAATCCATCTCCATACGATACACTGTCAATCCTTGAGCCCCTCAGGAAGGACAAAAATAGTCCGAGCATCATGGCTTTTCTTCAGTTGATCATAATGTAAAACGTGGAGCTCCCCTATGAAGCCCCTTGATACAAACTATGTGCATTAATCTTAGTTACACACCTCTAGAGGGTGCTGAATACAAAATTTCTAATTCTTCAGCTACATGGCCAATTCCGGCTTCCATAGGGAGCCAAATATTAACCCAAGTCTCGATTTGAACAAAGTTGAATCTGACCTCCCAAGAGATGTTGTACACCAAATATGAAAGCATTCTGAATGTTGGATCTGAAGAAGATAATTTTGAAAGAAATTTCTTCATATTGCATTAAGTTAAAATTTGGGCTACCACAGTGAGCCCAAATATTAACCTACAGACCTGATTGGAACAAACTTGAATCTGACCCACCTATAGATGTTACCAAATATGAAAGCATTCTGACTAGTGGATTTGAAGAAGAAGATTTTTAAAGAAATTTCCTCATATTGCACTAAGTTAAAATTTGGGCTACCACAGAGAGCCCAAATATTAACTCGGGGAACCAATTTGAACAAACTTGAATTTGACTCCCCTAGAGATGTTGTAAACCAAATATGAAAGGATTCTGACAGGTGAATCTGAAGAAGATTTTTGAAGAAATTCCCTCTTATTTTACTAAGTTAAATTTCAGGTTCCCATATGGAGCCCAAATATAAATCCAGCCACTCGAATTGAACAAACTTGAATCTGACACCCCTAGAGATGTTGTATACCAAATATGAAAGCATTCCAACTGGTGGATCTAAGAAGATTTTTTAGGAAATTTCTTCATATTGCACTATGTTAAAATTTGGGCTACATAGCGAGCCCAAATATATACCTAGGGACCCAATTTGAACAAACTTGAATCTGACCCCCCTAGAAATGTTGTATATCAAATATGAAAGCATTCTGACTGGTGGATCTGTAGAAGAAGATTTTTAAAAATGATCTCCCATATTGAACTAAGTTAAAATTTGGGCTTCCATAGGAAGCCCAAATATTAACCTAGGGACTTAGTTTGAACAAGCCTGAATCTGCCCCTCATAACAATGATGAAGTATACCAATCATTAAAAGATTCTGACTGGTGGTTCTGAAGAAGAAGATTTTTAAAGAATATTCCCCATATTACCCCAAGTTAAAAATTTGGGCTCCTGTATTGAGCCCAAATATGAACCCATGGGCTTTATTTTAACAAACTTGCATCTGACCTTCTATGGATTCTGTATATCAAATATCAAAAGATTCTGACCATTGGTTCTGGAGAAGAGTTTTTTTTTTTAAATTTTTGCAAATATGCTGACTCAGCATTTTTTCAATGCCCTCTTCAGAACACCCTAACATAACCCATGGCAATTTTTTCTTACCATTCAATTCTACTGGTCCTAAGGATGCTTCATACCAAATAACAGTTCTCTGTTCCTTGTGGTTTGGGAAATATGGGCATTTGAAAATATTTCTATTTTTAGCTCCTGGTGTTCTCGTGGGGAGGTGGGAATTTTTTTTTTTTGCACGAGTCAAGTACTCATGACCCAATAATACCACACACCGAATTTCGTTCAAATTTGACCATCAGTTCAGAAAATAGAAAGGGGGGGACCATCAGAAAATAGAAAGGGGGGGACCAAAAATCTTACCCCTCCCATTACAAAGCCAAATATTGCTTCACGTTCTTCATTTGAACAAAGTTGAATCTACACCTCAAAAGGAAGCGCCATAACAAATATCAAGTCATTGTACCCACTGGTTCATGAGAAGAAGATTTTAAAAATATTTTGGAGCATTTTCCCCCACCCCCTACCTATGGGGCTGAGCATTTTGATTGAACAAAAATGCAATGCCCCTTCGGGATCATCACTCACATAAACTTTCACTTGAATTGGCCCAGTGCTTTTGGAGGAGAAAACCAAAACATGGTGTCGATGGATGATGGACGGATGGCAGACGGAGAGCGATGGGATTAGCTCAGCTGGACTTTGTCAAGATGAGCTAAAAAGCATAATAACCTTATGAAAGTTACTCATGATATATATTCTGTTTTCTTATCTCAGCATTTGCACGAGCAATGGTCAACATATCAGCAATGTTACCCCAATAGAAAGTGTAAAGAACACACATTCATCAAGCTCTCTAACCTCGTAATACTCACCACTTGGATATTTCTTAATTGAATAACCCTGTTAATTGAATATAATTTCTAAACACAAACCCTTTCCCATACCTTCAGTGCAAATCTGACCTGTTAATTGCATAAAGATTACACAGAGTAAACTCCTCTTAAATGAATAAAACATAGTGTAACATGTTTTATGACAGAGCTCTGTCAACAAGATTTAATAACATAAATATTCATTTTAACATTAAAATATATGAAAACATCCAAATTCCTGTCAATTCAACTGAATGCTCCTGTCAATTTATTACTTTTCACAGGCAATGTGCCTATTCAATTAACCCTTTATCCAACACACAGGATATCAAAATTTATTATTTTAATTATTGTTTTTTAATATTTTTTTAAAAATCTCAACAAAACCTTATCACATGACCCCCCCTCAATGGAATGAGCTCAATGAGCTTGGTGAGCTAGTTGTAATGAGGGGTCACATGATACGGTTTTGTTGACATTTTAAAAAAAATATTTTTTTCAACATCTTTATTTGTAAATTTCGCATGCAGATGTGGGTGATTCGTTAGGTAAAGGGTTAAGGGGCTCCACCATACATGAAGGGTGAATGAAAATTTCATTCCATCTAGGTGTTAGTAAAATATTTAATCCCCAAGTTAGCTAGATTGATATAACAAGGGACAAACAATATTGGTCATGTATGCTTTGTTTATCTGTGGTCCACTTGTTTAATTTATTTACATGTTCTTCCCTCTGAAATAGACATTGTAAATAAGGCTTGTGAGCCAATAAATGAAACCAATGTTAACTGAACAAGCACAAGAAAATGAACAAAAAAATAAATTAAATATTTTGACAACAAAAAGTCATTGTTTTTCATCCTGCTGTGATTTGACACATAACTGTTACAACTTACCATTCATCTCTGACAAAGAGACATTCAAAGAATTTTGACAGTTTTCTTATCCAAAAGTGACATTTTTTATTTTATTTTACCATCAGCATACAGTGAGTTTCCTTTAGAAAAACTGTACTCTGCATGCTCATTCCATAAGTTCTATTGGACTTGCACAAAGAACAGTGGTGGATCATAACCTTTGGTTGGGGTAGGGGAATATTCATGCAGTGGTGGATCATAATCTTTGGTTGGGGTAGGGGAATATTCATGGGTAGGGGGGGTTATTCAGGGACCGATCAGGACTATTTAAAATGCGCTCTAGCCTCGGAGCCTATTTTTTCAATTCATGCGCCAGATTTCAATTTACAGAGTCACACTGCTGTTTGTAACACACACTGCAAGTATGTAATAGCTCTCATCATTTTCATTTAGTACACTATAGCAAACATTAATCTTCACTGTGGTTTCTGATCAAGTCTTGGCTGCCTATTTAGGCAGCCAAGACTTGATCAGAAACCACAGTGAAGATTAATGCTTGGTAATTAAGACTTGAAGTATTAACTTAAGCACTCAACAACAATGATAAATGATAATCATATATATAATACATGTAAGAGTGTCTCTCTCGATTATCCATCGAAAGAATATCAAAATATGATCTGAGAAGTTACGCGCCAACTGAGAAGCCTATTTCTGAGATTTAAGAGCCAGGTCCTGATGTTTCAGAACCAAATACGCACTGGCGCATGCCCAGGTCGGTCCCTGGTTATTATAAGGGGTGGGGGTGGCTATCTTTTGGACTCTAAGACATGGTTTATTTATAACTCCCTTATTGGAATGTGCTCATTCCAATGAGGGGTCCTAAGCTATGTTTTGGGGACAAAAATGAAAATTTGTTCATTCTTCATATTTTTTTGCAAATATTGTCTGCTATTTGCATAAGGTAAAAGGTTAAAGTGTTTTTATCAACCAATGAACATTTTGTTTCTTCAGCAAAAAATACTTCAAAAAGCATTGTATTTTATTTGAAACCTGTCACTTCGTTCCTTCAATAGAGTTGGAGGTTAAAAATTTTTAGGTCAATTTCAGTTTTAACTAGAATAAAAACTTGGGAAGAAGGTTATACTTTATTTAAGTTGAATGAACAGTGTGATGTTATAAAATTTGAGATAATTACACTCCAGTACTGATTTAAAAGTTTAACAGATCTTGTGTCGGGGGTTGATTTCAGTATAAACCTAAGTCATCTCTTTGTTATTCAGTTTCTCAGTCAAGATGCTCCTATTTCAATTGCCCATTTGCAAAAATTTCCACGATGACAGTTCAAAAGTATCTCAACATCAACTGTTAACTTGCCGCCACCCATATGCTATCCCATACAGTGGGTCAATTTATCCTTTGGGTACCTCTTTCTGTTTACTCTTGAGACCCTGATTCAGACTGAGGTTCACAGAGGGTAAATTTAGTGATGCTACCCTGCTATGCAGGGTAGCATCACTAAATTCACCCTCTGGGGACCTCATTTTGCAGATGTCAGTCTGCTTATTTTCTGGCCTGCCTGTGAATACCATGATTTGAATGTGATATAATGGCTGCCTCCTCTGCAAAAAAGGCAACACCACAGTTTTTACTCCACAACTTTGCACTTTTATAAAGGAGTGAAATTTTAAATACAGGACACACCTTGAATCATGCATATTACCTGATGCAAAGTACTAAATTACCTTAAGAATTATAGGAAACAGGGGTTCGGAAAAATTGGCAATTTTTTAGATGGAATTTTTACATGGAGTTGATCAAAAAATGTACTTTTTATTCTTATTTACAAATTGGGAATTTTATGCTCCAAGGGTAAGGAGGTAAAAACTTCGGAAAAAATTTTGCTTTTGCAGGGACCACGGAGGCAGGGGTGGGGGTGGCTTTGGCTCCAGCCCCTCATTTTTTACCGTAAAACAGAATCACCAAACATGCAACTACAATTTATTTATTTATTTTTGTTTAAGGTCACATATTTTTGCACAATGGCTAATCATGACCACAATATGAGTATCAACTCACATGCAACTACTAGGGGATTGTAATTCCAATATTTTATGACATAGTCACACATAGGGAGATACACGCAATATAGGTATTAGATTTCATGGTTTATAGGATACCTGATTTCGACTCCATGGGCTTATTTATAAGGGGACAGGTTTTGATATTGACCACACTGCATGTGGCCAATATGACAACCTGCCCCCTTTCATGTCAATTAATGACTTTGCACCAGAAAATTAGGTACATGTACATTCAGCGAGTCTGACTTTGAGAAGTGACTATACATGTAATTGTCTGAATAATCTGGAATAATAATATGAGTATTAGCAGTTTTTTTTGGTTGTTTGTCTTTTGGGAAATGCATTAAAGAAATTGTGGATGTTTCTATGTCTTCCCCTTTAAGTTTTGTCAGAGATAATTTCTGGCCATATAGTTTTGTTTTTGTGGCAGAGCAAATTAACAAATTTTAGTGCTTTTTTCCAGGGGAGCATGTCCCCAGGATCTCCCAATCTTCCCGGCCCCTCACAGCATTCAGCCCCCCCCCCCCCCCCCCAACTTTCAAAATCGCTCCGCTGTCCCTGTTTTACTAGCTGTGAGGCTGAAAATGTTTGGATTAAAGTTTTGTGTTTGACAGTGGGTTGTTCCTCCTACAAACATATGCCTAATTTTACTTGGTCAGACTGTATTCACCAGTTTTAGTAATCTAGAAAGGTAATTATAACATGGGTCAGACAACTGAGTTTGAAATTATTTATCTTAGAAGAGAGCACATAGCATGCCATTTGAGTTGTCACAGTATTAAATATTTTTCCATAAGCAACCATTATAACGTTTGTGTGAAAAAAAATATGATCGCATCATTTTAATTTGGGCATTCTAATATCTTTGTCAAGTCTTGCCCTCCAGACAACTTTTTCAGCCCTCAAATCTGGGGGTCATGCAAGAAATAAGTGAGAAAAATTGACAGGAAGGTCATGGGTATATTTTTTCGTGGAATTTCCAACAAAAATACCAATGCTTCAAGGGTAATTTGAGGGAGGGGGGGCAGGGGGGGGGGGGGCAGGAAGGAGGAAGGGACTGATCCTATATTTAGTACAATTATCCCTAAATGACCACCAGCTCACTCCAGTTGATTGTAATTGAACAGACAGCTGACACTCTGTGATGACTTGTAATGAATCGATAACTTTCAGCTGAAGGGAAAGAATCAGCTTGGCCCCGAGAAAGAATTCCGAGATGGGGAGGTACTTCTGACGAATGGGATAAAGCATAGTTGTGCCTATGGGTCACTCTTGGGGGGGAGTTATAATAATCGAGATCTATCAAATGTTCTTCAATATTATCCTTGCAGGGGAGATGAGGACTATGATTGATTGATTGATTGATTGACTGATTGATTGATTGGCAATATTTTATTTCCAAACAGGTATAAAATAATACAAATTACACAGGAAAACAAAAGAAGACATAAATTGTGGATTGAGAAATGGATCCAGCAGGACTATGATGTTGAGATTGCCCCGGTGTTTGACGTATTGGAACTTGATAAGCCTCTGCAAGTGTATATCGTTCGAGTGACAATTCTAGGATTGTACTCTATCAGTTGCAAAATGGAGATAGAACATACATATATTGTAAATTGTCACTCAGAATCTGCAATAAATTAACCGGAAAGGGTACACATGCCCATAAACCCTTTCTCAAATAAAGTGTGAATTTGAGACGAATTGAAATTGGAGCAGCAGAAATAGATCGCCTCAGAATGTTCAGAACATGATAGACTTTCAATACAAAAGACTAATTTACTGTTGTTATATTGCATTTGACAATCTGTAGTATTGGCATTGTATCCCATTTAATTTCAATTGTTCCAAAGTTTGCATGTTTCTTTATTTGTCGTGTAACAGCAGGCCTCTCTCATAGCAGTTGTTAACAGCTTGCCTCAATTCAGTGTTTCCCTCCATAATAAATTGTTTGTTTGTGCTCTTTTCAGTCAGTAAGCTAATAAGGCATCTCATTTAGATGCAGTGAAAGCTTACTTTAATCTTTATATCCAGAAAACTTGTAGTGATATGACTAATTTTTTTGTATTATATATATAACACTGATCACAAGTTAAGAGTTCATTTATAGTTTGGCTTTCCAAGCATTACTGCTTCATATTATTGGGAAATCCCACGATCTATTGCTTCATATTATTGGGAAATCCCACGATCTATTGCTGTAATATTGTTTAGATATCCAACAAGTCCAATTGGGGGGTCACTGTTGTTCAAGCTGAGGTCGCGATCCCTGGAGCTGAGGGGAAAAATTGGGAAAGATGGTGAAAGGGAGAGCCAGATGTGTAACTTGGACATGGTGGAGACCCTGGAACACTTTCTTCTAGAATGCCCAAAGTATCAGCCTAAAAGAATGAGATTCACTGGAAGTATAATGGGGAAGTGGGATGGGAGAATGAAGGACATGTGGTCAGGGGGAGACTCAAAGGAGAGGGTTAATATGCTAATCGGAGAGATTGGGAAGAATGGGACAAGGGATATCATCAAGCAGTTCGTCTCCGAGTGTTGGGAGGAGAGGAGAAGCGTGGGAATAGGGAGGCAGTTGAGAGTACAGGGGTAACCATGGCCTTCTCATCCGAGAACCGCGACAAATCAGCGGCTGGCCAAAGTGTTATTATTATTATTGTTAAATGTTTCTTGCTGTTCAGACATTTGGAATACCAGATTCACTATTGAATTGTTATTATTTTTAATTTATTTCTGAGTCGTCAGTTGAACTCCAGAATTCCAAGTAGATACCAACGGTTATTCAACAAAATCTAATTCAAATATTTAGTTCAGTGATACCTATAATCAACCCCTACCCTACCAAAAATACATTTTACCTATTTCATGTGATAAAAAAATAATTTTTGCATTAAAACTTTTAGCTTCTACTGAGTCAAAAACATAGAAAATATGATCTCTTAAAGAAAAGTGTTCAAACTGCGGGAAATGGGCCTAAAAAAATTGGTATTGCTCCCAGTAGATTTTTATACTCTGAAACCCAATGAGTAAGCTGGGATCGATAAAACTGCAGCTTAAAATAACTCTAATACCAGCATAAACCTAATAATCTGAATAGGTACATAACACTTTTTTTAAACAAGAGGCACCAGGGGGCCTGAGGGCGCTCACCTGACATGGTAGCCTAAATATCAACCCAGAGAATTGATTTCAACAAGTTGCATCTGCTGCTCCTAAGAAAAGCTTATACCAAATATCCAAAGATTCTGACCTGTGGATCTAAAAAAAAAATGATTTTTAAAGAATATTCCTCATATTGAACTAAGTTATAATTCAAGCTCCCACAGGGAGCCCATATATGAACCCAGGGACTTGGCTTTAACAAACTTAAATCTCATCCCCCTAAGGATGCTACACACCAAATATCAAAACATTCCGACTGCTGGATCTGAAGAAGAAGATTTTTAAAGAAAATTCCTCATTTTGAACTAAGTAACAATTCAAGCTTCCACAGTGGACCTAGGGACATGGCTTGAACAAACTTGAATCTCACCCTGCCCCCCCCCCCCCCCCCCCCCCCCCCCCCCTCCTAGGATGCTGCATACCAAATATCAAAACTTTCCGACTGCTGGAACTGAAGAAGAAGATTTTTAAAGAAAATTCCTCATTTTGAACTAAGTTATCATTTGGGCTCCCACAGTGAGCCCAAATATGGACCTAGGGACATGGCTTAAACAAACTTGAATCTCATCCCCCTAAGGATGCTGCATACCAAATATCAAAACATTCCGACTGCTGGATCTGAAGAAAATTTTTAAAGAAAATTCCTCATTTTGAACTAAGTTATAATTCGGGTTACCACAGTGAGCCCAAATATGACCCCAGGGACTTGGCTTGAACAAACTTGAATCTCACCCCCCCTAAGCATGGTGCACCAAATATCAAAACATTCTGACTGCTGGATCTGAAGAAGATTTTGAAAGAAAATTCCTCGTTTTGAACTAAGTTATACATCGGGCTACCACAATGAGCCCAAATATAACCCCAGGGACTTGGCTTGAACAAACTTGAATCTCACCCCCCCTAAGCATGGTGCATACCCAATATCAAAAGATTCTTCCTGCTGGATCTTGAGAAGAAGATTTTCAAAGAAATTTGCCTGAAATGCACTAAGTTCAAATTTGGGCTCCTATACTGAGCCCAAATATAAACCCAGGGAGCCGATTTGAACAAACTTGAATCAGATCCATCCCACAATGTTGCATACCAAATATCAAAAGATTCTGCCTGCTGGATCTGGAGAAGAAGATTTTTGAAGAAATTTGCCTGAAATGCACTAAGTTCGAATTCGAGCTTCTATAGTGAGCCCAAATATGAGTCTAGGGAGCCGATTTGAACAAACTTGAATCAGATCCACCCCACAATGTTGCACAGCAAATATCAAAAGATTCTACCTGCTGGATCTGGAGAAGAAGATTTTTAAAGAAATTTGCCTGAAATGCACTAAGTTCGAAATCGGGCTCCTATACTGAGCCCAAATATGAACCCAGGGGGCCGATTTGAACAAACTTGAATCAGATCCACCTTACAATGTTGCATACCAAATATCAAAAGATTCTGCCTGGTGGATCTGGAGAAGAAGATTTTTTAATGTTTTTCCCATTGCCTACAGTGTTAAAAAGTGCTGACTCAGCACTTTTTCAAAGTCCTGAAAAACGTACTTTGTGATCAAACCGCTAGGGATTTTTTTTGACCATTCTATTCTACTGGATAAAAGTAAGATTTATACAAAATAAGAATTCTCTGTGCCGTGTAGTTTTGGAGATATGGCAGTTTTAAGGTTTTTCCTATTTTTAGCTCCCGAGGTTCCCACAGGGCAATGAGAAAAAAATTTTTTGCATCAATCAACTACTTGTGACCCATTATCATCTCATATCAAATTTGGTTCAAATCGACCTCACGGTTCTGAAAATAGAAATTTTAGGCGTGGCCAAAATTTTTGCCCCTCCCATAACGAAAGCAAATAATGCCCGACAAACTTCTCTTGAACACACTTGATTCTAAACCTCAAAAGGACTCTGTATACCACATATCAAGTCTCTGCTACTGGTGGTTCATTAGAAGATTTTCAAAAAATTTGGCCATTTTTTCCCCACCCCTCTGTTCAATACGAGCCGAAACCTAATTTGCATAAAAATCAAAATGCCCCTATATAACCACTACTTACATGAAATTTAATTAAAATGTGGCCAGTGGTTTAGGAGGAAGAGGCTCAAACACCACCTTCACGCAGAATGACGGACGATGGACAGACGGATGGATGGACGGACGAAGAGTGATAAGAAAAGCTCACCCTGACTTTCAGTCAGGTGAGCTAAAAAACTGCCCTATTTAATAATGTGTCAAGAAAAAGAGTACCGTAAACCAAACCCCTTAAAAAACAACATGAATCTCCAATTTGTTTTTGAAATATTTAGACTGTGGCTATATAATTCACTAATATCATTAGGCACCCCTATGTAATCATAAAATTAATGTTAAATATATTAACCTGAATTAGCCTCCCCCTACCACTCCCGTGTGCCACGTTGCATCAAAAACTATAATATAATTTGTCATTCAAATGCTGTTTACAAAAGACAGACATCTTGTCATATTAAAATTTTTTATTTTGCGATAGTTTTTGAATCACATCTGGGCTTCTGAAGATTTCACATTGTGTTTGATGAATATTTTGCAGTTTTTGTTGAAAAAAGCCTCAATTTTCTCAGAAAAGGAATCTAGACTCATTGATATGACACTGACAAACCCCAAAAAACAGCTTTCCATTTTCCAGGGCCCCCATGGGGATGGGGGTGGGGGGTGGAGAGAGGGAAATGGGTCAAGGTAGTTTTGTATGTTATATCTTGTAATGTAAAGTAGAGAACTAAGTTTCTGTCATATTTGTGAGTTAAATCAATGCACTTAAGTTAGAATTTCCATTTTCACTTCCCACCCCATGGCATTTCAATGGAACAAGCAAAATGCACATCTTCCCAGAAAAGTGGCACCCTAGTTTTTGGCAAAAATTGTTTTCATACATAATTGTTTTGTTACACTTGTTGGTACTCTCCAATAAATTGTTACAAAATAATTTTATTTAAATAATATTTTTCTAGTGCTGAGCAAATAAAAAGCTCATGCATACAGTGTAAAGCCAGTGAAGTGGCTTTCAGCAATTTTCAACAGAGCCATGACAGTGGCTTCTGGAAGTTCTAGCACTCACCAGTTAAAAATATACTGTTACAGAGTGAGTACTTTCTACCATTATAATACAAAACAGCATTTCATCACTTAGTTAATAAGGAGAGAAGTATTTATTTATTTATTTATTTGTGTTTTAGGTCACACATTTCTGCAAAATGGCTGATCAAGACCACAACTTGGAGATAAAGTCAAGTTTAGTCAATTGTTTATACCCATGTTGCCCATTTTAGAGGATTTCCACCCCAAGCATCGGTGACCGGGTCTTATTTACCAGTAAAACAGAGTCTGCTTACTGCAATAAACAAGCACTGCTTCACTTCCTGGGGGAGGAGAGATGAGGATAGAAAGAAAGAGTTCCTATGATTCTGCAGTGGCACACTCTTCCAACATCAGAAAGCTTGTCAAAGGTGAACTTGAATGTGTAGCGGTTAATAAGCCAGACCAGTGTCAAGTCAAGTTCAAAATCATTTGGTTGATCTGCACATTTATAAAGGATGTGTGCTACTGCCATTGATCACTGCATTACTGATAATCGCCTTTAAAATAACACTTTGTACACACAAAAAGAATGGCTTCTTTGTAATCTAAGAGTCCAATCAGTACATCACATCCTTGCCACCAGTTCATCAGGTTCAGACATGCACAATGTGTTCTTAATTAGATACTGGTTTATACAATCTCCCTGTTAATAGCATATTCTTTATAACAACCAAACAAATGAGTATACCTCCAAAAGAAATTTGATTTGTTTTAATTGCATACAGATCATAGAAGTATTATTAGCTAAATATATGACCTTACACAAATAAATAAATAAATAAATAAAGGTCTGTAGTTTTAAAAATCAGAGGAGAGCGATTAACACCCTCCTGGAAAAAAAGGTTCAGAAGGGTGACTTTGACAACAGTAATAATATTAATAACACTATGGCGCGGTTCTCAGGTGATAAGCTTTGATTATCCCGGTGTTTCCAAATGCCTCCTTATCCCTACACCTTTTCTCTCCTCCCAACACTCGGCGATGAACTTCCCGATGACATCCTGTATCCCATTCTTCCCAACCTCACCGATAAGCATACTAACCCTCTCCTTTGTGTCACCTACCAACCACAAGTCCTTCATTCTTCCATCCCACTTTCCCCATCATATTCCCGGTGAATCTTATTCTGTGAGACTAGTATTCTCGATATTCGAAAAGAATGTGTTCCAGGGTGTCCACTAGGCCTAGATTACACATTTGGCATTCCTTTTCATTGTTTTCCCAGTTCTTCCCTGAGCTCCAGCAACTGCAACTTCATCTTGTATACAGTATAATAGTCATTTCATTTTGATGGGAAACCCTGTACCAGTGGCTTTTTCCCAATACAAACCATTGGGCGCTGTTAACCTTCCAAGGTCTTTATCCAAATTTGACAAACTTTGTGATCTCAGAACAGTATTTTTAACATAGAATCAAGAAGAGGTCCTGTGAACAACAGTCATAATACCTCAGCTGTGTGGTTTCTAGTCAAGAATTACCTAGAAACCACTGCTAAGCTACTAGACTCACAAGGTCTGGTGTAGTAGAAAGTCTGGAAAATTACCCAGATACTTAACTGGATGAGGGCTACATTATTTTTAGTGGTCTGAATTTGTTAATCAAAATTTATTTTATTACAAATTATTGAAGAGTGCCCACAGGCAATAATTTGTGATAAAACAAGGTTATAAAAATATATATAAAATATTATTTGCGTTTAACTGAATTTGAAACATGAGCAAGGAAAATGTTTGGTTTTGCTCTGGTAACCTCATTTTTTGTAAAAGCCCTGATAGTGGCTTCTTGCACTCAACCAGTTAAAGATTAAGAGAATGGGAATGTTTCCATTAGATTTACTGTGCTAACACAGATTTTTCAAACCCTTAGTTTATCAATAATTTTCTTGGTGGGCATTTGCTGCTCTCCTTATTTTTAAATCAGGTGTACCAGCAAGATGGAGATTGATTGTTCGTCTCAAAGCAATAGGCCTGTTATTGCATACAAACATTTCTTAATCCACAAACATTTTGTTCGAAAAATAAACTTCCTGTGATGCAAGAACACCTTTTTTCCACAAAACTGACAAACTCATGCTTGACAAAAGAAATCCCTGTTGAACTGACTGAGGTTGAAATAATAATGTTTAGCTAAAAACAGTATACCAAAGAAGTGATGTTGTGCTGTACAATGAGAGGGTGGCCACTATAATGCCCACACTGTTGGTGACATGGGATAAATCACCATCAACCAGGGCAAAGGCAATCATAATCATCAACAATAAAACATTGATGATTGATTATGGTTTTCAAAGTACTCATGTGTCAAGTAACCAAATGTAATCAATTACATTTAAAATAAGCTGCAATCACAATCACTTTTTATTCCATTTCCAAAAGTGTTATTTATTGTTATTTGGCATGAAGTGTTGCAGTACTGTTACCCACTATCATGGTTCTACTGAAACTTCAAATTATGTAGATTAGATTCAACCTAAAACTGTTGTTTATAGATTTGTTTGTTGCAATTTATTGGGCAATGGCTTCAGACAATCTCCAATAAAATGTAACAAAATAGTTACCTATGTACAAATCCTGAAAATGTAAATTTATATTCAGCTCTTAAACTTCCAATTAACCCTTTTACTTAACATGACAAGAAGAGGGCACTTGCAAAAAATTTCTTAAAAATAACAACAACAAAAGTTTGTTGCCTCCAAAAAAAACATAGCTTATGACTCAAAGAGTTCATTCCAATGGTGGGGCCTTAGTTGTATTTTGGAAGCAAAAATTTAAAAAATAATAAAATTCTAAAGGCAATATTTTGAGAAAGGTCTTGCTAAATAGGTCAAATAGTCAAATGATTTTCAGAAATTGTTAGTTTTCAGAAAGGCAAAGTTTGGAGGTAAAGATGTTGTGGCGAAAAACTGACCTGACCTAAAAACGGTATGGTGAGAATAAACATTGTTGTTAACATCCTGTCATACATTACAACTGTCCTCTTTCCACTGTCCATAAACATAAAAATATATAATTAACTCTTTAAGAAATATTAACCCTTTCTGTGCTAAAGGTGGCTATCATTCCCAGACTTTGGATTTTAAAAGATGACCAGGTCCAAATCTAAAAAAAAATAACTTAGGACTTTACGAGTTAAAAAATGTGCTCATGTTACAAATCACTTTTAAGAAATAGTCAGGAATTCTACCACTTAACTGGAAGAATGCTGAATTATTTTTGGTCACCGTAATGTGTACAGATGCCTTTCCCTTGTAACAATTTATGGGAGAGTGTGAAAAGGCACTCTCCCATAAATTATAAGAAGGCAAATCCATACAGACTAAATAATTTCACTTCAAAGATAATATGAGGCATATCTACTGAATATGAAGCCTTTTGTGTTATGGTACCTACGCTTCACACTAAAGCCCAAATATGGGCTTCCAGCACTCTACCAGTTAATTGGGGTGTTGGGCTTTATTCTGAAGTGTCAGTACCACAACTTAAAAGCTTCATATTCTGTGGAGGTTTTTCATATCACCTTTAAAGTGAAATCATTTAGTCTGTTAGAATTTGCCTTGTTGAAATTGATGGGAGAGTGCCTATTGGCACTCTCCCATAAACTGTCACAAGGCAAAGATGTATGAACAAATTTTGATGACCAAAAATAATTCAGCAATCAACCAGTTAACTGAATACTAACACTTTGTTAAAGACTGAATTTTTTTCAGTATAATCCCGATAGGAAATTCAATTAGTGAACTTCAACAATCCAATCCAATCGGGGACATACACATAATAAAATAATCAATAATAATAATTCTTCAGCCTTCCACTGATTTGTCGCATTCCTCTAACGAGGAGGCCTCCATTAACACAGTCCCCCGTCAAGCTATTCCTCTCCACTCTCCCTCCTAATCTCCCAGCATTCAGTCAAAAAGTGTTTCATAATTCCTCCCATTGATGCTTTCTCAATTTCACTTACATTAAAATTGACCCTTTCCCTCATCTCAAATAATAACACAATTAATACAATAACAGAATGGATAAGACGTCAGAACAAATAATCATAATTTTCGGTTTTGATTACAAAGTGAAGATAAAAAGTGTAAATGACAAACAGTGAAAAAGATGGAATCTAATAAACAAAGGGACAGAGACCTATCATATTGTACAACAACAGAAAAAGATGCTGGTCTTACCTTGAATACCCTTTGTTAACTTTATACTGTTTTCTGAACATCTTTCTGACCAGTTTGGAAGTGAATTCCTCAAAAATGTATTATAACTGAGAAGGTAGTTATCTTTCAAATGATGTCAAAAATCAATTCTCAAAAGAAATATTAACTTCAGCCATCTTATTATTCCTTCCATTCTGTCAACCTTTCACCACAGTGTTTCTTGTCTTGTTTGTGAAATACCTCACTTCACAACCACCAAATTCTCCTCACACAGAAAATACCTGAGTAAACTTAGCTGAGAAACTACAAAACTGTTTGCTCATGCCCAGCTGTCTGTTTTAAAACAAGGAAATTTATCAGATGAGGGACAGCCTGGTCTCATTCAAATTATGCAGAAGAACAGCAGTTGTCAAGTACAGCAGAAAGGTGTGAACAACTATTCATACTCAATCTATCCCACTTTCTGAGTATTCATTCAATTCCTGGTGATAACATTAACACTTATCCACAAAGATCACCTACAGTACGTGGAGAGCGGATTGTAACTAAATCACCCGCAGAGTGGAGTTATCACCCAAGCTTTAACTTTCAAATTTTGTACATATTGACAAAAAAACAAGCAATGTTGCATCCAATGGACCTCCGGGTTTAACCCGGAGGTCCATTGGCTGAAACTTTGCTTGTACTGGTTATGCTTTGCAACGAATTTGAAATTATTGCTTGGGTGGAATCTCCACCCTGCAAGTGATTTAGTGATAATACACTCTCCACGTACTGTGACATGAAAGTTCACAATTTGATAATGCTATCAATTTTCCTTTATTTTTCTTTGATTATTCAATACATTATCTCCAAAATGCCTTGTAACAAGCCCAAACATTTTTTCAATGAAAGTCAGAAAATGTAACAGAAAAATATTTGACTATGAATTGCAATACAATTTGGTGGGCAATATTTCCATGGACGTAATATTAGATTCCAAACACTCATTATAGGAATAATAATCAAAAAGTTAATTAATGAAGCACCGGGTACAACCCGGTGCTTCTTTAATTAAAATTTTGCAGAGGCTGTAATCCACTGATGCATGGACATCAGTGGATTACAGCCAGTCAATAGCGACTGTACTGTATGTGGGACCTCTTATTTTATTCAGTCTATATTATAACAGATCATAAATGAAATTGAAAAAAACTCCATGTAGTTTCTGGATCTTTGTTGGGCTCCTGGCAAATTTTACCCCTGTCTACCCCCCTCTCCCCCCTCCCCCAGCCCCTCACAGCACAACTCAAAACATTTTTTCTTTTTCTTCTTAGTATGAATGTGTTAGATACCGAGAATGTGTCTGCAAGAGTTGACATGACTTCTGGCAGTCCTCCAAATCAAAGATACTGATTTGGGAGATCACTGAGCATGGTACGTCTGTAGCGGGCAAAGTATAACGGCCAATTAACAATCAGCCTGCTTGGTCCAGATCTCTTGGTCACATGTAAATCAGTCACTTTGTGTGCAAGAGGCTGATGGTTTGGACCTTGGCTCCCACACTTCTCTGTCAATTTGTTAACATTGCTGTGACTGACCAGCCCTCAGCAGTTGGTGGCACTGTGAGCTGTGGGGAAGCATGGTGGAACCTTCGACTACTCTGGGGTTGAATCTGGGAAGGGATTCACTTCATTAGGACTGAATTACAAAAGAATGTGAGAGTAGTGTTGCAGTTGAGGAATAAGGGCCATTTACCAACCTACCCAGAACTCTTATTCTTGTGGTAATTTGGTCCCTTTGTGCACGAGGTCGATGGTTCGAACCTCGGCTCTTGCACTTCTCTTAGTCTGTCACACCTCAGCTGCATCATGGTGTCTACCCAGCAGTATAAGTACAGTGGAACCCTGTTAACTGAATAACCATTTCACCAAAGGAAATTATTCATTTATCATGTGGACTCATTTAACAGGAATATGTCTTTTTCTATATTCTAGTGATAACCCAAGTATTTATTCTTCACTACAGCTACCATGGACTGGTCACTTTCCATGGGGTGGGCAGTATTTCCACGGACGGAATAATATTAGATTGCAACACTAACTATAGGAGTAATCATCAAAAATTTAATAAATGAACCACCGGGTACAACCCAGTGCTTCATTAATTGAAATTTTGTTGATGATGATTTTTATTACCTGGTAAACGTATACGTAGACATCACTGCCGCGTGGATTACGTGGCGACTGTACGGTATTCTATAATATCTTGTTTGTTTGGAGGTTTGTCAAACAGGATATAATAGATTAAATGCCAATGCTGGCTGTTTTGTGGCCACATAGGTCTTTCAACATACAGAATTCAGTGGCTGCAAGAGTAATTTGATATTTTCCAAGATTTTTTATTCTATCAACAGGAGTTTACTCTATAACCTGTATGAAATCAGGATGGAACTTTGATAAGATTAATGAGTTGTGGCTGGGACTGATCACTTTGTCAAATTAGTTGACTACAACTTGTCACAATGTTCTATACTAAGCAAAATGATCAACTGCCATACTCAGATAACACATAAGCTTTATCAATAAAAAAAAAATCAACTTCTTTACATTATATTTTTCACCTAATCCATAAGATGTTAGAGAGTGTATATGAAGTTCACCAAGTAAGATCAATAGCAAAAGAAAGGGTATGTATTTGGTTCTAATTGAAGAATATGTGAAGTTTAAATAGACAGCACAAATCAATGTAATTGACTTGACCCATTCACCAAGTAAGACAACCAAACCACAAATGTTTCAGGGTTTGATATCTTTACCTGGTTGAACACTAGAAGCAACTATCACACTTTTTGAAAAGTGCTGACAGTCATTTTAGTGGCTTTTCACCACATTATTTATTTTATTTAGTTATTGGTGTTTAAGGTCACATACTTATGCACAATGGCTAATCGAGACCGTGACAGTTTTACAGGTGGAGGAAGCCGGAGTACCCGGGAAGAACCACCAAGCGTCGACGAGCAACTGTCAGCTCAACATTTTAACTCTGTTCAAGCTCCTCTCAAGTAGGGTTACAGCAGTTGAAGACATGTGCACCATCGACATGCAGTATGCCTTAGTACACAGCGTCATCATGCCCCCATGTAGACAACCGGGATAAAGTGCCTTGCCTAAGGACACAACACGGGTCGTCCCAGACGGGGATCGAATTTGGGACCTCTAGCATAGAAGTCCAACAGTCTACCACTGAGCCAACACACTCTCTTTACACTACATGCACAGTAGCCTATTGTTTTCTCAGTAGTTAGTACCCCAAAAAATATTTTTATATAAAACTGTTTGGTACAATTTGTTGGAGAGTGCCAAGAGACACTAACCAGTTTATTTTAACCCTTTACCCAACGTAATGACCATAACCGACCAACGCTATTCGCAAAATCACCATTCAAGTTACATTATCTTTTTTTTCATTTTTTGTCACAAAAACATAGCTTATTACCCCTTTTATTGGAATGAGCTCAACAAGCTTGTTCCAATGAGGGGCCTAAACTATGTTTTTGATGCCCCCCAAAAAATGATTTGTAGCCTAACTATTTTGTTTTTAAAATTCCATTGCTGTAATGGTGCACTTGTCATTCTATTGCAAGTGTCATCTTCCTTTCGTGTTAGGTAAAGGGCTAATAAACAATTATTTATGAAGAACAGCACCCATCGCTGAAGCATGGTATCTTTGAAAAAATATCTAAGTTATGTAAATCACCTCTGAAAAATCATTTTACACTCTACTAGTTAACCCTTAAGGGCCTAATTCTGACTTTGATAACTTTTTAATGCAAAGGAACAGGTGCCCCCAACATGCATTATTTGGGTAAAGACAAAAATTGTTTTCTAAGTACCTTGTCAGTTGTTTCTAGGCCTCTGTCGCCAGCCAAGACTTGATTAGAAACAACTGCAAGGCCACAGAAGGTAGACTTTCAAAGTATAGTGAAAATGTATAATCTCTATGCCTTCAGGGTTAAAACATTCATTAAAGAATAAGTTGAAATTTGTCATAGGATTCTAATGATTCAGTAAGGCACACTTAACTAAAGTTGTTTCTAGGCAAGTCTTGGCTGCCTCTGCAGGCAGCCAAGACTTTTCTAGAAACAAATGCAAAGTGACAGAAGGTAGACTTTCAAAGTATAGCAAAAATGTATAATCTCCAGGCCTTCAGGGTTAAAACATTTATTAAAGAATACGTTGAAATTTGTTGTAGGATTCTACTGATTCAGTAAGGCACACTTACCTAAGTACTGGTTAACTGATAACACTTTAACAGCATATAAATGTTTGTTTAGGGAGACAACTTACAATAAGCTGTAAACTTTCTGTCAGGGATCCCCCTTATTTATTATCAATTATTTATTGGTGTTTAAGGTCACATATTTATGCACAATGGCTAATTGTGACCGTGGCAGTTTTATGGGTAGAGGAAGCCAGATTGCCCAGAGAGAATCACCGAGCAGCAATGAGCAACTGTCAGCTTCTCAACATTCTAACTCTGTTCAAGCTGTGCTCAAGCTGGGTTACAGTGGTTGAAGACATGTGCACCATCGACGTGCAGTACGCCTTAGTACATGGCATCATCATGCCCCGTGTAGGCGACCGGGATAAAGTGCCTTGCCCAAGGACAAAACATGGCTCGTCCCAGAGGGGGATCGAACTCGGGACCTCTAGCATAGAAGTCCAACAGTCGACCACTGAGCCACAGTGCGCCCGGGGATCCCTCTTTTAAATAGTGTCTGTCAATGTTTATATTCTTGTTGTATTGTATACTATTGTACTTTGTGTCGACTGTAAATCCTTAATAAAATATTGTTTAAACTAAATCTTTGTTTGCTTTTTGGAGTTTAATGACACTTTCAATGGCCAGGGTCACATCATGTCAGACAGTTTTACATGTGGAGGAAGCCTGCATACACGGAGAGAGCCACTGGGCAGCAGTGAGCAACTGTCAGACACTTCAACTTTCTAACTTTGCACAAGCAGAGTTAACAGCAGTTGAAGGCAAGTGCACCATCGATGTGCAGTATACCTTAGTACACAGCCCCACTGGGATTAAATGTCTCGCCAAAGGACACAAAGTAGTTACTGCTGGTTACGACTGAATTATCAACCTTTCAGTTTAAAGTCCAATGCTGTAACCACTGGGCCACTATGCTCCCAAACAAATGTCAAACCCCAAACCATTTATACTATCTTTACTACAATTCATCCTGGTAATTATTTATGGGTATAGAACAGGTTTGTTTTAATTGAACAAAAATGATGTAATCTATCCCAGGCCTGGCATTCTTAAAAATGCAGGAGGGCTAAAAATCACTCCCCTTGCATGGCGATTAGCTCTCCTAAAGCTTACTATTAATTCTGCCTAGGTGGCACTGTACATTTTATTTGGTGCTGCTAACAAGGTAGTCTCTGTGAGACAGCTACACTTCCCCTCTCACACCTCCGGGCCTTGGCAAGAACCGGAGGTGTGGGAGGGGTAGTGTGGCCATCTTACAGAGACCACTAACATATCAGACTGGTCTGAGAAGATGTGGGTTTTAGGAATAGGCTGTTATGGTATTCGTTACTTTCTAAGGCCAGGAGGGCTAGCTTTCGCCATCCATAATTTTTTTAAGGTGAGCGAATAAATTGCTCTCCTGAAAATGCCAGGCATGGTATCTACATTCCTTTTTGATATCCACAAAATTTATTTGCTTTACACAGGGTAAAAATGTTCGGACAAACAAAATTAGGGTAAAAAAAAATCTCTGTAATTTTCCTGAATTTTTACAACACACCACACCTTGTGAATCAAATGATCTAGCATTGATTTTTTGCAAAGTCCTTGGCAGCCAAGATTTGACCAGAAAGCACTGCCAAAGTAATTTGACTTTTGTTCACATGACCTCTCCTTCACTGCAGGTTAAATTACCTGTTCTGAAACCACAAAGTTTGTTAAAGGCAGATCTGTGCTGCAGTGCGGAGTTACGATGTTGGGGAGCTGGCAGCTGCTCGTCGTTGCTCAGTGGTTCTCTCTGGGTACTCCAGCTTCCTCCACCCGTAAAACTGTCACGGTCATGATTAGCCATTGTGCATAAATATGTGACCTTAAACATCAATAAATAATAATAAATAATAAATAAAGGCAGATAAAGTACTTGACAGTTAACAGCTCCCAATTTATATTATTACCTCTTTGCATGCTGCTGGCAGATATTCCTGCCCAGGTCAAGAAATCTCTTGCCACTTAAATAAGTATAATTTGAGTATAATTAATCAAATTTCCTCCATGTAAACTGAATGGACATTTTGACCAATGATTTCTTGAGTTAAATATGGATAAATTTTTCATCAAATCTAGTCAAGGCTGCTTCATAGTAGCCATGACTAGATTTAATGAAAAATGTTTTGAGAATAGTCAGTGGGTTAAGAGTTAAAGTAAAGCCTATGGTACAGGGTTGTCCTTCATAGTGAAATGACTGTCATAATGTAGGGGAAGTCACCCTCTAGAACCTTTTTCCAGGAGGATCTTTGTTGTTCTCCTATGACTTTCAAAACGACAGGCCTGTTGCAAGTTTCAGTAGTGGATTTGAAAAAACTTCCCTCATCAGTTTAATATAGTGCCTGATATGAATAACAGGGAAATTTCTCTGTTCCCTTAAACCTGAAGGTAAATTTTTTTAACCCATCAGCGGTCAGCCTTGTTTAGCTTAAGAAGGATATATAAAATATAACTATAACATTTTGTATCTCTGAGTTGTCATACAAGATATAATGTGTTGTATTTATAATATTCTAAAGATGAGCACATGCATTACAGAGGAATGAATTCGACATCAATAGCCATTTGACTATTTCTACAGATACATGAATTCCGAAGAAATACACAAAAACATACATTACACACATTAAATGTAGTGCCACACAACAAAAAAGGATTTAAAAAAAATAGACCCACAAAAGTTAAAAATCTGTTTCTCTGGCCCTCTTGCATGGTCCTTTTGGCTGCCACATACTCCCTTTTTAGAACCAATGTAAACTTAAAAAATCCTGATAGGATCACCGATCCAATGTCGATTTGTGAAAGCACAAAAGTGAGTTTAATCACTAGAGAAACAGAATTTACTGCACCCAGTAAATTCAAGTCTGTGCGAAAAGGCTTAAAGTATCAGGAATGAACTACAGAGAAAGAGAATTAATGGAGGCTCATTTTGAGGAGTAAAATATTTTTTAAACAAATCAGAAATGGATTTTTGTTAATAGTATTTACAGATATTCATACTGGAATCAGAACATTTTTTTCTAAGAAACCAGAAAAGGCATATATGTGACCAGCATTCAAAGGGTTCGATACACGAATCAGAAATGGACATTTTTGGCTCTGCCCACCAATTTGAGTGATAAAATACGTTCATAAACTTTAGAAATGCATTAAGGTGTAATAAAATGCATTTCCCAGTCTTTCTGAATAATATGCACTTGATGACTTTGGTGACCTCTTTCAGGTGGACCCATAGGTGACCTCCGTGATCTTGACCCATATTTTGAATCTCCATCAAGTGTCGACTCATTTGGTGTTAGTCCCAGCCTCCCAGGTCCATTCATCATACCACGATTGAGATATGAGCATGACCCGCTTTCAAAATATTTGGCCATGCCCACTTTTTTAAAGTAAAAATGCATGTATGGACCTCAGGAATGCTTGGGGGTTAAAAAAAATGTGATTTCCATCAATTATGAAAAATGCACTCAATGATCCTTAGGTAACCTCCGTGACCTTGACCCATATTTTGAATCTCCATCAAGTGTCAACTTATTTGGTGTTAGTCCCAGGTTCATACGTCATACCACGCCTGAGATATGGGTGTGACCCACTTTCAAAATTTTTGGCCATGCCCACTTTTTTTTTACGTCAAAATGCATGTGTGTACGTCAGGAATACTTTAGGGGGTTAAAAAATGTGATTTCCAGCAATTATGAAAAATGCACTTAATGACCCCTAGGGGACCTCCGTGACCGTGACCCATATTTTGAATCTCCATCGAGTGTTGCCTCATTTGGGGTTGGTCCCAGGTCCATTCATCATACCACGCTTGAGATATGAGCGTGACCCACTTTTTAAAATTTTTGGCCACGCCCACTTTTTTAATGTTAAAAAATGCATGTGTGTACGTCAGGAATGCTTCAGGGGGTCAAAAAAAAGTGATTTCCAGCAATTATGAAAAATGCACTCAATGACCCCTAGGTGACCTCCGTGACCTTGACCCATATTTTGAATCTCCATCAAGTGTTGACTCATTTGGTGTTGATCCCAGGTTCATACGTCATACCATGTGAGATATGGGCAGACATGTTAACTCTCCCAGAATGCCCAGGATTCTCCCGGAATTAGCTATCCCCTCCCGCCCTCCTGCCCGGGAGTCAATTTGGACCAAAAATCTCCCGGAAAGTCGACATACCAGACAAAAACTGAATCCACCAGCTTTTGTTTACAAATATAAAAGCATGTGCTCTACTCTCAATGGCAAGGTCATTAAGTTTGTGTGAAACGTCACCACTTACGTAAGAACTGATGACCAATTCTCATTTCTGTCAATGGCCGTGTTGTGATTATTGCAACACGTTTCACAGGCAGATTAAATGAATTTGAGATGCTGGATAATTGCTGAAATTGATTATATATTAAAGGCACACCTTTGCTTGTATACAGGTAGCAGTCAAATCGAAAAATAAATTCCATACGTATAAAATCTTGTCCAATCGAAAAATGTGCAAAAATACGCACAAATTTATTGTGCATTTTGGATTTCACTTTCAGATAATTATAGCCAATTTTGGAGACAAACGGCTCAAACATATGAGTTGCTGTAATTTTCAATATATTGGGAAAAATTTCCGATTCGCAATTTTATAAAGCAGGCTGTGAAAAAAATTATGTTTTTGGTGAAAAAAATCTCTAAAAAGTTGGTAATTTACGGCACTTGCACGTTTTTTCATTCGTAGTGATAAATGGACAACAAAATATCCCCGAGATGTTTCGTCCTGGGCTGGCTGTGGCATAATTTTCACGTTTCACTGAAAAATGATCACCCCATTCCAAATCCCCTTCGTAAATGACCAACTACTTCCAGTGAGTAACCGGTGTGGTTAGGTGGGGCGCTGGGCTTTGGAAGATCGAATTACCACAACAACCGGGCTCTGGGGTGTGCCTAAACACCACAGATCGTCGCAGGTTACCGCAGGTCGCCGCAAGTACCCATAATTACCCAAATGAATCCAAAACTTTCAACACAGCACCATAACTGATATAGTGCTGAAAAGGTCGAAAATATCTCCAAACATTTTGTACATAAAACCATTGAAATACGGATGTCATTGGAACAAGCTCAGATATTGGCACATGACCACATCTATATTTCTGATTTCTGTTTTTCTCTATATTTCTATGGTTTGGCTTTTGAAAGGACAAATTGTTCAAATAAAACACATTAGGGTGGAATGTTTAATGTATGTGTGTGTGAGGGGGGGGGGGGGGGGGGGGGGGGTAACATGGAAATTATTGATGTGCTGCCCACGTGCAAAAATCTCACTGACAAGCATCCGAGTCTCACTGGGAGCTCATCAAAATCTCACTGACAGTCACCTCCAGAGGTTAACAGGTCTGGGTCACTCACCACCAGTTAGTAGAACGTTGACGTATGTTCCTTTGATGTATTGTTGTTGGGCTGTTTCCTGTTATGTGTGTGTGTGTGGGGGGGGGGGGGAAGGGGGTATTTGGTATTAATTTATATTTAAAATTGATCGATCCACACATGGTTTCTACGCGCAAAAAAAAATCTCCCTGAAAATCATGTCATCTCCCTGAAAATTTTCTTCAATCTCCCTGAAAAAAAGTTTGGGAGGTTAACATGTCTGGATATGGGCGTGACCCACTTTCAAAAATTTTGGCCACGGCCACTTTTTTAATGTAAAAAATGCATATGTGTATGTCAGAAATGCTTTAGGGGGTCAAAAAATGTGATTTCCAACAATTATGAAAATGCACTCAACGACCCCTAAGTGACCTCCGTGACTTTGACCCATATTTTGAATTTCCATCGAGTGTCGACTCATTTGGAGTTGGTCCCAGATCCATATGTCATATCACACATGAGATATGGGCATGACCCACTTTCAAAAATTTTGGCCACGCCCACTTTTTAACGTAAAAATGCACGTGTATACATCAGGAATGCTTTAGGGGATCAAAAAATGTGATCTCCAGCAATTATGAAAAATGCACTCAATGACCCCTGGGTGACCCCCGAGACCTTGACCCACATTTTGAATCTCTATCGAGTGTCGACTCATTTGGTGTTGGTCCCAGGTCCATATGTCATACCACACCTGAGATAGGAGCGTGGCCCACTTTCAAAACACCCTTACAGACACCCCTGATACCCCAGGAATCTGAAAAACATAGGTGGCCGAGAACTTGTAGCTGTCTATCAGCATGCCAAAAATCAATGAGATACGGCAAGAAAAAAGAAAAAAAAGAAAAAGAAACCGTGCAAAAACAATAGTCTGTGTGTTTCACACAGACTAATTATCAATTTATTGTCCAGAAACCATTGTTCACAATTTACTATGTGAAGGGTCACTATGACCTTGCCCTTTGACCTTGTGGTTCCGAAATAAATAGGGCTCTTTCTTGCACCAATGCCAACCTACCTATGACGTTTCATGAACGTAGGTGGAACCATTGTCAAATTATCATCTGGTAACCAATTATTTACGATTTATTATGTTCAAGGTAACTGTGTCCTAGGCCTTTGACCTAGTGAGTCCAATCACCTAGGCCAACCTACCTATAAAGTTTCATGAACATGGGTCGAAACATTATCAAGTTATCATCCAGAAACCAATTGTTTACGATTTACTATGTTGGTCACTGTGACCTTGACCTTTCACCTAGCGAGTCCAAAATAAATAGGGTTCTTCCTCTCACAAAAGCCAACCTGCAGCATCATCATCATCATCATCATCATCATCCAACCATTATCAAGTTATCATCCGGAAACCAATTGTTTTGATTTACCATGTTCAGGTTCACGGTGACCTTGACCATTGACCTAGTAAGTCCAAAATAAATAGGGTTCTTCCTCTCACAAAAGCCAACCTGCATATGAAGTTTCATGAATGTGGGTTGAACCGTAGTCAAGTTATCATCCGGAAACCAATTGTTTACAATTTACTATGTTCAAGGTCACTGTGACCTTGACCTTTGACCAAGCAATTCCAAAATTAATAGGGTTCTTCCTCTCACAGCTACCAACCTACCTATGAAGTTTCATGAACATGGGTTGAACCGTTATCAAGTTATCATCCGGAAACCAATTGTTTACGACCGCCCGTCCACCCAACCGCCCGCCATTCATCAAACTATAAGTCGAGTTTGCTTCGTCACAACTCGACTAAAAAGTAAAAATTATAATTTCTGATAAAAAGCGCTAGCCAATTTTCAGTGCATCAACCACAGCTGAAAATTGGTTAGCGCTTTTTGTCAGAAATTATAAATACATGTTGATTTAACAACCCAATCCTGTTGTGATTTAACTAAATAATCAAGCTACAATCAGTTACAAGTTGGCTGGTAAGAAAGCTAATTTATTGACCTTGTCTGCTTCAGACACGCTCTTTTAGGCCCAACAATTTGACCCGACTTGCTGAAAAGTCTTTCTGATGGAACACCTGTGGCACAAATACACAAATATTTCTTGGCAAAATTAGCCTGATTAGGAAATTTATTTTGATTTATTCTCCACCAGTCCAAAGGATTCGAGTGTGAATGATTGGATGAGTTGTTTTCAAGTGGGAAAACAAATTTGATGTGTTCCCCCGATGGGAATTGACTACTTTGTGGCATTCTCTACATAGAGCCCTAGTTTCATCTTTTGGTTGATTTCTCTCATCTGGTTCAAATCCAATAAATGACCATATAATTGAGGTAGCTTTCTTTTTCTTAATGAGATCCATTATTGATGAATGTAGGAATTAATCCCCCTAGGAACTAATCCCCCCAGTCCAAAACTGTATAAGTGGAATTATTCCCCCCCAGTCGAATTACAGACTCAGAACTATTCCCCACAGTCGAAGTTTGAAGGTGGAATAAATCCCCCCAGACACAAAACAAGGATCAGAACTAATCCCCCCACTCAGTTTTTGGACATGGAAAAAATCCCCCCAAAGGAAAATAATAGCAGCCAAGAGGATGATAAACTACAAGACGTAACTAGTGTCCTTTTTACAATTATTGGAGGGAGGGTTTTGCTGAAACCCAAACTACAATAATTGTGAAAAGGATACTTGTAAAGAACAGACTTTATAATGTTTCGCAATTGATGTGGTACACAATAGAATGCACAGGGAAGGTGACATTATATTGATGGTGCCACAGACTTGGATTTTTATGTCCGATAAGACGTGTGAAGCTATTATTCAAAGCTTCACAGATATTGTTGGTACGATCACCACCAGCCATGGTCACATCATGGACATAAATTGAGGGTGTAAAAGGTTAAAAGGTGTAATGTAATTAATGAAGTTTATCATCCTCTCGGCTGCTATTATTTTCCTTTGGGGCGATTTTTTCCATGTCCAAAAACTGAGTGGGGGGATTAGTTCTGATCCTTGTTTTGTGTCTGGGGGGATTTATTCCACCTTCAAACTTTGACTGGGGGGAATATTTCCGAGTCTGTAATTCGACTGGAGGGAATAATTCCACTTGTACAGTTTTGGACTGGGGGGATTAGTTCCTGGGGGGATTAATTCCGTATACCTTATTGATTACTGAGACAGTTGAGCTGTGTGATTGATGTTTGGCATATATATATCGTCAATGGTCATTGTTTGTACAACCTGCCATTGTGTGCGCCTCTTCAATGCAGACAGATGTTGTTGTTCTTGTAATATAAGAGACAATGGTTAATTACCTATCAGATGATTTCTCTGATCTAGTCGGGACGGTTTGAATGGTGTTTCAAACATCGCAGTCGTTGCACAAGTATAAACAATGCCAACCTCAAAAAAGAAATGCGACTTGCAAAGATGGCTTGGACACGCGACACACAATGTCATGGTCTCATAATTGTATACCTTTTAAAGTTTGTTTTTTTTATCAAATGGATTTAACTGTTATGAAAACTATCGACTGGACTACAATGGGATTGCAGATAATTATATTCCTACAGTTATTTATGAAACTACATTTAAATTTTAATGTTTCAAAGTAAACGCAAGGTAATCTCCTATTTTCGTTTTCACTTTTTCAGAAGTTGAAAAATCAATACCGCCTGTGGCGGTATACCGGTAATAAAAAAAAGTGTTTGGTATTCAACCGGTAATGATATTAATACCGGTATTACCGGTATACCGAAATACTGTGAAGCCCTATCCAACAGTGCATACCGCCAAACAATGACAAAAGAAGAAAAGAACCATGATACTGTGAAAGCTATTCCCATAAACAAACTTCATTCCAAATTTCATTGAGAGCTGCTAACACCAAACCAGAGATACGAGGCGAACAGACGAAAAATTGGCTATTTTACAAGGCAAACTGCAAAATTATTGTCTTTGTTTCACAGCAACGTAATTGTGAAGGACAGAAATACCTGTTACTGAAGTCTAGTGATGATCAGACATCTACATAAGAATTGTAGAACAAACACATAATGTCACATGTGGTGAGGTGATTTGCAAGTATTTTCTTTCTTTTATTACAGAGACATGACTCATTTGAAAGCCTTTCCCATAAATAATCTTCATTCCAAATTTCACAGAAATCTGACAATCCAAACCTTATAGAACAAGACATTATACCACATGTGGGGAGATGATTTGCACATATTTTCTTTGTTTTACTGCAGGGACATGGCTCATTTGAAAGCATTTCCCATAAACAATCTTCATTCCAAATTTCACTGAAATCTGATAACCCAAACCTGAAATATGAGGTGAAAAGATAAAAAATTGGCTATTTTTCGAGGCAAACAGCGAATTTTCACAAAGTTAAAAAGGGGGATAAGTCTAAAAAGTGAAAAGTATTATTAGAGACTCATATGAAAGCCTTTCCCATAAACAATCTTCATTCCAAATTTCATTGAGATCCAATAACCCAAACCTGAGATACGAGGCGAAGACAAAAAATAGCCTATTTTTGTATATTCAAAGGGCCATGACTCGCATAAAAAATATTCCATCATCAAAACGGCTAATGCTGCTTAAAGGTCTCATGATAGTGAACATCTGTATGTAATTTCATCAAAATCTGAGCAGTAATGTTGAAGTTATAACGTGAACAGAAATCTGAGTGTGGACAAATGTATGGACAGACGAATGCACGACAGACGCATGGTATAATGCACGGACGGACGTATGGACAGGCACAATACAATGAAAAAAAGTGGGAGTATAATTAACAATTAATAGAAATTTTCAATTAACCCGTTACCCAACGCAGACGATTTCAAAATTTATTATTTTAAATATCATTTTTTAAATTTTTTCAAAAAATGTCAACAAAACTATATCATGTGACCCCTCTTTGGAACGAGCTCGACGAGCTCGTTCCAAAGAGGGGTCACATGATATGGTTTTGTTGAAATTTTTTGAAAAATAATATTTTTTCAGCTGCTGAATTTGCATATTACACGGGCGGATGCGGGCGATTCGTTGGGTAAAGGGTTAAACACAAATTTGCTTTTTACCCTACATTCTGGTGGCATTTAATTATTGAGGTATCATAAAACTATCAACAGCCAGGGTCATATCAAGGTTAAGGGTGGAGGAAGAACAACCAAACAGGAGTGAGTAACTGTTGGCAGTTGTTGGACTCGACAACTTATTTACTGCACGTCAATGGTACACATGCCTTCATATGATGCTAATTCTGCACAAGAGGAGTTAGAATCATTGAAGGCATGTGTGCCATTGATGTGCAGTATGCCTAAGAACACTGCACGGCCGTGCTACCACTTGGGTAAATGGGATTAAGTGCAATGCCCTAGGACACACCACAGACCAGGATCGAACATATGACCCTTTGATGAGAAGTCCCTTGATCTTACCATTGTGCCACCATGCTCCCATTTCTCTGGTGATAAACTGAGACAAAACAGTCGCTACTTTCAAATGAAATGAACTGGATTAAATGGTTACACTGGAAGTATTGAGGACAAATAGGTCTATAAAAGAATGGAATTTAATGACTGATCGTAACATTTTCTTTCAACTAACATGTCTGTACTTCATATCTAAGAAGCCTATACAATCAACACGTTAAATTTCAGTTGATGGTGTGGCAAATGGGTTGAAGCTCAGTTTTTTAAAAAGAACCCTTAACTCTTTTAAGGTTTAAGGACTGGTGTAATTTACAAATGGAGTATTTTGAAAAAATTATTTTTCAAAAAGTTTCAAGAAAACCATATCAGGTGACCCCCCTCATTGGAATGAGCTCATCAAGCTCATTCTACTGAGTAGTCACATATGGTTTTCTTGAAATGTCTAAAATTTTATTTATTGGGGTCTAATGACATTTTTGATCTCTAGGGTCACCTTGTGTCAAACAGTTTTATGGGTGGAGGAGGCCATAGACCCTGGAGAGAAACACCTTGCCTTGCCTAAGGACACAATGCAGTTACCACTGGTGGGGATCAAACCATGGACCTTTCGGTTTGACGTTCAATGCCCACTAAGCCACTGCATACCCTGTGATGAAATTGAAAAAATAATATTTAAAATAATAAATAATAAATTTTGATATTCTGTGCATTGGGTAAAGGTTAAAGTGGATTTACTAAAATTAAATAGACATATTAACTGGTTGAGTGCTAGAAGCCACTATCAGGGCTCTACTGAAAAGTGCTGAAAGCCACTATAGTGGCTTTACACTCTGTGCACTAATTTGCTGTTGCTTCAGCAGTAGAAGAAAAATATCAATATAAAATCATTTTGTTACAATTTATTGGAGAGTGCCAATTGGCACTCTCCAATAAATTGCAACAAAACAATTATTTATAAGCAGTATCTTGCTGGACTAAGTCTCCTTTTGCTGATAGTGTGATATCTTTGGAAAAAAAATACTCACGCAACAAATGACCATCGAAAAGTTATTTAGCACTCTACCAGTTAAAGCATGCAGAATTCATAGTAATTCTTTGATGGATCATAAGATACTTTAATTAACTTGTTGAGTGCAAAAAGCCACTATTATAGCTCTGTTGATAAGTGCTGAAAGCCCTTTTAGTGGCTTTACACTTTTTGCATAGGCTTGTTGTTTTCTCAGAAGTAGAAAATAAAAGTGTTAATAAAAATTATTTGGTTACAATTTATTGGAGAGTGCCAACATGCACTCTGCAATAAATTGTGACAAAACAATTGTTCCATGAATAAAATTTTCTGAACTGAGACTTCCCTTTCTGGTTGCATGGCATCTTCTCTAACCTATATGTACATTACAGATAATTGTATGGTAAATGGTTTGATGTTCAGAATATATATTCAGTTATCAAAGTTATTCAATTAAGGGGCATTTGAGTAAGTGTGCCCAACTGTACCAGGGTTATTCTAATAAGTAGTATTTTATTAATGGTTTATACCAATAATATACTACTCAAAGTTTGCCAAGCACCAAATATTTGACACATCATTGTGAAGTTTGCTTGTGACATATTTGCGATATCTTTGGTGGATATGATTGAGGAATGTATTGAGATGGTCCCCAGTGTTTACATTAGCTATCTTGACAGGCTGACTTTTCGTGACAGTCATGGAAAACATGTACCCCTTGATTTTCATGATATTTTCGTGTACTGTCTACATGTACATGACATGTGTAGGGTATTCAATCTTCATTTCAACACAAACACTTGTGATTTAATGATTGAATATAGCAAATGCAAATGTAAGAAGACATTTGTCTGAAGCAGAAATGTGGCAGGCTGTAGGTATGGTGGAGCAAGGGGCTACCCATCGTCAGGTTGGTGAAGCCCTTGGTGTGCACCATAAGGTGATCACCAGAGCCTTGGCAATATTTCACCAATATGGCACACCAGTAAGACGGCATGGTGGTGGCAGAGACAGGGCAACATCTGCAGCTGAAGACCTGTTTTTGATCATTCAGGCCCGGAGGAACCGCTTTGCCACAGCAACCCAGCTTCGCAGTGACCTTCAGAATGCATCCGGGGTAAATGATTTGATGCAGAATATCCAGGCAAGGTTGCACGAAGGTGGTCTCCGATTGAGAAGACCATGTATTCGCATTCCGTTGTCCCAGAACCACCTCCAGACACGATCTGAATGGGCCATGAACCATGTTGGATGGACCAGAGAAGATTGACGACCTGTCCTTTTTACAGATGAGTCAAGGTACTGCCCAGACCACACAGATAGGCATTCTAGGGTATGGAGAAGACCAGGAGAGTGATTCCATGCAGCCAACATTGCTGAGCATGACCTCTATGGTGGAGGGTCAATCATGGTCTGGGGCGGCATCAGCAGGGATGGATGTACAGAGCTATGTGTCATTGAACGTGGTACATTGACTGCACAGCGGTATATTGATCAGATCCTGGATGTCCACGTCAGATTGTATGCAGGTGCAGTGGGTGATAGATTCATTCTGATGGACAATAATGTCCGTCCTCATGTTGCCCATGCTGTCAGGGAGTTCCGACAGAGGGAGGGGGTCGAGCGAAAGGACTGGCCAGCAAGATCCACTGACCTCAATCCAAACATGTCTGGAATGAGTTGTAGCTTGCAATTTCAGCCTGTCCAGTCTAGCCAAGAATGGAACTACATCCCACAAAGGACCACCAGGGACCTGATTGGGAGCATGAAAAGGCGTTGTCAAGCTGTAATTTACAATAATGGGTCTCATACTCGATACGGAACCCATACAAGTTCGCTCCGTCAACTTTTTGGCAAATTTGAAAAATTTCCTCTTTTCCCAATAACATCCATTTTCCAAGCTTATCGTATTCAAAAGCTAAAAAATAATGTCAATCACAAATAAAATCTTAATTTCTGTACTTAAATCATTAAAGATATAATTAAATAAAAAATATATACACTTTTCATGACAATATTTCAACTAAAATGTAAAAAAAGTAGTTGGATATATGTAGTGCTCAGCAAACTTTATGTAGTATACATAGAATAAAAAAACAAAAATGAACAAACCCTGAAGAATCAGAGTACTTCCTTCGTCTTACTTTTGGAATCACAACATCAGTTCAACATTTACTTACTGAAAGCCCTGTTGGTATTTCTGTTGAGGCCATGGAGGCTACAAGTTTGTTATCAATTTAATCCAAAATTTTCTCACACCTGACTCAAAATCGTTGTATATATTATCTATGTATCTATGAGCATGGTGACCAGGAAGTCAAATATTTATTTCATTTCTTGGTATAGCATTATCAGTGTATGTTTATCAATCACTAGAAAAAAGAGTCCGATGTAAGTCTATTTTATCACAATGGATCAGTGTATATGCAAGAAGACATTTTGTGCATGCACATGCACACGAGAAGATGCACATGAAACACTCTTATTTTGTGATCATGAAATGTCTTCATATTACAACATAAACAAGAAACATTCTGTGAACAAACTTGAATCTCTCTCACTATTTATTTATTGGTGCTCAACGCCACATCATCTCTCTCACTAAAAGGAAATGAATACCACATCTCAAAGCATTGTGACTAGTGATTCACAAGAAATTAGTTTAAAATAATTTCAAGTTTATTGGACAGGGTTCCAAGCTATGGGGGTTAATATCTTTATTCGAAAAAACTTGAAAGCAAAACCCCCCACCCCCCCTCCCCCATCAACCCAAACCCCGAAAAAACGAACAGCTTTTTTTGATGAGTCATCCTGGTACGAAATTTGACTTGCCTGTGCCGAGGTTGTTTTGCGAGGAAATGCCCCGGTACCATCTCCAAGTATTGTCAGTGGTGGGTCTCGAAAATACTTTTTTAAAGAATTTCAAGCTTACTGCACAAGTGGGTGGCTACACTTTGGGGGGTGAAGATCTTCATTCGCAAAAAAAAAAATTGGAAAACTACCTCCCACCCCCTCCACACAAAAAACCCAAAGCAGAATGCTTAAATGTAGGCTAGGCCACATAAAGTAGATCTTCTGTTTCTCAGGCCATTATTTGTGAAATTGCATGCGGGCGAGCGTTTTTTAATTTTATTTTTTATTTCAGTATTTCTTCTTTGCCCTCAAAAGTTCATGTTCTTGGTTCAAGTTTTAGGCCTCATAATCTACAGAATAGCATGGGTGGTGGTGTATTTCATCCCTTGAGTGCAAGAAGGCTTTGAAAATGCTAAAGCATTGCAAAGCCTTCTTGCACTCAAGGGACAAATTCATCAATATTTTTAACTTGGGTAAAATATCAGACATAAACCATTTAATTTTTAATTTTTTAAAGTTTAAATTGGTTATAAAAAGAGAGCATGCGGCAGCCAAAAGGACCATGCGAGAGGGCCTAAGAAACAGATTTTTTATTTTTTTAGGCCCTACAGACATATCGTGAATTGAGGGAAAATACTAATGTAGACATCTCATCTAATAAAATCGATTGTGGATTTATTATAACAAAACTGGTTTTAAAAAGTACTTCTAATGTGGAAATACGTACTTTGAATTCTTAAGTCAACACATTCGTTACCCTGGCCACAGGAATTTTTGTTCAAAGTTTGGATGTGGCATAACACAACACGCGTACTAATGACATTGAATATGGTGAAGCCCAGTGAAAAGTTTCTATCTGAAGTGGGCCACAAAGATTTAATTTCTTGACATAATCAAGGAAAAGGTTTCATAATTATGAAAATTGGATTTTCAGTCAAAGTTTCTCTGAGGTGACATTTGCTTTTTAATTTATCGGTTGAGTTCCAAATCTCATTTCTGAAATATGACAATGATTCCTCATAAATGTTATTTGAGATACAAAAGTGAATATGGGTTGGAAACTGAAATCAAATGTTCAATGTTGAAAAAAATGTAAAATATACACTGCCAACCTGGACAATGGAGGTTACATTGCAAAACAGACCAATTTGAATTTCTGGCAAACTGGCCAAGTTATTGCATCAAATAGATTGTTTTTACTGTACTTCTTCTGAATCCTGTATTTTTATGAGAGTGCCGTGACTTGGTAAAAGGAACCAACCCATGTGACACTGCGTTAAACTAAAATGTCGATGAGATTTCTGGATGGAATGTATTGCAGACATGGTTGCAAAATACTGAGGTACGCCATAAATTCAGAAATGTTTCTGCCAGCTTATTAGGCTTGCGCAATATTGAAACAGATTGTGCAAAAGGAATGTAACAGTAAAAATGAAAATGAGAAGTAAAAATGAATTCTACATATTAGTGGATCCAGTATATATACTCGCCCAAAAAAGAAAGTGTGCATTGCAGAAATTGATCAAACTCCAAAAAAATAATTTTGTTGGTGTAAAGAGTGTTAACCTGTTCATGAATAAGTTATATTGAACACAAAAACAGCTTTCCCCGTTAAAATTGCATTAACGTTAAATGACGTGCTGCACGTTTGTGAAAAGGCATGTTTTGCACGTGGAGAGTCTGAAAATTCATGCAGCAGTGTGAATTCTTGGGTATTTAAACACTAAAGTAAGGCCTTCCTATCGTTCACATTCAAACTTATGCTGCTGTTAAAACGACTCCACATTAGCATGCCAAGATTGACAATGAATCAACGTCTCCTTGCCCTGGGTATGATTAGAGCTGGCAGAACACAAAGGGAGGTTGCCCAGCATTTGAACTACCACCGTAACACTGTAGACAGGCTAGTCTATCGACATGCACAACATTATGACGTTCGAGACCGACCCCGCTCCGGGAGACCCCGAGTTACCACCCCTGCACAAGATCGGTATATCCGTGTCGTCCATCTCCGGAATTGGCAACAAACGGCAACAACGACAGCCAGGAATATCCCTAACCTGAGACGGATACATCCTCAAACAGTAATCAACCGGCTGAGAGAATACGGCTTACGTCCTCGAAGACCTGCAATTCGTCCGATTTTGACATTACGTCATTGTCGTGCTCGACCGCAGTGGTGTAGACAACATCTCAGGCATCCCTTACACTGGTGGCGACGTGTTTTATTCACAGATGAATGTCGTTTCCATCTTTCATCATCAGATGGCCACCAGAGAGTGTACAGATGTCGAAACGAACGCTATGCAGATCCATGTGTCGTGGAGCGAAACCGTTATGGGGGAGGGTCTCTCATGGTGTGGGGGGGCATCACTGCCCATAACAGAAGTGAGCTGGTCATAAATTGATGGCAATCTCAATGCAGCCAGATATCGTGATGAAGTGCGTACACCTGTTGTTGTCCCATTTCTGCAACGTCACGGCCCCGGCGTCATTCTACAGCAGGACAACACCCGACCTCACGCAGCTCGTGTTGTTCAACAGTATCTGCAGCAACAACAAGTGGATGTTCTTCTCTGGCCCGCAAATTCGCCCGATATCTCACCCAATGAGCAAGTATGGGATGAAATGAAACGTCAGCTATGCCGGCTTCCCCATGCACCGTCAACGCTTGTGGAACTCCAAGGGCAGCTTATCAGAATATGGAACAACATCCCACAACACTTCCATGCTAACTTGTTCACTTCCATGAGGCGTAGATGCACAACAGTAATCGATGCAGTCAAAGGTCATACCAGATATTGAGTGTGTGACTTTTGTGTTGGACCCTTAGTGTCTTTGACTCTCCATGGCACCAAGAGTATTCGTCGTAGCGTAATGAAATTTCTCGTGTTGATCACAAATTGATTCATCTGTGATTGAATAAAATTTCCATGAATGAAAATCTAAATTTTATAGTAAATTTCCTTTCTTATTATACCTACCACAATTGTTTACTACAGGCTTGCACTACAGTGGAAGTCCCTAACTCGGATAAAATACTCTCTATTTTTGTCTTTCCCAAGCAAGTTGGGAAAGAAAAGTGGTGCAAAAGCACCAATAAAAAATAAGCCAAAACTGGGTCGAGTGCAACCGGCGCAGACCCAGTACGGGACGCTCTCTCCCAAGTACAACTCCACGACTTCCGTTGCCAGTGCGCATACCGTCTCTAAAGACTCATTCTTTTTGAATCCGTAAACGTTAGAGTTATGTGATCAGCGGGGAGGAAAGATTCTTTACCCGTAAAGAAGACGGGAGGGCCTCCATGTAAACAATTGTGGTAGGTATAATAAGAAAGGAAATTTACTATAAAATTTAGATTTCTTATCAACCTACTCACAATTGTTTACTACAGGCTGAATAGACAAAAGGCTGGAGGGAATCGCATAACCAACCCCCACATAACCCTAGTGCACTGGAACCGTGAAGCAGAAGGAAGAGGTCCCGAGGCTTATCAACCATAATGTCGCAATCATTGGTAAAGGACAATGAAAAGAGACATATGAGCCTGTGTGACACACAGACAGAAAAAAGGGCAGTAACAGCACAAGGCTGAAACTGACCTTCAAGAAGCCTAATGGCTATGGCAGACAACAGCCTGAGCAGAAGAAAGAGGACCCAAGGCAAAAAGGTCCTCCGACTGCTCCTGCAACTGGCGTAAATAAAAGGTGGAGAAAGTAGAAGCATTTCTCCAGTAGGCTGCCTGCATAACATCCGACAACTTGACGGAGTTAGAATAAGCCCAAGAGGTAGACAGTGCCCGCACCTCGTGGGCAGAAATACGATTGGTAATACAATCGCCAGCTGCTAAACGACTATAAGCCGTACGAATAGCAAGACAAATCCATCGAGAAATGGATTGAGGAGAGATCTTCTGTCGACCCGGAATGAGAGACAGAAAAAACCGTTTTCTGCCCTTCCGTATGAAGCGTGTCCGATCAAGATAAATGCGAATAGCACGGACCGGACAGAGCAATGGGCGAGTACCCTCAACAGAGGGAAGAGCCCTGATACAGATAGGAGGAGGAGTAGTATCTGGTAACTGATTCTTAGCCAAAAAGGAGCAATCAGTGGTAAAAGTAACACTGTTGGGAGAACTCCTAAAAAAGGCCGGGTCAACCGAGAGGGCGTGAAGCTCACTAACCCGTCTGGCCGAAGCAAATGCCATCAGAAAAGCCGTCTTGTATGTGAGAAATCGCATATCCACCTGGGATAAAGGTTCGAACGGCGCCCCCCCCAAGCAAAGCAGCACCCACGAAAGATTCCATCGTGGAGTAAGCTGCAAAGTCCGAGGCCTTTTCAAAGAAAAGTGCCGAACAAGCTTGGAGAGGTAAGGATTAGTGCCGATACGACGCTTCCCCACATAAGAAAAAGTCTCTGAAAGCATAGACCTGTAACCCTTGATGGTAACAGGCTGGAGACCCCGAGAATCAAACAGATATACCAGAAACTCCGCAATCTGTGAAATCGAAGGATTGGCATAATCAACAGAGTGATCAGCACACCATCGACAGAAGACCTTCCATTTAGCTGCATAAGCTAAACCAGTGGAGTGCCTCCTTGAAGAAGAAATGCACTCCACTGCTCGTCTCGAAAAACCTCTACGGAGGAGACAGGACCTGACAAAAGATATGCGTGAAGGCACAATGAAGTCGGGTCGACGTGAAACCTCCTCGGGCGACCTTGACAAAGAAGGTCGCGACGTAGCGGGAGACGTGCCGGAACCGCCGCCATCAGCGAGCGGAGCTGATTGATCCACACCCGCTGAGGCGACAGGGGAGCGATCAGAATGATTCGACAACTGCAGGTTCGAATTTTGGCGAGAACCTGAGGAAGAATCGGAACCGGCGGGAAGGCGTAGCCGACTAGACCGTTCCAATCGAGTGACAGAGCGTCCACGGCAAAAGCCAGAGGATCTGGACACGGGGACACGAAAGTGTCCACCTGATGGTTCCAACGAGTCGCAAAGAGATCGATGTGGGGACGTCCCCAGAGATCGCAAAGCGACTGGAACACTGCCCTGTGAAGCATCCACTCGGTGGAAATAACCCTGCCCTGTCGGGACAGGGAGTCGGCTAGGACGTTCAGACGACCGGGAATGTGACGAACAACCACCCCGGCGTGAACCTCCTGAGCGAGCAGTAAAAGATCCCGAGCTAACTCGTACATCGGAAGCGAGTGCGTGCCGCCCTGGTTCCGAATGTAAGCAACCACTGTCGAATTGTCGGATAGTAGAAGGACCTGGCGATTCGACAAGTGAGGGATCCACTGCCTGAAACTCAGAAGAAGAGCAAGAAGCTCCTTCTGGTTGATGTGTAGAGCTGCTTGATCCTGGTCCCACATCCCGTGTAGGGAAAGACCGAGAGGATCCAACGTCGCACCCCATCCGAGATCGCTGGCATCTGCCGTCAGGACGCGATCGGACGTGGGTAAGTCCAGCGGAACACCCTGCGTAATCCACTGAACATCTGTCCAGGGAAGAAGGTGAGGATACAGAGAGTCCGGAAACGGAAGCACCTGATCCAGAGAATCTACATTCGGTCTCCAACGACTGAGCAGAAAGTGTTGGAGAGGTCTGACACGCAGCCGACCTAGAGGAATGAGATCCGTCACCGAACCGCAGAGACCGATCAGCCGGAGAAAACTCCGAGCGGTCGCGGACCTGGACTGGGACAGAGTCAGAGCAAAAGCTGAGAGAATCACAGCCTTGGCCTGGGGAACAGCCACCAAATTGAATTTGGTTTGGAAAGACATCCCCAGATGACAAAACGACTGAGAAGGGACCAGGTCCGACTTCTCCTCGTTGACTCTGAATCCTAGCGACGTGAGCAAGCTCAACAGAGTGGCGACATCCGATTCCAGTAAGGCAGCATTGGAATGCCTCTGGAGGATATCGTCCAGATATGCCGAAGTAGTCACCCTGGACTGTGTGCGATGGAACGCTATCACATGCGACATCAGTCTGGTGAACGCCCAAGGAGCCAGGTTGAGGCCGAACGGCATGGCCTTGAACTGGTAAACTCGCCCCAGAAAAGCGAACCTGAGATACTTCCGTGACGCCCGATGCATCGGAACGTGGAAGTAAGCGTCTCGCAGGTCTATGCTGGCGGCGAAATCTCCCTGGTGAATTGAATGGCGGACCGACCTGAAAGTCTCCATGCTGAACTTGGGAGCAATGATAGACTGGTTCAGGATGCTCAGATCGATAACCGGTCGGAGTCGGCCGTCCTTCTTCGGCACCAAGAACAGGCGGGAATAGAAACCCACTGACTGAACGTTCTTGACGACCTCGATCGCCCCCTTTGCCAGGAGATTGGCAATCTCCGTGGACAAAAGTTCCCGACGTAAAACGTCTGAAGGAACTGTGGTTGGAAGAGGCACCCTTGACAGAGTGGGGTGCCGTCGGAAGGATATGCGCAGCCCGGACCGAACAACATCTAACACCCATGGATCGGATGTGATGGTGGTCCAATGGTCTGCAAACTCTGCTATCCTTCCTCCAACCTGGGACGAGTCGAGGTGAGGACCTTCATTTCGAGCCCCGACGAGGCCCGCGAGAGGAGAAACCACCTCCTCTGTGAAATGAAGAATCCTGAGACTTCCCTCGATTCTGCCGACCCCTACCTTTACCCCGTGAGTAAGAAGCAGAGGCGGCGGCAGAAGGACCAGCCTTTTGCTTCACAGAGGAAGCAGAAGGGTACTTGTTAGGCTTGGAACGGCCCTTGCCTCCCCGAGAAGGCTGATCAAGCTGACGAAACAGCAGCTGATCTTTGGAATGACGTAGGACGTCATCCCGGACCGTCGACACGGAACCATGGAAAAGTTGCGGACCTGCCAAAGAAGCAGATCGAAGAGTAGCACGCTGCTCCTCGGGAAGGGATCGTCCTGTGTCCAGCACAGCGTCCCTTCGAACTAATTCCAAATTGGCCGTGTTACAGGCATGCGTGTGAGTAAGGTGCATAAGCGCCTTGGACAGCACACGCAAAGGAGCCTGTACCTCGTCAAACTTATCTGGAGGCAGATAAGCAGCCAAAGCTGAGACGACGTGATCTGAGAGAGAAAGCATGCCAAGCATCTCTCTAGATAAGCCCAACGTGGACTCCAGAGTCGTCATTGGAATGACGGCAGACTTGGGCTTGGAAAGCCCGAGGGAAGTGGAGTCCTGATCCAGAACCGTCAAAGTCTGGCAGACTGACGGATTGGCGGAATCGTAGGAACGATAACGCACAGGAGGCAAAAAGGTGTCAACCCTGGTGAAGAACGAAGTCTTCAAAGCCTTGGAATTCAGCTTGGCATCCAATGCTGAAAAAGCTTCAACCACCTGTACCGACTGGCACGGTCGAAGGCGCCCAGAAGCAGGTTGCTCCATAGGCTGTTGGCGCGCGACCGAAGATCGCGGCCAGGCTGACACTGTCAGCTGGTTAGCAGGTTTGAGCTCAGGCAGAAACCCAAACACAAAGTCAAGAGCCGCCCCCAAGTCCGAAGACTGCTGGCCCTCGACCTCAAGCATGTCGGACTCCTCCCCAGAGTCGGAAGACACATAGCCCATAGTGGGCAAACCAGCTGACGCCTCCCATGGTGTCGGGACACCAGAGGAATCGGAAACCGGCCTGTTTCCAATCCCGGGAGGCGGCGCCATAGGAGGCGCCTGGAAACCACCCATAGCCTCGCTGGAAGCAACAGGAAGGCTCTTTGAGAGAACCTGAGTGAGTAAGGAGAGGGCCTCCCTAAGCTCACTGCCTGTACCGACCGGTTCGACAGGGGAGCGAACCGGCAAAGTGGCTTCACCTCTGACCCTCTTAACCAGCGAAGGGTCACGATCCTCCAAAACACCCGACGCGGGACGACGGGCGGCAGCCGAAACATCTGAAGGCAGACGTGTATAGGGGTACGATGCACCCCGAGGATCAATATTGCGAGAACTCATGAGAGTCACCGCGGACCTCTGCGGGGCAGAAGGTCCAGGCTGCACAAGAGGCGTTGGTCCCCCAAAACTGGTCGTGTGACCAGAGTGAGCGGACGGAAACGCCCCGGAGTTCATAGTGTTTCCACTATGAACATCCGAATCCAAAGACACAACTGTGGTACTCGACGGCGACGAGACCACAGCGATGGGCTCGGCCGGCAGCCCCTTCCGACTTCGCCGAGTTGAAGTCAGGGAAGGCTGGGGCCGATATCCCACGTCTACAGTATCGGACAGTTCTGCAGTCCCCTGCAGCGAAAAGCCGAGGCCGGCTGAAACAGACAACGAAGCAGACGGACCAGCAGCAGTAGTAGATACGTCGAGAGTCGTTGAGGCTGGTGAAATAATGGAGAGAGCACACCGGCTCGGCTCCGAAGGAGGAGTCACAACCCTAGTGACAGCCTCAGATGTCGACTGGAGGGGGACCGTAGTCCCGGAACCAGGCATCTCTACACCAGAACACTCAACGGCTCCCGCAGTATCCACCACAGGAAAAGACTGCACATCCCCCACGGAGGAGGAATAACTCTCACCAGACAGAGTCGGTTCGGGAGGCCCCGAACGACCACGTTCTCCTTTCCCGCGGGAGCGGGAGGCACGGCCACGAGAACGAACGACACGATTTACAGACGCCCAAAAGGTGGAAGACCATGTTCCACAGACACCACACGGCCGCTCGGCCGAACACCCATTACAGGAGGAACACGACGAATGTACATCGTCCACATGCTTAGGCAGCAGACACTGCCCACAAGGAATTGTCCTAGGCATGAAAGAGGTGAGAGGAGCAGAGAAGGTGAGATCAGAAAACAGAACACCCCCAAAGAGAGAAAGGTGACAGAAACAAAGACCCCAGACGGCCGACCGGGAACCACCCAACAGGAAGACTACTCTCAACAGAAAGAAGAAACACTGTAGGAGTGGTACCCCGCTGACACCTAACTCTAACACAATTAAAAAAGTTTGCAAAAAAAGCATTAACAATAATTGTGAAATAATCTAAGTCCGAACCGCGTGGCCCGCGAAATTCGCGCGCGACTCGAGAGAGAGCAAATAAATATACATGATGGACATATAAAAGAAAAAAGAGAATATAAAACACTGTTCCTGAGAATACAAAGGATACACTGCGGTATAATGAATCAGGAATCATCAAACATCGAGTTGGTGGAACACTGATAAGCGTGCAAAAACATCTCGACACGAAGCGGATTTTAAAAAGAATGAGTCTTTAGAGACGGTATGCGCACTGGCAACGGAAGTCGTGGAGTTGTACTTGGGAGAGAGCGTCCCGTACTGGGTCTGCGCCGGTTGCACTCGACCCAGTTTTGGCTTATTTTTTATTGGTGCTTTTGCACCACTTTTCTTTCCCAACTTGCTTGGGAAAGACAAAAATAGAGAGTATTTTATCCGAGTTAGGGACTTCCACTGTAGTGCAAGCCTGTAGTAAACAATTGTGAGTAGGTTGATAAGAAATGATATATATCTTTTTTTAGTGTTATTTTTTAGCATGCACACTTTCTTTTTTGGGAGAGTATATAAGGTTCCATTTTTGGGTTTTCCAAGTCATTTGAATCGACCTGGGAATTCAGTACAGCATGATCTGGGGCAATTATTATCCCAATATACAGGCACACGTTCTAAATAAAAGGTGTTCCTAATGTGAAAATTTCCAAACTGCACAGACATAAAGTGGAGTCCACAAAATCGGAGATCACTTAATTGAATGACTCTGTTAATTGAATATAACATCCAAACACAAAGTCATTTACCATATCTTCAGTACAAATTTGACCTGTTAATTGCATACAGGTTATACAGTAAACTCCTGTTAATTCAATAAAAAATATTGTGATGTGTCGAGAAAAGATAGATCCATTTGGCTTCAGTGCATCCAATAAAGGCATATAATCTATTATATCAGTACTTCCAATATAGGCATCCTATGAGCTCTGTCAAACAAGATATAATAGAAGAAATGCTCAAATTAATTTGTGAATATTGGAAAGTGACCAAATTCCCGTTAATTTAATACTCCTGTTAACCCTTTACCTAACATGAAAAGCAGACAACACTTGCAAAAAATTCTTGCATAACTAATTGTTTTCATTTTTTGTGTCAAAAACATAGGTTATGACCCCTCATTGGAACAAGCTTGACAAGCACGTTCCAACGAGTGGACATAACCTATGTTTTTGAGACAAAAAATGAAAAAATAATGAAAATTAATTGGCGATTTTTTAGAATATTGCTGGCCAGTTTTGGCCGTTACATTGGGTAAAGGGTTAATTGAATAATTTTCACTAGCAAACTGGCTATTAAATTAACAGGGTTCTAATGTATTAATACTGAAGCAGAAGGGCCAGTTTTCCACTTTTCATCAATTCAGCTGTACTTTACCTAATTACCCCCAAATTGTTGAGTAATAGAAATTGCGAGTTCGCCCTTAAGCTGCGTTGGATGATAAAAATGAAACAAATTCCATGTACATCAAGGGCAATAACTCTGGCAAAAATACTCTGAATAATACCTGCCCTGACATGGAGCTGGGCATCAATAAGATACACTTGCATACAAAATATGATGTCTTTCCACCAAGCAATTTAAAAGTTATTGAGTTTAAAAACTTGTTGGTCACAGACCGACTGACTGACTGACTGATCGACAACCTCACCGGTCAACACTGCAAGATACAGAACTGCTTGTTGCTGTTTAAAATGTTAATCCTACCGATTGATCGATAAATGAAAACAAACAATTTATTTATTTATTTTATTGTGGTTTAACAACACTTTTGACAGCCAGGGTCACCTTGTATCTGAAAAATAAACGAATAATGTCAATTGTAAATAAAGACAGATGAAAACTGTGGGATGACAGACAGAAAGCCAAGTCTTTTAAGTTGTGTTTTAATCCTTTGGATTAACTTGTGTTTTAATCATTTGGAAAGCCATCACATGAAGACATACTTGTCACACCTTTTTAAAATTTATGAAGGTTCATCTTAAACGAGGCCAGATTTTCCTACAAATTTCTTCTTTTTCTCAGAAATTGAAAACTCATGTTCAAAATTATTCCCAGCAACAACTAGATTAGGTTCTTTCCAGAGAATATCAACTAATGACAACAATGATATATTGAAAAGACAAAAGCTTGTCATTTCACATAAGGTTCAGGACATTATAATCTTCAGTACAAATCTGACCTGTTAATTGTTTATAGGTGATATTGTAAACACCTGTTCATTGAATAAAAATTATTGTGAAATGTCAAGAAATTACCCAGACAATTGCAAAATTCCCTTGCTTTTAGACCTATTTGGCTGCAGTACATCCAATACAGTAGAACCAGTCTTGAGAGATCTCCATTTTTGCCAGGCAGAAGTAGGTCTCTCAACACAGGTGGTCACACATGACAGGTCCATTGCAGAGTAAAACTACCAAACCATACAAGGTCACAGTGGTCTCTCCAGAGAGATGGTCTCTCACAACAGTGGTCTCTCAAAACAGGTTTTACTGTGTAGGCATGTAATCTATTATATCTTGCTTGACAGAGCTCTATGAGCTCTGTCAAACAAGATATAATAGAATAAATGCTCAAATTAATTTGAGAATATTGGAAAGTAAGCAAATCACTGTTAATTGGATACTCCTGTTAATTAATGGTCACTTAAGGTCAATTTAGCAATCAATCTTAACATGGACCCCCTCCATTGTTACACTTCCATGAGGTGTAGCAAGTGGAGTGTCACTCTTAAGATATATGTACTGAATGTATTCTTGCAATGTACTAAGATCAAACTGTCCAAATAAATTAATCACGATTTATGCACAGCCTACCAAGTATTTTCTTGAATTTTTCCATGTGAAGCAGATATGACTAGATTTGCAAAAAGAATTTGAACAATTCAAAGTCAGAAATCATACATGAAAGGAGTGGCCCAATTAAAATTTTGTTAAACAGAGGCAGAATTCTACCTATTCAGGGGACAAGAATATTGCTGTCTTGGCAGTCGGCAAAGCTATTAAATATTTTCTGTCATATCCAGTCATGGCTGTTTTGAAGCTCCATTCTATTAGATTCATACTGCTGAACTCTGATTCTCTACTTTGTAAGCAAATTTCCTTGACTTTTAAAAGTTCTGTTTTTCCTTATATCAGTCAAATTTATTACAGCTAGTTGACTGAGCTTGCCAGTCAACCTATTTATTATCTAACATGACAAGAGAATGTTAACTGCAAAAAACATCTTGAAACTAGACTGAAGCATGCCCACAGGAGGTTGAAGATCAAACTGTGATTTGTTACTCGTACATGAGCTGTGTCTGTACATGTGATGTTTCTGCAAAGTCTACCTTACCCAAACCACATACCATACAGGTAAAATTCTACAAAAAGTTGGCCAAGTTCAACCACCTGTAATTTTGTGAAATATTGAAGCAAATCAAAATCCTGACAAAATGCACACCTAGATGCAGATGGACAGACAGTGGACAGACATCAGATGCTGGATGGACGGGTGGCCAGGGGGAGGGGGGGGGGGGGGACATTGCTTATCACTTCCAATGCAAGTGATAAGCAATGTTTTTAGAGGTAAAATTGAAGAAATGCAGTGAAACACACTTTAATTGTATAACTTTTACTTCAATAACCCCGTTAATTGTACATAATTACAAACACCAAACCATTTACCATATCTTCAGTACAAATTTGACCTGTTAATTGTATGTACATTACAGAATAAACTCCTGTTAATTGGATAAAATATCAGAGAAACGTATCATTACACTTTCATACTACTATACTACTCAAAGTTAGCTAAGCACCAAATATCTGACACATCATTGTGAAATTTGCTTGTGACATATCTGCAATATTTTTGGTGGATATGATTGAGGAATGTATTGAGATGGTCCCCAGCGTTTACATTAGCTCTCTTGACAGGCAGACTTTTCGTGACAGTCATGGAAAGCATGTACCCCTTGATTTCCATGATGTTTTCATGTACTGTCTTCATGTACATGACATGTGTAGGGTATTCAATCTTTATTTCAACACAAACACTTGTGATTTATTGATTGAATATGGCAAATGCAAATGAAAGAAGACATTTGTCAGAAGCAGAAATGTGGCGGGCTGTAGGGATGGTGGAGCAAAGGGCTAACCATCGTCAAGCCCTTGGTGTGCACCATACGGTGATCACCAGAGCCTGGGCAAGATTTCAGCAGTATGGCACACCAGTAAGACAACATGGTGGTGGCAGAGACAGGGCAACATCTGCAGCTGAAGATCGATTTTTGATCATTCAGGCCCATAGGAACCAAGCTTCGCAGTGACCTTCAGAATGAAGCTGGGGTAAAGGTTTCGATGCAGACTATCTGGGCAAGGTTGCACGAAGGTGGTCTCCGATCGAGATGACCATGTATTCGCATTCTGCTGTCCCAGAACCATAGTCAGGCACAATATGAATGGGCCATGGACCACGTTGGATGGACCAGAGAAGATTGGCGACCTGTCCTTTTTTACAGATGAGTCATGGTACTGCCTAGACCACACAGATAGGCATTCTAGGGTATGGAGAAGACCAGGAGAGTGATTCCATGCAGCCAACATCGCTGAGCATGACCGCTATTGTGGAGGGTCAATCATGGTCTGGGGTGGCATCAGCTGGGATGGACGTACAGAGCTCTGTGTCCTTCAACATGGTACATTGACTGCACAAAGGTATATTGATGAGATCCTGTGTCTTCATGTCAGATTGTATGCAGGTGCAGTGGGTGATAGATTCATTCTGATGGACGATATTGCCCATACTCATGTTGCCCATGCTGTCGGGGAGTACCGACAGAGGGAGGGGATTGAGCACATGGATTGGCCAGCAAGATCCCCTGACCTCAATCTAACTGAACATGTCTGGAATGAGTTGCAGCTTGCAATTTCAGCCCATCCAGTTCAGCCAAGAAGTGTCCAGGAGCTTGGTGACATGCTGGTCCAAGAATGGAACAACATCCCACAAAGGACCACCAGGAACCTGATTGGGAGCATGAGAAGGCATTGTCAAGCTGTAATTAACAGTAATGGGTCTCATACTCGATATTGAACCCATACCAGTTCGCTTTGTCAACTTTTTGGAATATTGAAAAATTTCCACTTTTCCCAATAATATCCATTTTCCATGGTTATCGTATTCAAAAGCTAAAAAATAATGTCAAACACAAATAAAAATCTTAATTTCTATACTTAAATCATTAAAGATAAAATTCAAAAAAAAAATATATGCACTTTTCATTACAATATTTCAACTAAAACGTAAAACAGGTAGTTGGATATACTTGGTGCTCAGCAAACTTTGAGTAGTATATTATTATATAAGCAAACACATTTTTAAATTAATTCAGAATTGAACCAAGTTATCCTTTACCTGGAGAAATGGCAATATCATCCCAAAGCACAATGACACCACACTGGAATGAGCTAGACATGGAGGGGTCATAAGCTATCTTTCTGATTCTAAAAATGAAATTTTTCTTGTCATTCCAGCTTGTCATTCCAGAATTATCTTTTTGAAGTGTCACTCGAGTCATGTTTGGTAAAGTGTTAGCTTAGGTACCAGTGTCAAACACAGCGGTATGAAACAGTTTTATAACAAAAAAATATGTTGACTGACAAAATCTTCTCTTTGTTTCCACATAAATTTATTTGCTTGATATATACAACTATAAAACATACCTTTTAAAAATAAGGTCAGAAAGCCATGATTTGTTGGACCAAAGACATTTGAGAGCAGAGTGAACAATGCGTACAGGGATAATCTTGAACAAACTTTTCTTTGAAAAGCTATGTAAACATAATGGTAAGAATCTCCCAGCAAATACAAGACTGTGATAGACAGATTATAGATCTCTAGTTGACATATCTTTATACTTCTTATAATAAATGGGTCAATATTATCAACTAGGAATGTGAAATATTATTCAGACCTCTCAAGTGAACCCAGGGTAGAAAGCTTATCATGTTACCATATAATCTCTCTTCAGTTCTGGTCAATGACAGAAAGAATGGTCCTATCTTTACTGGACACCAGCAAAGCCAAATAGGTGTATTGCTTAACCCCCTTCACACTGATGACGTAATATCTAAAGTTCAGGGTGCAAATATTTCCCATAATGCAATTAGAAATTTAACCAATTCAATCTTGTTTGACAGAGCTCAATGAGCTCTGTCAAACATGACTGAATTGGTTAAATTCCCAGTTGCATCACGGAAAAAATGGCTACTTTAATTCTGGATATTTAGACATCAGTGTGAAGGGGTTAAGGTTCCTCAGTCAAATTTGTATCCAATAGTCCATTTCAAAAATTATGTCTTCATATTTATTGAGTACAGAAGAGTACAGTACAGAACTCTGTTAACTGAATACTAACTTTACCAGTGAGCATTTTTGTCAGTAAGCATGGGCTAACTACAAACCTTCTTTTCTTCCACCCCCCTCCACCCATAACCTCACCCCTACAATATTCTTTGAGCTAGTTAAGAATTTTGCACTCAGTATGACCGAAACCAATATAAATGGTTCTCAGTGACCCAATTTTGGTTCATATCACATCAATGATGGTTTGTACACCTGTCAATGGTCATAACTCTTGGTCAAATAGTATCTGGAATATGGCCCAGAACATTGTTTTATTCCACATGCAGTCATTGAAACATGAGAAAGTGGTTACAGTGTCCCATTTGGGGTTTACTCACATATTTCAGTAATAATGTATGCATCTGGCAGGTTTCGTAGTCCTTGAGGTCAAAGAGTATCTAAAAGTAATACAATGCGGAATATTCATAATAAGTTCAGCCAAATCGTCGCGTGAGAACCACAAGGTTCTATCTTCCAGTGGAAGATAGAACCTTGTGGTTCTCACATGACGAAATGTTAAATTCATGACAAATTAGCCCAGTTTAGGATCAAGACACACCAGTGGCATGACCGTTGGGGAGGGGGGGGGGGGGGTCACATGCCCTCCCAAATTTCAGTCACCCCCCCCCCCCCTCTCATGCTAACCCATATAGGTAGGAACATCAGGCAAAAAAATTGAATATCCAGCATTTTCCTTGATTCCGAGTCTGTTTGTGTCCATAATTTATAAGTTGTGAAAGACATCAATAATTAGGCCACATTGTGGCCTAATTAGTGATGCCTTTCACAACTTATAATTTATGGATACAAACAGACTCAGAGTCAAGGAAATTGTTTTTTTTTTCTCGAGTTCCAAAATGTTCCTGGGGGCAGACCCTCTCCGATGAGGGAGGGGGGGGGGGGGGGGGGAGCACCCTGTCTTGAGCTTGCTTCATATTGCCGCCGCATGACTCAGATGATGCAGCAAATCACATTCTGTATGCCCCCTAAATATTATTCTTGCCCACCCCCCACCCAACTTTGATATCCTGGCTACGCGCTTGTGCACACCCTTTGGTGACAGGTCATGCAAAGAAAAAATTAGCCTCAGGTTGAGAAAATAACATAACTTAAATAGTGATTTTAGTGATTGAATGCCTAACTGAATAAAAATTTGTTCAAATGCACTGAAAATTTACACTGACCACCACAAAATTCCTTTGCTTTGCTGACCTTTATGGCTCCTTACTCTCAATGAAAGTATTTACACCATTTAAACTCGTTTGACAGAGAGCTCTATGGTGATGGGAATTCATTTTTTACAGCTCAGGATTCTAAGGTCTAGCTGCAGGGCTGATCTCAGTTTGAACACACAAATGTGCAGTGGAAGTTGCCAGGTTTCAATAATATTCAACATCCCCCATTTGGGTAGGTTAATACAGCATTCATGTAATTATGAGGAGTTGAATGTGTTGAGGATTTATGTGAGTTTGCATGGGATCCAATTCTGCAACTTTGATACAATCACAACAGCAATGTAAATAATACTTATTAGGGTTTTAGAAAGGGGCATAAATCACAGGGTGATGAGATGGAGGTGTCTCAACCCTGCTCACCCCAGTTCACCATTGTCTCTTAGGCTAGTAGTCCAACAGAGTACTACTTCCCAACAGATCTCCACTCTAGTAACAAGCTCATCTTAATTGGAACACAAAGCTGCACCTTTTTTTAAAAGTTTGCACGCTGAAAAATGGACAATTTTGCAGATTATTGTGTTGAATTCTGGTCTGCTGAATGTTGCCCTGCAGAGTACTGTGAATTCTCTCTGTATCAACAGACCCAATGTTAGAACACACGGACAGCTAGCGGAAAAAGCCCAGCTGCCCCAAGTATCCAGCATTATCAATAACAGTGTGGCATCCTAGAGTGGAGATCTATTGGGCAATAGTACTCTGTTGAAACTTTGTGGAATCAGAGTATTTTGGGAATGTAAACCTTCTTTAGCTTTTTATCTATCATCTGGTCTCCTATACAGGAGATAGCTCTTTATCTATCATCAGGTCTCCTATACAGGAAATAGGTCTTTATCATCAGGTCTCCTATACAGGAAATAGCTCTTTATCTATCACCGGGTCTCCTATAAGGAGATAGTTCTTTATCATCAGGTCTCCTATACAGGAGATGGCTCTTTATCAATTACCATGTCTCCTATACTAGGGATAGCTCTTTATCTATCATCAGGTTTCCTGTACAGGAGATAGCTCTCTATCATCAGGTCCCCTGTACAGGAGATCGCTCTTTATCTATCATCAGTTCTCCTGTACAGGAGATAACTCTTTATCTATCAACAGGTCTCCTGTACAGGAGATAGCTCTTTATCTATCATCAGGTCTCCTTACTATCTCCTGTACAGGAGACCTGATGATAGATAAAGAGCTATCTCCTGTACAGGAGATAGCTCTTTATCTATCATCAGATCTCCTTACAGGAGATAGCTCTTTATCTATCATCAGGTCTCCTGTACAGGAGATAGTTCTTGATCTATCATCAGGTCTCAATACAGGAGCTAGCTCTCTATCTATCAGTTCTCCTATACAGGAGATAGCTCTTTATCGATCATCAGGTCTCCTATACAGGAGATAGCTCTTTATCTATCAACAGGTCTCCTGTAAGGAGATAGCTCTTTATCATCAGGTCTCCTGTACTGGAGATAGCTCTTTATCTATCATCAGGTCTCCTATACAGGGGATAGCTCTTTATCTATCATCGGGTCTCCTGTACAGGAGATAGCTCTCTATCATCAGGTCCCCTGTACAGGAGATAGCTCTTTATGTATCATCAGGTCTCCTGTAAGGAGATAACTCTTTATCTAACAACAGGTCTCCTGTACAGGAGATAGCTCTTTATCTATCATCAGGTCTCCTGTAAGGAGATAACTCTTTATCTATCAACAGGTCTCCTTACGGGAGATAGCTCTTTATCTATCATCAGGTCTCCTGTACAGGAGATAGTTCTTTATCTATCATCAGGTCTCCAATACAGGAGCTAGCTCTCTATCAGTTCTCCTATACAGGAGATAGCTCTTTATCTATCATCAGGTCTCCTATACAGAAGATAGCTCATTATCTATCAACAGGTCTCCTGTACAGGAGATAGCTCTTTATCTATCATCAGGTCTCCAATACAGGAGCTAGCTCTCTATCTATCAGTTCTCCTATACAGGAGATAGCTCTTTATCTATCATCAGGTCTCCTATACAGGAGATAGCTCTTTATCTATCACTAGGTCTCCTGTATAGGAGAAAGCTCTTTATCTATCAACAGGTCTCCTGTACAGGAGATAGCTCTTTATCTATCATCTTTTTATCTATAGATAAAGAGCTAAACAAGGTTCCATTCCAAAACTACTTTGATTCTGTAAAATTTTCTGGACAATTCAAGTTTTTTTTTTTAATTGACTTGCCCAAACAGATGAGTCCTCCACTCACTGAAAAAATTGCTCGAGCATACAATGACTTTATTTTCTATACTAGTGGATGGACCCATGCTACGCATGATTTTTTGATAGGTGGCATTTCGAGTTACGTTATTATACCTCCCTTATACCATAAAATGCTCCCAATCATCAAGTGTTTACACCTATCTTAGGACAAAAATGCCAATTTTCGGTAAATAATGTAAAATATTGCCACCAAACATGTCAATTTAGCTCTATCAGATAGAAATACACACACCTGCCAAGTCTGAAGTCAATCAGGCCACCTATAGATGCTGGGGAGATAGGGCATGTCACAACAAACAGAAATGACAAACAGATGAACTCAAATTATAGTAAGATTTTGTGGTTGTAAGGTGCAATATCTACCAGCTTCAAATCTGTGAGATTCAGTTCAAGATTTGAAAATCTTTGCTTGGTTCGATTCAATCTGGTCTGATATTTCCTGGGCCTTAATATAAAACTCTAACATTGGTGGCTAGTTTTGATGATATGTGAGTCTGTACAGCCCTTGACAATGCCAATACTATGGTAAAAGCCATATCAGACCTCTGCAGCTTCTACCATGACATTGTTGATTGTTGTGGTTATTTTCAGTAGCAGATGGTTTGACTGAATAGCTCACTGAGAAACATAGGTATGTGTACATTAAGAACTACTGGGCCAATTCATATCATGGTGAGGCAGACATGGGTCTCTCTTCCCAAATTTTGAATTATTATTATATCAAACAACATACAGTGGTACCCACTGTGCTGTGTTCTGCATCAAGCAAAAGGTTAACTGGAGATTCTATTGAAACAAATTGCGAGTTTGCACACTGAGCTGCATTGGAAAGTAAAAATGAAACAAAATCAAAGTCCATAAAGGGGAAAAACTCAGACAAAAAATACCTGTATAACAACTGCATTGAACATGCGGCTATACATCAATGAGATACATTTGCAAACCAAATATGGTGTCATTCCCATAGGTATTTTAAAAGTTATTGAGATTAAAAATTAAATGTTACTCACAGAAAGACAGACACTGCCATATATACAGAGATGCCTGTTGCAGGGAACAATTATATTGTCCCAGCATACAAGGCTGGTCATTAACTCTTTGCCTGCTGCAGGTGGATTTTCTTCCCAGAAGAGTATGTTACTAGCTCATCTCAATAAAGAACAGCCTTAAAAATTGCAGTAGTCTTCTTGTCAACAATTTTCTTGATGCCAGCCTCTTTTAACTGGTAGGGTGCTATTATTTATTTATTTTTTGGTGTTTAAGGTAACATATTTCTGCACAATGGCTAATCATGACCATGACAGTTTTACGGATGGATCAAGCTGGAGTACACGGAGAGAACCACCGAGCAATGGTGAGCAACTGTCGGTGCCCCAGCATACTAACTCCACACAAGCAGGGTTAGCATTGGTTAAAGACAAGTGCACCATCGACATGCAGTACGCCTAAGTACACAATGTCACCGTGCCCCCACATGGGCACTGGGGGTGAAGTGCCTTGCCCAAGGACACAATGCAGTGCCATAGGTGGGACTCGAACCAAGGACCTTTCGGCTTGCAGCCTGCACCTCTACCTACTGAGCCATCGCTAAATTATTTTTCAAAGGTGAATTGTAACATGAATATTTTTTTCAAAGATTCTATTGCTACCAGAAATGATACCCTTAGCGTAGCAAGATTTTGTTATTAAATAATTGATTTGTTACAATTTATAGCAGAGTGCCTGTTGGCACTCTCCAATAAATTGTAACAAAACAATTTCATAGAAACATTGTTTATTCTACTTCTTAGCAAATATCAAACTAATAATGCATACAGTGTAAAGCCACAAAAGTGGCTTTCGGCACTTTTCAATAGAGCCATGATTGTGACTAGCACACAATCAGTTAAATTTTTCATCAAATCAAATTATGGCTGCTTTATAGTAGCCATTATTTGATTTTATGAGAAATTCCAAGAAAATACTTAGCATGTTAAGAGAGACACTACAGAGAAGTGTTCACTTTAATGTTTGTTTGTACCTTCACAATGATAATGAAGTGAGGACTGGTTGAGCTCACCTCTGACAGGTAAGCAGTTTCAATTATCTTCTGCTTCCTTGCTCATTTATTTATTGCGGTTTTACGACTCTTTCAACAGCCAGGGTCACCTAGTGTCGGATTCCTTGCTGAAGTGGGGTAGTTTCTAAAACTTGACTTATTAGAAACAAACTGAGGTGACCCTCTCTTTTATTGGCAGATAACAGCTGGTGTAATTACCATGCTGAATGACGATCATTTTCATGAAATTATATTCTGAGTGAACTCAGTAAGACCTCTGGACAATGATCATTCATCTGAGAATGTCAACAAGGGTCAAACTGACCACAAGTAACAGGTCTGAACGTTAGACAATTTTCCATCAAAAAAGTTCTTAGAATAAAAATGTGTACAAGATTTTATGACCAATCTTTTGCAAAGAGCCTTTACTTAGGGATTTTAATGTTTCCAGAATAAGATCACAATACCTTTAGTAAGTAAATTAGTAAGTAAATTTTATTCAACAGAATATAAGAGTACAAAGTGACAATAATTAATAAAGAAATAATGATATTCTTTATGAAATATATCAAAGGCAAAAGAGGAGTATAGTGATTTCTCTAGTTCCAAGTGGACCTGTACTAGTCATTAATTAGTAATCTTAACCCTCCGCACACTGATATCGAAATACCAAATTTTCATGCCATACATTTTTCCCATACAGCATCTAGGAATGCAACCAATTCAATCTTGTTTGACAGAACTCTTTGAGTTCTGTCAGACAAGATTCAATTAGTTAAATTCCTAGTGGCATTATCAGTGACAGGTGCGGTAAAATGGAGGCGAGTGAAAAGTCACTCATCTCAAATTAAATTATTTATTTATTTATTTATTTATTTATTTATTTATTAGTGTTTAAGGTCACATACTTATGCACAATGGCTAATCGTGACCATGACAATTTTATGGGAGGAGGAAGCCGGAGTACCCGGCGAGAACCACCGAGCATCGATGAGCAACTGTCAGCTCCTCAACATTCTAACTCTGTTCAAGCTCCGCTCAAGCAAGGTTACAGCGGTTGAAGACAAGTGCACCATCAACGTGCAGTACACCTTAGTACACGGTGTCATCATGCCCCCATGTAGGCAACCAGGATAAAGTGCCTTACCCAAGTACACAGCTTGGGTCGTCCCGGACAGGGATCGAACTCGAGACCTCTAGCATAGAAGTCCAACAGTCTAGCACTGAGCCACTATGCTCCCTGTGAAAAGTCACACATCTCAAATTAAGCTGCAAGTGTCAAAAGGTGAGGTGAGTGAATTTGATTCCAGGTGTGGTTTTATATATTTGAACGCCCATTTCGCTTTTATTATGATATCATCAGGGGATAGTAGTAACATTGTACATACAATGGAAATTGCTTCCCTTCAGTCAGTGAAATCCTGATATTACCTTATTTCTATTTCCTATTATATAACATAGGTGAGTGGTTCGTCACTCTCCTGGTGTTTATGTTAGGAGATATTGGATCCCCACTAGGGGTAACTGCATTGCATCCTTGGGCAAGACATTTAATCCTGATTGCCCACATGGGGGCACAGTGGGGCTGCGAACTAAGGTGTACTGCACATTAATGGTGCACTTGTCTTCAAAGAATGCTGCCCCTGATTGTGGGGAGTTAGTACGTTGGGGAGTCTGACAGTTGTTTGCCATGGTTCAGTGGTTCTCTCCAGGTATTTTGGTTTTCTCCACCCATAAAACTGTCTGACATAAGATGAAAGTGTTGTTAAACCTTAATATAAATAAATAAATAAATAAATAAATAAATAAATAAATAAATAAATAAATAAATAAATAAATAATGATCACTCTCCCTTCTAGCCCATCACTGCATTATGGGAAAAATATGCAGCTTGAAATTTTGATATCAGTGTGCAGAGGGTTAATGAACCAAAGATTAAGTAAATGTATGTGATACTTCTGGGTTGATACTAATACGCACAGGGTGTATTTTTTACCTTGAGGACAAATCACTCATTATTAGCAATGATACTAATGATATTACATGTAGATAAATGCATGAACACACACACACAAGAAGGCAGGCAGCCCCATTACACATGTACATCTCTGTTACTGAAATCACTGATGCACTCCTAAAAGGTGCAATTTATTCTCAAGTCCCACTTAACAACAATAACTGCATATTCTAACACCAACATCAAAGTACTTTACAATTATTACAATGACCCACCTATATCTTTCCATATCTTAAAAAAAAATCTTTTCATTCACTGTTCACTGTTGAGATCTCATTTTAAAATGGCGAAAGAAATATGAGATATATTTGTTTTGGAACAATGCTCAGCCATATATTGTTGTTAACAAGTCCATATTTGGGCTCTATTAAAAACTGTAAGTGCCACAATAAATTTGTCATATTTCGAGCTTGTACTTTATATTTAGCAACAAACGAAAGATATTTTGTTGCTGTTGATTTGTCCTGTTACAATTTACTTGAGAGCAGGCCTGAAAATAAGCAGTCTGACATTTGCAGAATGAGGTCCCCAGAGGGTGGATTTGATGATGCTATCCCATACAGTAGGAAAATTTATCCTCTGGGTACCTCTTTCTGTTTAGTTGTGAGACCCTGATTCAGATTGAGGTTCAGAGAGGGTAAATTTAGTGAAGCTACCCTGCTGTGCAGGGTGGCATCACTAAATTCACCCTCTGGAGGCCTCATTTTGCAGATGACAGTCTTCTTATTTTCTGGCTTGCTTGAGAGTGCTTGTTGAGACTCTGACAAAATCCAACAAAACAAACAAATGATGAACAAAGTTTGTCCATATAGATTTGTTTTGTTATAATTTATTTCAAATCAATAAAATATCACCTGTTTGTGACTGAATTTATTATTATTTATTTATTGGTGTTTAAGGTCACATATTTCTGCACAATGGCTAACCATGATCGCGACAGTTTTACGGGTGGCAGAAGCCGGAGTACCCAGAGAGAACCACCGAGCAATGGCAAGCAACTGTCAGCTCCCCAACATACCAACTCCACACAAGCAGGGTTAGCATTGGTTGAAGACAGGTGCACCATTGACGTGCAGTACGCCTTAGTATACAGCGTCACCGTGCCCCCACATGGGCAATGGGGGTGAAGTGTCTTGCCCAAGGACACAACGCGATTGCCGCAGGTGGGATTCGAACCGAGGACCTCTCGGCTTGCAGCCTGCACCTCTACCAACTGAGCCACCGCACCCCCTTGTAACTGAATATGATGCATATCTCCAGAATATGTAGTGTTTATTTATTTATTTATTTTTTATTTATTTATTTATTTATTTATTTATTTATTTATTTATTTATTTATTGGGGTTTAACAACACTTTTGACAGCCAAGGTGACCTTGAGTCGGACAGTTTTACAGATCGAGAAAGCTGGAGTATCTGTTGAGAACCACTGAGCAGTGGCAAGCAACAGACTTCCAAGCATACTAACTCCACACAAGGAAAGTTAGCACTGTTGAAGACAAGTAGTGCACCCTTGACGAGCAGTACACTTTAGTACACAGTGCTATCATGCCCCCACATGGGCAATCGGAATTAAGTTCCTTTCCAAGGACATAACGCATTTACCCCTGGCAGGGACTGAATGGTGGACCTTTCGCTTTGAAGTCCAATGCTGTAACCACTGCACTCCCGGTATTAAGTGTTCACTGCAGAACAATAGAGCCCACTTAATTTGATATCTCTCAACTGAATAATACTACGTTTATAGAATTTTCAAACACCAAATCATTTACCATATCCTCAGTAAAAGGATGACCTCTTAATTACATACAGGTTATAAAGTAAACTCCTGTAAACTGAATAAAAAATATTTTAATCTTTCAGGGAATTACCCTATCACCAAATTTCCATTGTTTATGGACCTAGTTTGCCTCAGTACATTCAATACAGGCATTTAATGATTTTTATCTGTGAGCTTTGTCAAACAAAATATAATAGAAAAAGTGCTCGGTGTATCTGTGGAATACAGGAAAGTGACCAAATCCCTGTTAATTGAATATTCCTGCTAACTGAATAATTCTAACAGGCAAAGTGACTGTTGATTTAATCCTTTACCTAACAAATTAGCCACATGCTCCCACATAATTTACAACTTGAGCAGATGAAAAATGATTAAAAAATAGCTAACCATAAAACAGAGAATGGGTTTTAAAAATGTTGAGTTCTGTGCTGTGGTGAAATCTTATTCAGAGATGTAAATGAAATTTCCAGCATATGTCTTCTATTTGCAGCAAATTTTATTTCAATTACTCAACTGCAAAAAATAGACATGACATGCAAGATGAATATTTTCCTGACATTTTCACCAAATCTTTTTCAAAAAGAACTAAACACACCTAGGAACATTCAAGTTTCAACTGTGGTAGCAGATTTAAGGATGACTGTTTTGGTGTCAAGGCTCATTTGAATGGTTTAGAATACCACAGCTCATCTGCATCCAATTTTGTTAAGTTTTAAACCAATATCTTAAGAAATGTTAAAGTCATTTACTCCAAGAGATTTTCCTTTTCCAGGACAACTGTAAAATTAAAGAGCCATAACTCTGTAATGCTTTAATTGTCTCCAGCAAATTTATGCTAAGCACATCTGCACTGAATGTTGATGATAAATGCCATGTTTCAAACCAATATCTTAAGAAGTTCATAAGTCAGTTCACACCACAAACTTTTTCCATATTATAACATAAGAATTTCAAGGAAATAAAGCTGTAATGTTTAAATCAAGCCACAGTAAATTTTTGCCATGCATATCTGCTTTTGACATTGATCAAGTATACCGTGTTTGAAACCTATATCTTAAGAAGTGTAGACATAGTTCAATCCACAAGACTTCAACAGACCAACTGACTGACCAGTCAATACAATGGCCAACCATCCACCCAGTGCACTGACTCTGTAAAACTCCAAAACTTTGTGAGGATGTAACAAACTTTGTATGAGAAAGTATAAAATCTTTCTTTGTGATGGAATAGTCCCAAACAGGAACACATTGTTCAAAGGTTTAACAAATGTGGAGTTTTTTTAAAGTAAATTTTACAATAATTCAGTTATGAATCATTCATGAACTGTTTCAGAACGAAATTCTGTTAGCTTATCCGACGATGGGTCACAGACTTTGATTTTATTTTTGAAAACAAATTATCCCATTTTGGATTGCTGCATAAACTGAAAGAAATTAACTTCTTGCACACTGCCGCCAGATCTTCTTGCCCAAGACAGAAAATCTCTCATCATTAAAATATGTATACTTTTGGCACTTTCAACCACATTTTTGCTTGTAAATTGAAGGAGATTTCTTAAAATTTTCCTGAATTTTTCATTAAATCTAGTCATGGCTGCAGTGAAGCAGCCATGACTAGATTTAATGGAAAATGATGTTTAAACTATGCAGTTGGTTAAGAGTTAATTGGGGGAAAAGTGAAAGTTCATTACTATAGAAAGAAATCTCAATTCCATATTTTGCAATCTACACTCACCTGATAGATGAACAGACTGTGAAAAAAATATAATATCCTTCACTGTTACAACATGAATGAATTATTTAATAGCCAAACACTCTGCAACATATAGTTGGCCAGATCCAATCTCCCAAATTTTTGTTTCGAACTGGACCACAAATTATTTTCATTCCAATATCATTCAGAAAGCACTGAAGCATGGCGTACCATTCTCCGCCCAAACAAAACAATATCACAATGAAATTTCACCTGTGAAATATTATAACATTACACTTAAGGACACAACCTTTTCACAAATTTATTTATAGCTATAATATAGATCATTTCAAAGGCCAAAAAAAGTTGATTGGAATTCAACATTCTTCAAACATTTTTTTATTATGCGACTTGTTTCTATTCAGCATCAGTGCAAAATATCGGGTGGATTAAATAAATATTCACATTTTGTGAGAAGACTGAAAACTCCAGATTACATCCTCAACAAAAGACAGGGTACGAGAATTAACCCTTTGTTCAACAAAACCATCATAGTCTATACATGTCACTCAAAATGTTCTATTGTATACCCAAAATACATCATGTGAGTAGGACAGGATTATATGAGAGAGAAAAAATTACAATAGAATATTGTAAGATACTAGTACAGTGGAATCCTGTTAATTGGATAGCCACTTTGCCAGTGAAAATATTCAGTTAACTGGAATTGGGACATTTTTATATTCCAGTGCTAAACTGAGCCTTTCTTTTATTGTCTCTTGTTTGAGAGTGCTCAAGGAGCTCTGTCAAACAAGCAAGATATAATATATTAAATTCAAATATTGTATAAAATGAGTTTGAAGAGGTCAAGAATAGAGGTGCTGTAATTAATCAAATAGTTGATTAATCAATGATAACATGTGTAATCGATTAGTGTTTTGTGTAGTCGAATAATTGTCCATCTTATGTTTCATAACCAAGGGCTTCGTCGACCAGAACGTAGTGCTTTATTTGTGAAAGTGGTATCCTTTTTCATGTCTAAAATATCTATTTCTATGTGTTAGGAAAAAGAAGATGCAGTATTAGAGATGGTTTGTCATATGGATTTAGTATAACTGAATTTGCAGAATACACACTAAGGCAGGGAAGAAATTCTGAGAATTTCTGCCCTGCCTTAGTATGTGTTCCACATTTTGGACAACAAATGATAACTTTTTAAAAAGAGTCTGTTGATGGGCATTGTATAATATAAGGCAATCTGGTTCTTTAGAAACGTTATCCGTCTATATCTAAATATTTAGTAACTAACTAACAGTAAGTGAATATTTTGTAGGTAGTTTAAAGAAAAATCGCCATATGGTATAGATGATTAATCGATTGACTGTCGATTATTGCTGAGCAATTATTGATTATTAAAACAAATAATTGTGGCAACTCTAGTCAAGAAACACAGGTAATTCAGTTATCAGAGTGATTACTTGAAAGATCACAAGATATTTCATTCGGTTAATACGGATTTACCATCTAACCTATATGCAATTATCAGGTTTGTACAGAAGGTATGGTAAATGGTTTTGAGCTTTGCAGCTATATGCATGTAACAGGTTATTGTATTAAGAAACATCTAACTAAGTAGGCTCCACTGTATCAATTGGAAGAAACACGTTGGACCAGCAGAACTAAAAGAACAGGTGACAAAGAATACCTTGTAATGAGGTAAGGTGAAACAACATAACAATCAGGGTGGTAAGCAGTGTTCAAGGAATCAGACAGAAATAAGCATCGAGGATGTCAGGGGGTAGTCCTAACTAGGATCCTTCTTTTGTTACCCCCCACCTATCAATTCCCTGCATGGACTGTAACGATGAGAAAATACTGGATAACTAGTTTTTCTGGGCCCAGCATTGAATCAATTGAAAGCAATAATGCTCAAATGGCTTTCAGCACAAGTCAACAAACAAAAGAAAAAACAATAAATAAACAAAAAACTGAGATAAAACCATGAACTATCTTGAACAGGATTTGTGCACACCTGAAAAAGAACAGATCCAAGTCTTACAAGGACTTTTCTTGGGGACTTTCATTCAAGCACTTTGCAGGATCTTCACTTAAAATCTTTTTTAAATGATTTTTGTACACATACATGTACCAGTTAGGCATAAAAAGTTAAAAATCTGTTTCTCAGGCCCTCCTGCATGGTCCTTTTGACTGCTGCATGCCCTCTTTTTATAACCAATGCAAGCTTTAAAAAAATAAAAATTAAATGGCTTATGTTTGATATTTTACCCAAGTTAATAAAATTGACAAGCCAGTGGACTTGGACTAATTTTTAACCCAACTGAGTTTAGAGCGTATGTATGCATGTGAATAATCATATTACAATAACATCAATATACATTCAAAATTTGCCTGTATTTTACATAATTTTGAGCATAAATAACAAAATTTATGTGTCATGCTGATGTAGACTTTTATTGTGATAGAGACTCTCTGATTTTAAAAGGTGGAAGTCGGACTGCCACTAAATTAATCTGTATCAAGTCTATCGGCGAGTTTTGAGCCGTAATTCCAGGGATGAAGCAAGGACGAATGGACACAGGAAGTTATTGTTGGATTTATGTGTGTCGACCGGTCTAAAATTGTTAAATGGGCGAACGCTTGGGGATTCATTGGGGGAATTTACCTGCCACAGATATAATGGCTCCTCAGTCGTTGATTGGTGCACCGTCCCAACGTCCCTCCAGAGAGCAATCTTTAGTTTTGAAGTCAGGGAATTCTGCAGTCTGTCTGACCACTGCCCCTTGACACTTACTCTGCAAGCCACTAAACCTTTGGTAGCAGAGGTCAATACCCCTCTACACCCTCTCCCGAAACAAATCAAATGGAGCCCGATAGTTGAAAACCTGTATAAGGAGCGCCTAGCTTCTAGCGATGTTTCTGAAAAGTGCACAAAATTTCTCACAGTCAATTTCAGGGAAGGCGATACAGCTGGCGTCGAAATGATGTGCAATGATATGGCTGCATTACTCCACTCAGTTCTACCGGAAAGTTGCATTCCAAGGCACAGTAGAAAACCCCAACGCAGTAAAGCTAACCGCAAACAGAACAAAAAATGGTTTGATAATGAATGTCGTGAATATAAAAAGATCATAAACAAAACGGCTCGGGAGGTTCGCTCGGTACATGGGGGGAGGGATTCTCTAGCCCTTTATTACTTGGCAAAGAAAACGTATAAAACACTCATTAAAAAGAAAAGCAGAAAATTTAAATGTGACTTATTGGATAAACTATCATCAATTGAGACAAAGGAACCCATTAGTTTTTGGAACATAATTAACGACCTCAATGAGTCGGACTCCACAGCTGTGGACAAAGCCAATCTTATTTCACCCCAAAAGTGGTTAGAACATTTTTGGAACCTAATACAAAAAACGCCGCCACCGCAAACAGATCCTCAAATAAATGTGTCTGAAACTATTTTAGACTATGACATTACAGCAAGCGAATTGCACCTTGCTGTTAAGGCCCTCAAGAATAAGAAATCTGGTGGTATGGATACGGTAAACAACGAAATGATTAAGTGTTCGTTGCCATTTTTCACAAATTGTTTTCTCAAATTATTCAATACGGTACTCGGGACCATGATATCTCCAACTCCCTGGCGACACAGTCTTATTAAACCTATTTATAAAGGGGGGCCAGCTGATGATCCATCCAACTATAGGGGCATAGCAGTATCAAGCTGTGTCAGTAAACTGTTCTGTAAGATTCTAGATTACAGATTGCAGGACTATCTGGAGTAAAATAATATAATTCACCCGAGCCAAATTGGTTTCAGACCAAAGTGCAGAACAACCGACCATATTCTAACTCTTCGACATATGGTTGGATAAACACATAAAATCAGGAAAATATCTCTACGCCTGCTTTGTCGATCTGAAAAAGGCTTTTGACACAGTATGGCGAAAATCTAAATTTTATAGTAAATTTCCTTTCTTATTATACCTACCACAATTGTTTACTACAGGCTTGCACTACAGTGGAAGTCCCTAACTCGGATATAATACTCTCTATTTTTGTCTTTCCCAAGCAAGTTGGAAAGAAAAGTGGTGTAAAAGCACCAATAAAAAATAAGCCAAAACTGGGTCGAGTGCAACCGGCGCAGACCCAGTACGGGACGCTCTCTCCCAAGTACAACTCCACGACTTCCGTTGCCAGTGCACATATACCGTCTCTAAAGACTCATTCTTTTTGAATCCGTAAACGTTAGAGTTATGTGATCAGCGGGGAGGAAAGATTCTTTACCCGTAAAGAAGACGGGAGGGCCTCCATGTAAACAATTGTGGTAGGTATAATAAGAAAGGAAATTTACTATAAAATTTAGATTTCTTATCAACCTACTCACAATTGTTTACTACAGGCTGAATAGACAAAAGGCTGGAGGGAATCGCATAACCAATCCCCACATAACCCCAGTGCACTGGAACCGTGAAGTAGAAGGAAGAGGTCCCGAGGCTTAACAACCATAATGTCGCAATCATTGGTAAAGGACAATGAAAAGAGACATATGAGCCTGTGTGAAACACAGACAGAAAAAGGGCAGTAACAGCACAAGGCTGAAACTGACCTTCAAGAAGCCTAATGGCTATGGCAGACAACAGCCTGAGCAGAAGAAAGAGGACCCAGGGCAAAAAGGTCCTCCGACTGCTCCTGCAAATGGCGCAAATAAAAGGTGGAGAAAGTAGAAGCATTTCTCCAGTAGGCTGCCTGCATAACATCCGACAAATTGACGGAGTTAGAATAAGCCCAAGAGGTAGACAGTGCCCGCACCTCGTGGGCAGAAATACGATTGGTAATACAATCGCCAGCTGCTAAATGACTATAAGCCGTATGAATAGCAAGACAAATCCATCGAGAAATGGATTGAGGAGAGATCTTCTGTCGACCCGGAATGAGAGACAGAAAAAAACGTTTTCTGCCTTTCCGTATGAAGCGTGTCCGATCAAGATAAATGAGAATAGCACGGACCGGACAGAGCAAAGGGCGAGTACCCTCAACAGAAGGAAGAGCCCTGATACAGATAGGAGGAGGAGTAGTATCTGGTAACTGATTCTTAGCCAAAAAGGAGCAATCAGTGGTAAAAGTAACACTGTTGGGAGAGCTCCTAAAAAAGGCCGGGTCAACCGAGAGGGCGTGAAGCTCACTAACCCGTCTGGCCGAAGCAAATGCCATCAGAAAAGCCGTCTTATATGTGAGAAAATGCATATCCACCTGGGATAAAGGTTCGAACGGCGCTCCCCCCCCCCCCCCCCCCCCCCCCCCCCAAGCAAAACAGCACCCACGAAAGATTCCATCGTGGAGTAAGCTGCAAAGTCCGAGGCCTTTTCAAAGAAAAGTGCCGAACAAGCTTGGAGAGGTAAGGATTAGTGCCGATACGACGCTTCCCCACATAAGAAAAAGTCTCTGAAAGCATAGACCTGTAACCCTTGATGGTAACAGGCTGGAGACCCCGAGAATCAAATAGATATACCAGAAACTCCGCAATCTGTGAAATCGAAGGATTGGCATAATCAACAGAGTGATCAGCACACCATCGACAGAAGACCTCCCATTTAGCTGCATAAGCTAAACCAGTGGAGTGCCTCCTTGAAGAAGAAATGCACTCCACTGCTCGTCTCGAAAAACCTCTACGGAGGAGACAGGACCTGACAAAAGATATGCGTGAAGGCACAAAGAAGTCGGGTCGACGTGAAACCTCCTCAGGCGACCTTGACAAAGAAGGTCGCGACGTAGCGGGAGACGTGCCGGAACCGCCGCCATCAGCGAGCGGAGCTGATTGATCCACACCCGCTGAGGCGACAGGGGAGCGATCAGAATGATTCGACAACTGCAGGTTCGAATTTTGGCGAGAACCTGAGGAAGAATCGGAACCGGCAGGAAGGCGTAGCCGACTAGACCGTTCCAATCGAGTGACAGAGCGTCGACGGCAAAAGCCAGAGGATCTGGACACGGGGACACGAAAGTGTCCACCTGATGGTTCCAACGAGTCGCAAAGAGGTCGATGTGGGGACGTCCCCAGAGATCGCAAAGCGACTGGAACACTGCCCTGTGAAGCATCCACTCGGTGGAAATAACCCTGCCCTGTCGGGACAGGGAGTCGGTTAGGACGTTCAGACGACCGGGAATGTGACGAACAACCACTCCGGCGTGAACATCCTGAGCGAGCAGTAGAAGATCCCGAGCTAACTCGTACATCGCAACCGAGTGCGTGCCGCCCTGGTTCCAAATGTAAGCAACCACTGTCGAATTGTCGGATAGTAGAAGGACCTGGCGATTCGACAGGTGAGGGATCCACTGCCTGAAACTCAGAAGAAGAGCAAGAAGCTCCTTCTGGTTGATGTGTAGAGCTGCTTGATCCTGGTCCCACATCCCGTGTAGGGAAAGACCGAGAGGATCCAACGTCGCACCCCATCCGAGATCGCTGTCATCTGCCGTCAGAACGCGATCGGACGTGGGTAAGTCCAGTGGAACACCCTGTGTAATCCACTGAACATCTGTCCAGGGAAGAAGGTGAGGATACAGAGAGTCTGGAAACGGAAGCACCTGATCCAGAGAATCTACATTCGGCCTCCAACGACTGAGCAGAAAGTGTTGGAGAGGTCTGACACGCAGCCGACCTAGAGGAATGAGATCCGTCACCGAACCGCAGAGACCGATCAGCCGGAGAAAACTCCGAGCGGTCGCGGACCTGGACTGGGACAGAGTCAGAGCAAAAGCTGAGAGAATCACAGCCTTGGCCTGAGGAACAGCCACCAAATTGAATTTGGATTGGAAAGACATCCCCAGATGACAAAACGACTGAGAAGGGACCAGGTCCGACTTCTCCTCGTTGACTCTGAATCCTAGCGATGTGAGCAAGCTCAACAGAGTGGCGACATCCGATTCCAGTAAGGCAGCATTGGAATGCCTCTGGAGGATATCGTCCAGATATGCCGAAGTAGTCACCCTGGACTGTGTGCGATGGAACGCTATCACATGCGACATCAGTCTGGTGAACGCCCAAGGAGCCAGGTTGAGGCCGAAAGGCATGGCCTTGAACTGGTAAACTCACCCCAGAAAAGCGAACCTGAGATACTTCCGTGACGCCCGATGCATCGGAACGTGGAAGTAAGCGTCTCGCAGGTCGATGCTGGCTGCGAAATCTCCCTGGTCAATTGATTGGCGGACCGACCTGAAAGTCTCCATGCTGAACTTGGGAGCAATGATAGACTGGTTCAGGATACTCAGATCGATAACCGGTCGGAGTCGGCCGTCCTTCTTCGGCACCAAGAACAGGCGGGAATAGAAACCCACTGACTGAACGTTCTTGACGACCTCGATCGCCCCCTTTGCCAGGAGATTGGCAATCTCCGTGGACAAAAGTTCCCAACGTAAAACGTCTGAAGGAACTGTGGTTGAAAGAGGCACCCTTGACAGAGTGGGGTGCCGTCGGAAGGATATGCGCAGCCCGGACTGAACAACATCTAACACCCATGGATCGGATGTGATGGCGGTCCAATGGTCTGCGAACTCTGCTATCCTTCCTCCAACCTGGGACGAGTCGAGGTGAGGACCTTCATTTTGAGCCCCGACGAGGCCCGCGAGAGGAGAAACCACCTCCTCTGCTAAATGAAGAATCCTGAGACTTCCCTCGATTCTGCCGACCCCTACCTTTACCCCGTGAGTAAGAAGTAGAGGCGGCGGCAGAAGGACCAGCCTTTTGCTTCACAGAGGAAGCAGAAGGGTACTTGTTAGGCTTGGAACGGCCCTTGCCTCCCCGAGAAGGCTGATCAAGCTGACGAAACAGCAGCTGATCTTTGGAATGACATAGGACGTCATCCCGGACCGTCGACACGGAACCATGGAAAAGTTGCGGACCTGCCAAAGAAGCAGATCGAAGAGCAGCACGCTGCCCCTCGGGAAGGGATCGTCCTGTGTCCAGCACAGCGTCCCTTCGAACCAATTCCAAATTAGCCGTGTTACAGACATGCGTGTGAGTAAGGTGCATAAGCGCCTTGGACAGCACATGCAAAGGAGCCTGTACCTCGTCAAACTTATCTGGAGGCAGATAAGCAGCCAAAGCTGAGACGACGTGATCTGAGAGAGAAAGCATGCCGAGCATCTCTCTAGATAAGCCCAACGTGGACTCCAGAGTCGTCATTGGAATGACGGCAGACTTGGGCTTGGAAAGCCCGAGGGAAGTGGAGTCCTGATCCAGAACCGTCAAAGTCTGGCAGACCGACGGATTGGTGGAATCGTAGGAACGATAACGCACAGGAGGCAAAAAGGTGTCAACCCTGGTGAAGAACGAAGTCTTCAAAGCCTTGGAATTCAGCTTGGAATCCAATGCTGAAAAAGCTTCAACCACCTGTACCGACTGGCACGGTCGAAGGCGCCCAGAAGCAGGTTGCTCCATAGGCTGTTGGCGCGCGACCGATGATCGTGGCCAGGCTGACACTGTCGGCTGGTTAGCAGGTTTGAGATCTGGCAGAAACCCAAACACAAAGTCAAGAGCTGCCCCCAAGTCCGAAGACTGCTGGCCCTCGACCTCAAGCATGTCGGACTCCTCCCCAGAGTCGGAAGACACATAGCCCATCGTGGGCAAACCAGCCGACGCCTCCCATGGTGTCGGAACACCAGAGGAATCAGAAACCGGCCTGTTTCCAATCCCGGGAGGCGGCGCCATAGGAGGCGCCTGGAAACCACTCATAGCCTCGCTGGAAACAACAGGAAGGCTCTTAGAAAGAACCTGAGTGAGTAAGGAGAGGGCCTCCCTAAGCTCACTGCCCATACCGACCGGTTCGACAGGGGAGCGAACCGGCAAAGTGGCTTCACCTCTGACCCTCTTAACCAGCGAAGGGTCACGATCCTCCAAAACACCCGACGCGGGACGACGGGCGGCAGCCGAAACATCTGAAGGCAGACGTGTATAGGGGTACGATGCACCCCAAGGATCAATATGGCGAGAACTCAGGAGAGTCACCGCGGACCTCTGCGGGGCAGAAGGTCCAGGCTGCACAAAAGGCGTTGGTCCCCCAAAACTGGTCGTGTGGCCAGAATGAGTAGACGGAAACGCCACGGAGTTCATAGTGTTTCCACTACGAACATCCGAATCCAAAGACACAACTGTGGTGCTCGCCGGCGAAGAGACCACAGAGATTGGTTCGGCCGGCAGCCCCTTCCGACTTCGCCGAGTTGAAGTCAGGGAAGGCTGAGGCCGATATCCCACGTCTACAGTATCGGACATTCCTGCAGTCCCCTGCAGCGAAAAGCCGAGGCCGGCTGAAACAGACGACGAAGCAGACGGACCAGCAGTAGTAGTAGATACGTCGAGAGTCGTTGAGGCTGGTGAAAAAGTGGAGAGAGCACACCGGTTCGGCTCCGAAGGAGGAGTCACAACCCTAGTGACAGCCTCAGATGTCGACTGGAGGGGGACCGTAGTCCCGGAACCAGGCATCTCTTCACCAGAACACTCAACGGCTCCCGCAGTATCCACCACAGGAAAAGACTGCACATCCCCCACGGAGGAGGAATAACTCTCACCAGACAAAGTCGGCTCGGGAGGCCCCGAACGACCATGTTCTCCTTTCCCGCGGGAGCGGGAGGCACGGCCACGAGAACGAACGACACGGTTTACTGACGCCCAGAAGGTGGAAGACCATGTTCCACAGACACCACATGGCCGCTTGGCCGAACACCCATTACAGGAGGAACACGACGAATGCACATCGTCCACATGCTTTGGCAGCAGACATTGCCCACAAGGAATTGTCCTGGGCATGATAGAGGTGAGAGGAGCAGAGAAGGTGAAATCAGAAAACAGAACACCCCCAAAGAAGAGAGAAAGGTGACAGAAACAAAGACCCCAGACGGTCGACCGGGAACCACACAACAGGAAGACTACTCTCAAAAGAAAGAAGAAACACTGTAGGAGTGGTACCCCGCTGACACCTAACTCTAACACAATTAGAAAATTTTGCAAAAAAAGCATTAACAATAATTGTGAAATAATCTAAGTCCGAACCGCGTGGCACACGGAAATCGCGCGCGACTCGAGAGAGATCAAATAAATATACATTATGGACATATAATAGAAAAGAGAATATAAAAAAACACTGTTCCTGAGAATACAAAGGATACACTGTGGTATAATGAATCAGGAATCATCAAACATCGAGCTGGTGGAACACTGATAAGCGTGCAAAAACATCTCGACACGAAGCAGATTATAAAAAGAATGAGTCTTTAGAGACGGTATATGCGCACTGGCAACGGAAGTCGTGGAGTTGTACTTGGGAGACTGGGTCTGCGCCGGTTGCACTCGACCCAGTTTTGGCTTATTTTTTATTGGTGCTTTTGCACCACTTTTCTTTCCCAACTTGCTTGGGAAAGACAAAAATAGAGAGTATTATATCCGAGTTAGGGACTTCCACTATAGTGCAAGCCTGTAGTAAACAATTGTGAGTAGGTTGATAAGAAAGGTATGTTCCCTAAATTGCAAAACTATGGAATAGGGGGTAAATTCCTGAAAACAATCGAAAATTTGTATGACGAAGTGAATTTCTCTGTTAAGCTTACAGGTGGCATAACCGAGACATTTTGTTCCACCACAGGTGTAAAACAAGGCTGCGTCCTCAGCCCAAAACTGTTTAATCTGTATATCAATGATCTTCCTGATATTTTCAATGGAGATACAGATTATATAGGGTTGGGTGGGGAACAGGTACATTGTCTGATGTACGCTGATGATTTAGTTCTTCTGTCATCTAGTGAAAACGGGCTTCAAACCAAACTTGATAAATTAAGTTTGTATCTGGACAAGTGGTCACTGACACTGAACACCGACAAAACTAAAATTATTGTATTTAATAAATCGGGGAAGGTACTTAAGAAGTCGTTTTACTATAAAGACCGTATTGTCAACACTTGTCAAAAATACAAATACTTGGGTGTCTATTTTAAGGCGTCTGGAAAAATCGATATTGAGCACCTGTCAAATAAAGGCTTAAAATCCATCTATCTACTGAAACAGAAAATTCCTCTGGATGAGCTTAACGCCAGTACCTGTATAAAGCTCTTTAAACCCTTGATAACACCTATTCTCACATACGTTGTGAAGTTTGGGGAGTCGATGCTCTACAACTTGCCGGACTTCACTATACCGACCAACTATGTGAGAAGTTTGACAAGCAGAAACATGACCAAGTAGAGTCAAGATTTTGTAAACAAATTTTAGGCATCACAAAATACTCAAGTACTCTTGCTGTTAGAGGCAAACTTGGCATGTATCCACTGAGCACCACCATCACCTCTCGAATTATAAAATATTGGCAACACCTCCAAAGCTTGGACACGAATTCGTTGGCATACAAATGCTTCTTGGAAACATCAGATGCCGAGAATTTCGTGTGGGGCACAGGAGTAAAAAATATACTACATCACTTTAATTTCGACAATATTTGGAATACCAGGCCTACATTTAATAATAATACCTTTCTATCGGCTTTTTCAAAAAAACTCGAACAGTCATACCGCATATGGTGGGGTGACAAGATCTCTGCCTCCCCGAAGTTTTCAATGTACAGCGTTATCAAACAAGAGTTTTATTTGGAAAACTATTTACAGGTTAAGATTGAGACAGAAGCACGTAGAACATTTTCCAAATTGAGAATAAGCGCACATAGGCTCAAACTAGAAACTGGCAGGCATAAAAAACCTCCAATTCCCAGAGATGAACGTTGTTGTATTAACTGTGTCGACAAGCTTGAAGATGAGTTCCACCTACTCATGGAATGCCCACTGCACAACACCGAACAAGCAGATTTCCTGTCTGAAATTCAAAAGATTGCCCCTGGTGTTATTCAGCTAACTGATAAGGACTGTTTCCATTATTTGATGACCACTTTCGATTATGACACAACTCCTAGAGCTATGGCATACGCAAACCGTGTTTATCAAAAACATGTGGATAGAAAGATTAACGGGTAGCTGCGGGTGCCAATATCATTACAAAATTTGGTCTGTGATCTTAATTTACACCCCGAGGGCCATCATTACCAGATATTTCAAATCGCAGTGTAAGTATGTGTGTGTGTCGCGTGTAAATTTTCTATTATTATATTCTTGCTCTTTACATTTTAATTTGTTTTGTGTATGTCACTTATTTGTAGTAGTATCTATTTGTTCTGAAACGTATGTCTCTTGTCATGTAACAATGTTTGTTACGTACAACAAATAAATAAATAAATAAAAAAGTCTATTCTTTAATCTTACAATACTTAATAACTAGAGCTACTGTGTCTCGAATCGGAGTGTAACAAAAGTAATTTTGAGGTACAAAGTCATTGTTTCCATTATTATAATGGTGATAAGAGGGGATTAACTTAGAAAATGACTATCTTTTGCATTCTTGTGTAATATGAAATAGTCTCTTCTTGAGAGCTACACATATTTTCCAAGTGGTAGGTTTCCTCTCATAGTCACAGCCATTTAGATTATTGACTGAAGTTAGCAAAAATATGTTTTTCATACATGGTTTTTGTTTTTGAGAAGTGAAATTATTCGTGCCAGTTTTTTTGCCAAATGCTAATTTTTTCTTGCCAAAGTTGAAAAAGAACTTGCCATTGGCAAGTTTGGTAAACGCCAGCGCAAAGTTTTGTAGGGATATATATCTGTAACAGATCAAGAGATAAAATGGGAGTCCAGTATCGAACTTATGAACTCCAGTGCAAAATGAGACTGATTTATTTGAGACTAAGAGAGCAACCAGACTGGTTTGTAAATGACCTTCATACCTAAACTGCTACACTATACTCTCTCGTTCTTTGAGAATGAATATCAGTGAATGTCAAAAAAGGTTTATACCCTAAATCCAGCAGTGCCAACAACTGATCAGGGGTGGCCGACTCCTCAAATATAATAGATCAAGAAGGAAGTGCAGGAGCAGATATTATCGGACTCAACACCTCTACCACTCTAAGTAGTCATGAAACTAAGTGGCTTTCACTGCAACCACTAAATATCGACCCAGCAAAAATCAAGCTTGGTGGCTTATGATTGAGACACATTTTTTAACGCATACTTATGATCAAAAAATAATTTTTTATTTAAAATTGATGACAAGCATTTCTTTTTAAAACCTTGCTATGTGGAATAGAATAGAATAGAATACTTTATTGCACACCCAATATACATGATATGGTATGGCACAGATGCTGTTTAAAAATGTGATAATACAAAATACTACTCATCTAACATCTAACCTAGGAATAATACAAATATTTTCATGTAAATCAATCAAATAAAAATATTTTCCTACCCATCCAACTCCCCTCCACCCCATACCATCCACCCACAGACACCATGTCCCTACAAGTAACTATACAATGCTATAATTTATATATAGAAAAATGAAAATAGTTCAAATGACAGAAAGCAACATCATAAACATATTTATTATGATCAAGAAAAATATGGATGTGGGGTGGGTAAAGAGCAAATGTCATAATCCTGTCTACACTCCCACTAGAATGGCTGGGATAAAAAGTCTTGCTCAAATCACAGAGCAAGTGACAGAGATAAGATCTGAACGAAGTTAATGCCTTCACAAATTAACACTGCAAGAACTCTATTTAGCAACTTCGAATAAATATGGAAATACAGAGATAAAACTTTTAGAAATGTTGCAAGCTTTGTGAAGTATATCCAACATTCGATTTCGGAATATCTGCTATCACATTAATATTTGGGACATGATGACTCATTGTCAGACAACATTGTCCTTGCAGTGTACTTGTACATTATCCTTTTGATATTATAATGGATTTTTATATGCTTGACAAGACAATGATGAGTTTATGTAATTATAGACATTTTGAACCAACCTTCTGTCAACCTTCACGTAATACATACTGATATAAAAAAAACAGCATTATTCTTGGCACTCTACATGAGAAATTAAAGCATAACACCGAAGTAACTCTTTTTTCTATCATTTTCTCACTTCCTCACACAAAACAAAGCTTTTGAACATCATAAAAATCACATTAATGTGATAAAAATGAAAATGTGTTGTCAAAAGACAATGGATTTATTATTAACCTTTATCTGCACACTATGGTCAAAATACTGAAATTTCAAGAAGCAAATATTTTTCCATGATGCAACTTGGAATAAAACCAAATTTAATCTAATCTGACAAGAGTTTAAAGAACATGCCGACCACCACATGTCTCAATCACAGCCTCGGGCATTCTTTTCATCTCTCCTGTAAATCTAACACCACCAGTGTAATGCATCTGTCACATCTGCCTGATTTTGCAGAGAAATATTTGAGGTTGAAGGATGCACCACTGGATTTCCAATATTGAATCTTAAGGTCCAAGGCAAAGTACTCATAGCACGCGTCTGGGGAAAATCTGTAAAGGTTCAGATAGTATTGGCATTCAGGTATGCTTGTCTACTGGCAAAGATATGGATATCATAACTGGTTTCTGAATACTACATATTTACTGATCACTATTAAGATTACTATTTTCACCTTGTAATCAATACAGACCTTTAAATTCCACCAAACTCACTCCAAAATTACAGGAATACATGTATTCCCAAATTAGAGAAACTAACAGTTTGATTTGCTTTTTATGCTTTTTTTGTTTAATTTCACAAGAAATGATTCAACCCCTTGCATTCTGCTGGTGGATATTTCTGCCCAAGGGCAGGAAATCTCTTGCTATTAAAATAAGTTAAATTTGCAGATATTTCCCCAAATTAAGTTTCACCTGTATGTTGTATAGTCTTTTTAACCAATCATTTCTTGTGACAAATTTTCATGAATTGTTCATTAAATCTAGTCATCGCTGCTCCACAGCAGCCATGACTAGATTTGATGAAACATATTTCAAAATTACTCAGCGGGTTAAGAGTTAACCCAAAGGCCTGGGGATTACCCAAAGGCCTGGAGATTTTTATACACTTTGGCTACACTGACAGAATACACCCTGCAACATTGCAGTTTTTCTAGACAAGTCTTTGTTGCCTACATAGGCAGTCAATACTTACATAAAAATATCTGTCTAGGTACTTATTATGTAACTTCAAGTTTACCCAGAGATAACATGTTTGGGGCATCTGTTATGTTGCAGTAAAAAGTTGGAATTAGGCCCCTAATGGTTAACACATATGTTTAGGCACCAACAAAGCCCCAAGAAGCTTAATGAAAGTGTCAATGACACCGTAGCTCAACTTGTGTAAGACATGTACATGTATAGTATGTGACACAGCAATGACAAACATCTAGGTAATGACCTGATAACAAAGGTACATATAAAGTATTGTAACGGTCTGTACATAAATGCTGACCGTAGCCTGTAACAAAAGTATATATTGTAAGGGTGGGCGACAGTTAGATGCTGAACTAGAAAAGAAATCTTTGAGTCCCAGAGTGGGTCTGACTGAACCCCAAAATATTTGTTCTCATAGTACAGTGATAACAAAGGCTCCACAAAACACTCATTCCTGTCCCAGGGTGATAACAAAGGTACCCAAGAAGTTTCGTGAAGATCGGTTCATAAATACAGCGTCTAGTCCGAGCCGTATTGACACGTGCACTTACTGTGTATAAGTAGCACTGAATAAATCAAAGTTCATCTAATTTGCATAATTTCTGCTCAAGAAAAAAACCCGTATTATATGTGATGTATTCCATGTTACTAAACATCCATTCAAAAATTTAGAATCAGAACCTTCATATAGAAGTTCTGTACCAAAAACTGATTGTACCTAATTTTGGTACAAAATGGCTGCTGGCAGCCATCTTGAATTTCGGACCGCACCCAAAAACACTCATTCTCGTCCCAAGGTGATAACAAAGGTACCCAAGAAGTTTCATGAAGATGGGTTCATATATACAGCCTCCAGCCCTAGCCGTATTGACATGTGCACTTACAGTGTATAAGTAGCACTGAATAAATCAAAGTTCATCTAATTTGCATAATTTCTGCACGAGAAAAAAACCTGTATTATATGTGATGTATTCCATGTTACTAAACATTCATACAAAAATTTATTCAAATCGGAACTTTCATACAGAAGTTTTGTACAAAAAACTGATTGCACTAATTTTAGTACAAAATGGCTGCTGGTGGCCATCTTGAATTCTGGGCCGCACCCAAAAACACTTGTTCTAGTCCCACAGTGATAACAAAGGTACCCAAGAAGTTTCGTAAACATCGGTTCATAAATATGGCCTCTATCCCAAGCCGTATTGGCATTTGCACTTACAGTGCTGAAAGTAACATTAAATAAATATTATTATTTATTTATTGGGGTTTAAGGTCATATATTTCTGCACTGTGGCTAATCATGACCATGACAGTTTTACGGGCGGAGGAAGCCGGAGAGAACCACCGAGCAATGGCGAGCAACTGTCAGCTCCCCAACATACCAACTCAACATAAGCAGGGTTAGCATTGGTTGAAGACAGGTGCACCATCGACGTGCAATATGCCTTAGTACACAACGTCACCGTGCCCCCACGTGGGCAATGGGGGTGAAGTGTCTTGCCCAAGGACACAACGCGGTTGCCGCATGTGAGATTCGAACCGAGGACCTCTCGGCTTGCAGCCTGCACCTTTACCAACTGAGCCACCGCGTCCCAACATTAAATAAATCAAAGTTAGTCTAATTTGCATAATTTATGCACGAGAAACAAAAACGTATTATATGTGATGTATCCCATGGTACTAAACATTCATACAAAAAATTATTCAAATCAGAGCTTTCATATGGAAGTTCTGTGCAAAAATCTGATTGCACCTAATTTTGTACAAAATGGCTGCCAGCGGCCATCTTGAATTTTGGACCGGACCCAAAAACACTCGTTCTCGTCCCACGGTGATAACAAAGGTACCCAAGAAGTTTCGAATATATCGGTTCATAAATACGGCCTCTAGCCCGAGCTGTGTTGATGGTGCGACGGACGGACAGACGGACGATGGGCCATGACAATACCTCAAATTTGGCTTCACCAAAGTTGAGCTAAATATTGCATTTCTGACAGACAATGTTACACATAATGTCCTCAAAACCACAATCATATACCTGAATAATAATCACAACCAAGGACCCACTTTTGTCTGATAGGTAAACATTTTTCCAGTGTTATAATTCCAATGTTTTTGAGTCTCAAACACAATCAGAATAAATTAATTTAATGGCGATCAGTGAGGAGGGGATTCTTAATCATCCTTCAGGTCCAAAACCCTCCTGCTCTCAGCCAATGTCTTTTTGTTCTTTTGAAAGGGCATATACTGGAAAGCCATAGTCACTTTGAAGTCAGACTTGTGGCAAAGCAGCATACTACTCTCTTTACATTCTCTCATATCACAGCATTCCAGAGGGCGGGATGCAGAGGGAGGAGAGAGTGATTTTAGAAGAAAAAAACATTCTGAGTTTAGCATTTTATACTGCATAACCTTTCCATGAACAATCATTTGAGTAACTGGTTTGCATGTATCTTGTAACTGATCTGCTGGTGACTGATGGCAATCAAGTAGGTGCCCAAAGGTTTTATATGATAAGCCTGTGTTTTTCATTCCAATTTTCTGTTCAAATCTGATGTTCCCCATGTTATTTTCATCCAGAGAAAGTAAAAAAAAGTTATAACTAGTAAATTATAACCAATTACAAAAAATTCAGTGTGTCCAGTTGGAGAAAATAATATTATTTTCTCGAACTGGACACACTGGATTTTTTGTAATTGGTTATACTTAAGATGTTCCTAATGTTCAGTCCACCTGCTTCCCTCCAGGCTATTTGTATGGTAAATATCCTTTAAAACAATTTGCAACATTAATTAGGTGATTGGAAATCCACCCTGCTAGGATTAGGGGTTTCATTTCCTGTAAAATTCTGTAATGAGACACCTTATCTTTAACTGAAATCTTAAAGTAAAAGACAACAGCTTTTCTTTATCTAAGGTTTATCATTTAAATTGACCATAACAAATTCACAAGATGGCTGTTTTCCTGTCCAGAGTAAGTGGGTGGAACATTCTAGACCAATCATAATTCCAAATAAATAGTAAATACTACTTCAAATAAAACTAAATGATGATTTTTGTTTATAACACTTGGTAAATTTTACAGATTTGTTAGGTGGAGAGTTTAACACTTAACCCACAGAAAATTTAACTGAAGAAATCACTGGTAAAAAAAATCAGTTCAGTTTACAGGGGAATATTTGATTAAAAGTACTCAAATTATACTTATTCTAGTGGGAAGAGATTAACTGTCCAGGGCTGGAATATCAACCTACAGTTTGCAATGAGTTAAGGAGAGAATACATCAGTGACTGTGGTCAGATCTGAACTTAAAAAAGAACAAGAGCACTGTGAGGCGTGGCTAAATAGGTCTGTTAGCCATTTTTAATTGTACCAACTTTGGTTGAGATAAAATGATCCAAAGAGGAGTTCTCGTCGGAAACCAAAAATGTAAAAAACGGTCAAATTCTAAGTCGAAAAAGGGCTGTAACTCATGTAAAACTAATTGGAGGAACCCATATTAGAACTTGGCCTGTAATACAAGCTGGATAATACAGATACCAACTTTGTTTTAGATCATATAATCCAATCTGGAGTTATCAGTCAGAAACAAAAAATGTTAATAGACGGTCAAATTCTAAGTCTAAAAAGGGCCGTAACTCATGTAAAAACAATTGCACGGAATGAATATTCGAACTAGGCCTGTATTACTAGCTGGGTAATACACATACCAACTTTGGTTGAGATCAAATAATCCAAACTGGAGTTATATATCAGTCTGAAACCCAAAATGTTAATAGACGGTCAAATTTTAAGTCCAAAAAGGACTGTAACTCATGTAAAAATATCTGGGTGGAACCCATATTTGAACTTGGCCTGTATTACTAGCTGGGTAATACACATATCAACTTTGGTTGAGATCAAATAATCCAAACTGGAGTCATCGGTTGGAAACCAAAATGTTAATAAATGGTCAAATTCTAAGTCCAAAAAATGCTGTAACTCATGTAAAAATAATTGAACAGAACCCATAATCGAACTTGGCCTGTATTACAAGGTGGATAATATATATACCAACTTTGTTTGAGATCAAATAATGCAAACTGTAGTTGGAAAGCAAAAACGTTAACAGACAGATGGACGGATGTATGGATGGATAGCCTGATTACATAACATGACCATTTTTCAAACAGGCGTATAAAAACCAGAAATCAGAGTTACACCAGTGAGTCTTTTAGTACTTGACATACCAAAATTTTAACACTTTACCCAATGTAACGGCCAAAACCGGCCAGCGCTATTCTAAAAAATCGCCAATTAATTTTCATTATTTTTTCATTTTTTGTCTCAAAAACATAGGTTATGACCCCTCATTGGAACGAGCTCATTCCAACGAGGGGTCATAACTTATGTTTTTGAGACAAAAAATTAGTTATTCAAGAATTTTTTTTGCAAGTGTCGTCTGCTTTTCATGTTAGGTAGAGGGTTATAGTTAAAGACTCAGTTTCAGAGGACAGCCTTAACCAGTTTGACAAATGTTTAACTGATGAAAATTTAAAACACGAACAATAAGATTTCATACAAACTAACTCGACAGAATTGTGCCGTATATGTTGAAAGAATACTTACCTGGAAAGTTGAAATAAGTAACACAACAAGGTGAGTCTACAGTGAGATAGACATTACACATGATAGTTGATACAGAAGAAAAAAACTGATGTTTTCTTCTCAATATTGTGATGAAATCATAATAACCCAAAGGTATTGGATTCATCAAGTAAAACTCATCACTGATAAAAATAGATCAAATTAAATCCACCAGCAACAATACACACAGAAAATATTATTCACTGGTACTACCGGAAAAAATGATTGAATAGCAGATCGATAAATTACTTCATTCTATAACCCTGTCATTCCTTTGAACATACACAAGGTAACAGTTTGTATTCAATTCCAAGTACTAATTCAGAATGGTGTGTGTGTGGCAAGAGAATAGGTTTAATTGGTTCAGTATCAGAAGCCCATATCTGTAAGCTACTGAAGAGTACTGAAAGTCCTTCTTTGGCTTCGAAACTTTAACAAACCTGAATAAAAAGACTATTATTATTCTCGAGTGTTATGGGGAGGGATGGGAAAATATCACACAAGGGGAAAGATATTTGATCCAGAAGAAATGAGGTTGCCGAGTGTTTGGGTCAAGTATCTTTCGCCGAGATTTCCCCACCCAGACCCACACCATTTGAGGATGATTTTTCTCCCACCGAACCCTGCATAATATCATTGAAATCAAACTACTTTTTTATGATGAAAATTTACGGTTCTATTGATAGATAATAGAGAAAAATGAATTGCATATTTGGAAAGAGCATCAAAAAGTTCTGTAGATACTTGAGGTGGGGGGTACTGGAATTTTTATTTTTATTTTTATGGGGGTATACCATAATTGGTTCGGTATTTGGTATCAGGCTTGTCTGAGATTTGCTGATAGTACAAAAGAGGAATTAAACCCAGGAAAATATAGAATACATTGTTCCTGTATCATTCTCCCACATTTCCACAAATGCCACTGCCAATGAGCTCAACATTTGCATTCTTTTGCCAACACAAATCATATCTACAGTAATTTTGTGACTTGTTCCCAACACATCTTAACCTTTAAAGGCCTATTTCCAGCTTCTGCAATCGCAAAGAATGTGCCCTTAACATCCCATAATTACGAAGTCCTGCTGACAATAGATAAATCATCTGGGCAGTTATTGCTTGCCAAGTCTTAGAGGCCTTCAAGGGTAGCCAAAACTTGACTAGAAATCACTATTAAGCATCTGGAGATGTACAGGTTGTATGTAGTCTAGTGGGAATTCAGGACAATTGCCCTGACCCATAAAGGTTAACAAAACTGAAGAGAAAATTAGTTACTTTTTTCATGAAAATGAACACTTCGACTGCTACCAGCCTCATCAAAGCCTGATAAATAGCAAATGGAGGGGTTTTTGAAAATACGGGTGGTTTCAGTAATCAGTGATTGGTTCAGTTTGGTTTTTCGTTATCCCCATGATTTCGGTATTGGTTCAGTTTTTCGGTATATTGCCCATCCCCAGTAGATACCACATAGTACACAACATTGATGGGTTAACATACTGAAATGAGTTGAAACAGCCAACATTCTAGTATGTCACTTTTGAAATTGTTGATTTTGATGACGTCAGGTAATGTGTGGTGAGAGAGAAATCATTCAGGAGTGGTGTGGGTAGGATGGGTAGCTGTATTTAATTGGTTGAGGGCTAGATAATTTTTCATGGTCTGAATTTGTTATTCAAAATTTGTTCTGTTACAAATTATTGGAGAGTGCCCACAGGCACTCTCCAATAATTTGTAAAAGAACAAATTTATATAAACAAAATATTCATTGCATTTGACTGAATATGAGCAAGGAAAATATTGGCTTTTGCTAGGATACCCTCACTTTTTTTAAAACCCGGACAGTGGCTTCTAACAATCAACCAGGTAATGAAATGAAGCAGGATGATATATTTGTTTATAAAATGCAGACTTTGATGAAATATTCTGGCGATCATTATTTATTTATTTATTTATTTATTTATTTATTTATTTATTTATTTATTTATTTATTGTTGTTTAAGGTCACATACTTATGCACAATGGCAAATCATGACCGTGACAGTTTTACAGGTGGAGGAAGCCGGAGTACCCGGAGAGAAACACCGAGCAACGACGAGCAGCTGCCAGCTCCCCAATATCGTAACTCCACACTACGGCACAGGCAGGGTTAGATTGGTTGAAGATATGTGCACCACTGACGTGCAGTACGCCTTAGTACATGACGTCATCATGCCCCCATGTGGACAATCAGGGTTAAGTGGCTTGCCCAAGGACACAACGTGGGAGTCCGAATCGATCGCTCAGATGGTCACCCATTGGTGATGGTTGAGTGCGGGATTATTTTTGGAAATAGCTTATTTTTGGAAGTAGGAATTCGTTGATTAGGATTTGTTCCATTAGGAATTATTGGGGAGTGCCAAAGGGTACTCTCCAATCATTTTTGGTGGAGCGAATCCATATGAACGAATTGCATATATTTGTGATAGAATATGAAACATGAGTAAAGAATGTGAAGACAATAGTACGGCACCCTGACACTTCCTTGAAGTCGTGATGGTGGCTTCCTGTACCCGACCAGTTGACCAATAATCCGCAATGTGACGGCTCACCTCATTCATTGAATCTCATTGAATTATTGAGTTTTTATTTCCCTGACATTTACTCTGTGGTTCTGTATTCCTGGTGGCATTGTCCACACAAAGAGTACTGTTCACTACATTCCATCGTCTCCAACAAGAGAGCCTTCCTTGTCGGTTCTAATGTGCCAATCCATAGACTTTGCTGTCAAGAATATCCTCATTATCAAAAGGGAATGGCAGGAAGACAGCCTTCACGGCTATGCCATCTCCTTGCAGTATATTCACTTGTAACCTGTTTTATTATTGTACTGTATTTGTTATGCTGCAAAATAAATCAATCAATCCGAGGACTAACCGGGCTCAACGTTGCTTAACTTTGGTGATCTGACAAGAACCGGTTACCGCAACGACACCGCACTCCTTGGCGATCATTAAATATTCAAATGAGGATGAACATGTGGGGTGGGTAATATAGATCTGTCCTTCCCAGGTGTCTCAGTCGGAACATGCATATCTTAACAGGCAGGTGGTGGGAGAAAACACAAAATATTCACCACAATTACTGAAAACAATAATCTAAGCTTCCAAAACAGATTTTGATCCCTCAATGGATGTGTTTAACGTTCTGCACACTGATGTCAAAATACCAAGCAGCAAATTCATCCCATAATGCAACTGGTAATTTAACCAATTTACTCTTGTTGGGCAGAGCAAATAGAGATCTGTCCAACAAGACTGAATTAGTTAAATTCCTTGTTTCATTATGGGAAAAACTAAAACTTTTTGACATCAAGGTGCAGAGGGTTAATAAACTTGTCCCAATAAGGAGTCAGAATCTATGTTCAGCAAGCAAAATCTGAGAAACTTATTCATTTATTCGTGTTTAAAGTGACATATTTTTACCCAATGGCTAATTGTAACTGCAACATGGATATAAAGTCAAGTCCAGCAGGCCTGAAAATAAGCAGTCTGACATTTGATGAATGAGGTCCCAAGAGGGTGAATTTGATGATGCTATCCCATACAGTGGGCCAATTTATCCTCTGGGTACCTCTTTCTGTTTAGTTTTGAGACTCTGATTCAGATTGAGGTTCACCCTCTGGGGACCCCTATTTGCAGTTGACAGTCTGCTTATTTTCTGGCTTGAAGTCCAGCCAATCTTTTATACCCATGTTGCCCATTTTGGATGACTTCCACCCAGGAATTTGTTACCGGGTCCTATGTTACCAGTAAAACAGTGCTTGTTTACCAATTAACAAGCACTGCTTCACTTCCCGGGATTCCCACAGAGATCTGAGGGAATAAAAAACTGAAATGTGATTTTTGTGTATAGTGCAGGGTGAATTTGCACTGTATGCATGGTTTAATCCATAGAAATTTGGAACAGGTATTTTTCAGGAATGAGGATACTCTAATGGTCACCAAAACCTGCATAGTACAAGCAACCTATGTCATAATCTCAGAGACCTCAAAAAGATCACTGGTGCCTGACAATTTGTCAGGCACTACTGATTTGTGAAGGTCCCTGAAATTGAGGAATTAAAAAGCTGCCCGACAAGACACCTATATTAAAGAGTTGGACGGTATTGAAATTTCAAGTTTGGTTCAGTATCGGTATTTTTAGAATGATTCCCCTCAATATCAGTATGGTATTCGGTGTCAGCAATATACATGTACTCACACCAATACCAATATCGAATGGTATTTTGGGTATACTGCCAAGTTGTGGTTCCCATTTTACAGCAGGCAAAAGTTGCTGAATTGTCAAAATGTTGGGAGTTATATGGGCACTCGCCATTAGTCATTTGACATGACAAAAAAGCTGTGATAAAATACTCCACTAGTAAATCAAATGTCCGATGGTGACTGGTTTTAGAAATAAAGTCAGTGGGGGGGGTCTTCTTGTCGTGAATTTTGCATACTGTTCTTTTGCTTGCCCTTTTAACTTTTAACTAATATCAGGAATATTTCTCAATCCCGAAATTCACTTGGTACGATAAATCGGAACTGGCTCGACCAATACCGTACAGTATTTACAATATGCCATCCATCTCTAATATTAATCGCATGAAAACATGATCTATGGCAGTTTAGTACCTACAAGTATGCAAGTTAATATTTGTTCAGGACTTGAACTCAATGATATTGGATTAGATTAATGGTAGATAGTAGGTCAGGGGAAACATGGTTAGTTCAACTGGGAATTTTACTGCCTATTTTACATTGGGGCTGAGGCAGAAATTTGGCCCCTAAAAGGTCATGGATTAAATTCTTGTATTTTAGGTAAAGGGTTAGCTGTCTTTGTACTGGTGGCCATCACTACTCTGTCTGTTGATAACAAATCTGAAAGTAAGTAATGGGCAAATTTCTGTAAATATGGAGTAGGCAAGTAGGACATATCTCACTGAATATGGCAGGGCGAGCGAAATGGATGTAAATTTTTTCAGCAGGAAGGGGGGTAACTCAAGGTAATAAATTCTACATTTTTCTTCTGTAATGAAATATGAAAATGAATAGATTAAAATACAATCTGGTACATCCAAACACATATGTCATCTGATTCAAGTTATGCTTTTCCAATAACTCCAATATTTCAACAAAGTTTTTATTGATTACTTGATGAATGCCAATGGTGAGTTGGAAAGTTTGGAAAGTTGAAATCAATTTAAACTTAAAATTACTGTTTTCTGTTATTTTCATTTCCTTTCCTTGACGGTGCATTCATCTATGGCGCTTTGTGTCCGCCCATAGAGGACATGTCAAGGGAGGGCGGGATGTCAGTTGTATTTAGATGTAAATAAGGTAAAATGTGTTCAGACATAATGACGTTCATTTGCTATACTTTTGGCTGCACTGTACTGTATGTGATTTTACAGGACTTTAATATGGTGTGGTGTAGCCCATTACAACGAGTCAGCCTTTGAGTTATTTGTCATGGTGCACAAATAACAGGATGGCACTCAGTGGCATTCTGGTTTGTGCTACAGGACAAACCCATTTCAAAACGAGCTAGGAAGGGAACATTGTGTTTTGATCCTCGTAGCTGATTAGTGTCTCCACCTTGTTGTTGATCACAACTGTACCCAAACCAGGCAGGTGTTCGTGTGGATGACTACACTCCAGTGTTAATTGTTATCACCCAATGTCTTTGTTTTTGCCGACTGAAGCTGGACACTGGTCAATATTGCGGTTAATTAATATGTGATTCGGCCAAGGTAGTCAACAGACTCTGACAGCAGAGAGGTCATTTATCGTTTGTTTTCAAGACAACGCAGCAGCCATTACAATTTGCCTGCACTACCCCTCCATCCACCAGGGCACTCGATATCCGTCTGAAGCTTTAGATCCAACATGTCAAGGGTGCGGCACTTGGTGTCCACCCATAGAGGACATGTCAAGGGAGGGAGGGATGTCAGTTGAATGTAGAAGTAAATAAGGTAAAATTTGTTCAGACATAATGATGTTTATTTCCTATATTTTGGGCTACACTGAACTGTATGTGATTTTACAGGACTTTAATAAAGGTGTGGTGTGGCCCATTACAACAAGTCAGTCTTTGAGTTATTTGTCATGGTGCACAAAATTACTGTTTTCTGTTATTTTCATTTCCTTTCCTTGAAGCCTAATTCCAAAATTCAGCAAATTCTAACACCAAAGAACAGGTGCTTTTACATAGATGTAATGGGGAAATTCTTTAGAGACAATGATAAAATTACCCTGACAGGACTAGTTAAGTCTTTACTGCCAAAAAAAGGCACGCAAGACTTGACAAAAATCATTGTTGGGCCACTGGACCATATAGGTTGTAGTGTAGTAGAATTTCTGGGGAAAAAATTGTCAGGGCCTTTGAGGATTAATGTTCACTGCATGCTAAAGAAACTGGAAATTAATGGCAGGTAAGTGGGTAAAACGTTGTCTGGAGTTCATATCAGTAATGTGGGAGTGGTTTATCATTAAACCATCCCTGGAGTGGAGCATAATAACTCTCAAATCATTCAGGTGAAAAGTGAAAAGAAAGCATAGGCGAGATTTCAACCCTTTTCACCTTGATGGTCCTAGACATTTGCTTATACTTCCATAACTCTTCTTATCATACCTTTTAACCCTTCTTTACCCAACATGAAAAACAGACCACCATTTTAAAGACATTTCATGAATAACTAAAAAATTTCATTTATTACCTAAAAACAAAACTCATTAACCCTTGACCCTTTACCTAACGAACCGGCCACAAATTAAGTAGTTTATAAAAAAATATATATTTCAAAAAATTTTAACGACACCATATCATGTGACCCCTCATTGGAACGAGCTTGATAAGCTCGTTCCAATGAGGGGGGCCACATGATATGGTGTCATTGAAATTTTTTGAAAATTTTCGATAAACAAATATTAAAATCATAAATTTTGATATCGTCTGCGTTGGGTAAAGGGTTAAGGGAATGAGCTTCTTCGATGAATGAGGGGTCAGAGGCTATGTTTTGAGACAAAAAATGAATAATGACAATAATATCTACAAAAAAATTTTCATGAATAATTTTGGCCAGTCTTTACCATTAACCCTTTACCTAACCCAGATGATATCAAAATTTATGATTTTAAAAATTATTTTTTCCAATGAGGGGATCACATGATATAGTTTTGTTGTAATTTTCAGAAAATTAATATTTTTTCAACTGCTGAATTTGCATATTACGCAGGCAGATGTGGTTGATTTGTTAGGTAAAGGGTTAATTAGGTAAAGGGTTGATAAAATAAAAGTCATTGCCATGGTTAAATTTTCACTTAGCAGAGTTTTTAGACATTATTCACAATTTTTTATAATTTTTTGAATTTCAGTGTTTTTGGTGTCACTTCAGAGAGTGAATGAATGAATAAATATCTTTACTTATCTAACAATCAATAGCTCAATACAAGCTAAAATGTCTAAACTGATACAAATTTGTATCAGCCGTGCAGTAACTTCTGCAAGCACATGTGATCATTTGATTCAGAAAGAGATTGTTTTTACTGCACACATTGAAAACTGATTATACATGTCGTGGTCACCATTTTGATAACAATAATTACATGACAAATAAATCACCAACTCAGCAAAATAAATTACATTAGATCAATTTTTGCAATGATGATAATATTATGTACCGCTAGGTCTACCATGCATTAAAGCCGAGAAATAAAACAAACAAACATGCAGCTGAAACACAACTATAAACTTTGGTGGTTGTAGTACATGTACAAGTGGGACAATGAATGGGTATTACGTCATGCACAGTTCAAGAACGTAATACCATGATATCATCATGATCTTCATTCATAAAAAAAACATTCCTACAACAATTTATTCAAATCAGAATTTTCATACAGAAGTTCTGTACAAAAAACTGATTGCACTAATTTTGGTACAAAATGGCTGCTGGCGGCCATCTTGAATTTTGGACCACACCCCAAAACACTTGTTCTCGTCCCACGGTGATAACAAAGGTACCCAAGAAGTTTCGTAAAGATCAGTTAATAAATACGGCCTCTAGCCTGAGCCGTATAGAAGTTGTGTACAAATGAAAGTGTCAATGACACTGTAGATTAACTTGTCTGTGTGTTTTGTTTGATGAAAAGGATAATGTTCAATGTTTATGAAAGGATTATGAAATAAGACAAGAATTGTGATAATTGGGAATATGTTAATTTCTGTTCCCTGTATGCTATGTTTTTCATAAAAATAATATGAGGTGTACACTGTACTAAAGGGGCGGAGGGGTGGGTTAATATGACCTCACAGTTAATATATGTGGCACTCACAGTTAACGTATGTCAACAAAAATACCAAGTTACAGTGAAATTATTCCAAAATGAGTCATCCTATCAAGTTACATTTAAATCCCTTCATAAATATAGCCTGTAGACTGTGCTAAAGGTTTTCAGGCTTCAGGCCTGTGTAGCCAAGACGGTTGACCAATTGCTACTAAAAGGGGACGTCCTCATCGACATTATGCCAAGTCATTCTACTGAGTTACAATGAAATGCCTTCACAAATACGACTTGTAGTCTGTACAAAAGTTTTTTGGGTTTTGGGCTCGGGAAGCCATCATGGTTGAATGATCACGACCAAAAGGGAACGTTGTAATCTGGGCATCATCTGTAGTGATCCTACGAAGTTACAATGAAATCCCTTCATATATATGACCTGTAGACTGTGCTCAAAGTTATTGGGCTTCGGGCCCCTGTAGCCGTCACAGTTGACCAATTATCTAGGCATTATATGGTGTCAACCTAACAAGTTACAATGAAATCCTTACATAAATACGACCTATAGACTGTGCTAAAGGTTTTTGGGTTTTGGGCTCCGGCAGCCATCAAGGCTGGATGATCATGACCAAAAGGGGACGTTCTCATCTAGACATTATTTGGAGTCATCCTACCAAGTTACAATGGAAACCCTTCATAAATATGATCTGTAGACTGTGCTAAAGATTTTCGGGCTTCGGGTTCCTGTAGCCATCAGTTTCCCAATTGCGTCCAAAAGGGGACGTTCTCATCTACACATTATATGAAGTCAACCTACCAAGTTACAATGAAATCCCTTCATAAATATGACCTGTAGACTAAAGGTTTTCGGGCTTTGGGCTCGGGCAGCCATCATGGTTGAATGATCAAAAAAAGGGGACCTGCTGTGCTCAAGGTTTTTGGGCTTCGGTTCCCTGTCACAGTTGACCAATCATGACCAAAAGGGGATGTCATCATCTAGGCATTATATGGAGTCAAACTAACGGGTTACAATGAAATCCTTCCATAAATCTGACCTTTAGACTATGCTAAAGGTTTTGGAGTTTTGGGCTCGGGCAGCCATCAAGGCTGAATGATTGCGACCAAAAGGGGACGTTCTCATCTACACATTATTTGGAGTCATCGACCAAATTACAATGAAATCCCTTCATAAATATGACCTGGAGACTGTGCTAAAGGTTTTTGGGCTCCTGTAGCCATCACAGTTGCCCAATCGCATCCAAAAGGGGACGTTCTCATCCAGACATTATATGAAGTTAACCTACCAAGTTACAATGAAATCACTTCATAAATATGACCTGTAGATTGTGCTAAAGGTTTTTGGGCTTTGGGCTCAGGCAGCAATCATGGTTGAATGATCAAAACCCATAGGGGATATTCTCATCTGGGCATGATTTGGATTGATCCCACGAAGTTACAATGAAATCCCTTCATAAATATGACCTGTAGACTGTGCTCAAGGTTTTTGGGCTTCGGGCCTCTATAGCCATCACAGTTGACTAATCACGACCAAAAGGGGTTGTCATCATCTAAGCATTATATCGAGTCAACCTAACAAGTTACAATGAAATCCTTACATAAATATGATTATAGACTATGTATGAAAATACAGCCTCATAGCCTGAGCCGTATAGAAGTTATGTACAAAAAACTGATTGGGCCTAATTTCAGTACAAAATGGCCACTGGCAGCCATCTCGAATTTTGAACCGCACCCAGAAACACTCGTTCTCGTCCCAAGGTAATAACAAAGGTACCCAAGAAGTTTCATGAAGATCGGTTCATAAATACAGACTCTAGACATGTGCACTTACTGTGTATAAGTAGCACTGAATAAATCAAAGTTGCATAATTTTTGCACGAGAAAAAAACCCGGATTATATGTGATGTTCCATGTTACTAAACATTCATACAAAAATTTATTCAAATCAGAACTTTCATACAGAAGTTCTGTACAAAAAACTGATTGCACTAACTAAAGTACAAAATGGCTGCTGGTGGCCATCTTGAATTTCGGACGGCACCCAAAACCACTCATTCTCGTCCCACGGTGATAACAAAGGTACCTAAGAAGTTTCGTAAAGATCGGTTCATAAATACAGCCTCTAGCCCGAGCCGTATTGGCATTTGCAGTTACAGTGCTGAAAGTAACATTAAATAAATCAAAGTTAGTCTAATTGGCATAATTTATCCACGAGAAAAAACCCATATTATATGTGATGTATCCCATGGTACTAAACATTTATACAAACAATTATTCAAATCAGCGCTTTCATATGGCAGTTCTGCACGAAAATCTGTTTGCACCTAATTTTGTACAAAATGGCTGCCAACGGCCATCTTGAATTTCAGACCGGACCCAAAACACTTGTTCTCGTCCCACGGTGATAACAAAGCTACCCAAGAAGTTTCATAAAGGTCGGTTCATAAATACGGCCTCTAGCCCGAGCTGTATTGGGATTTGCACGTACAGTGCTGAAAGTAACACTAAATAAATCAAAGTTAGTCTAATTTGCATAATTTATGCACGAGAAAAAAAGCCGTATTATATGTGATGTATCCCATGTTACTAAACATTCATACAAAAAATGATTCAAATCAGAGCTTTCATAAGGAAGTTCTGTGCAAAAATCTGATTACACCTAATTTTGTACAAAATAGCTGCCAGCGGCCATCTTGAATTTTGGATCGGACCCAAAAACTCTCGTTCTCGTCCTACAGTGATAACAAAGGTACCCAAGAAGTTTCATAAAGATCGGTTCACAAATACGGCCACTAGCCCGAACCATGTTGAGCGAGACGGTCGACGGGCCATGACAATACCTAAAATTTGGCTTCGCCAAAATTGAGCTACAAATTAGGTGATATACAAAACAAAGAACAAAGAAATTATACATTACATGGAAACGGCATAGTCAGAAGGGATGCCTTTGTTGTTTCAAGAACAATCAGTACACATTAGCAGAGCACAAAAGGATTGACAGGTGCTGGTATATCACAATTAATGAATCTCCCCAGTTTTCCTCTGTTTGGAGAGCTATTTGGCCTCAGTACATCCAATGTAAGCATTTAATCTATGATATCTTGTTTGACAGAGCTCCTGGAGTTCTGTCAAACATGATATAATAGAATAAATGCTAAGTTTATCTCTTGAATACAGGAAAGTGACACAATCCCTGTTAATTGAATACTCCTGTTAACTGAATAATTTTCATTAGCAAAGTGGCTATTCAATTAACAGGGTTCCACTGTATATTACATGCTTATATTGGAAACACTAAGGCTGAATAGATCTATAAATATGGGGCAATTCAGTGGTTGGCAGTGAAATTCTTCTGGAGATCACAATTTTTTATTAGATTAACAGGAGTTTGCTCTATAACATATATGCAGTAACCAGGTCAAATTTGTATTGAGGGTTGATGGTAAATAGTTTTGTGTATATCAGTTATATACAATCAAGAGGATTATTTTTTTGATATACAATTAGGTGTATGCCACTGTACTGTCTTCAAAATTAAGTGCAATCTTCAAGGTTTGATAGGTAAAGGGTTGATGTTTGTCCATCTTGTAATTACAATTAAATGGTTGATGTTTGTCCATCTTTTAACTACAATTAAAGGGTTATTTGTCCATCTTGTAATTATAGTTAAAGGGTTAATGTGTGTCCATCTTGTAATAACAATTAAAGGGTTGATGTTGGTCCAGCTTGTAATTACAATTAAAGGGTTAATGTTTGTCTAACATGTAATTATAATTAAAGGGCTGATGTTTGTCCATCTTGTAATTATAATTAAAGGGTTGTTTGCACATCTTGTATTTACAATTAAAGGGTTGATGATATTTTACAATTAAGGAGTTTATGTTTGTCCATCTTGTAAATAAAATTAAAGGGTTGATGTTTGTCCATCTTGTAAATAAAATTAAAGGGTTGATGTTTGTCCACCTTGTAAATACAATTAAAGGGTTGATGCTTGTAATTATAGCATTGTTTTCGTAGTCCTTGTACTCATATTCAAGTCAAAAGTTTATTTAACATTCAAGCTAGCTATCACATTTCTACTTTACTTGCTCATGTACATCAGAATATCACATGAGATATGCGTGACAGAGAATATTAGAGCTGAATATTCATCTAATTTTTCTTGCCACATCCTCTATCCCATAATCACGTTCTTGAAACTAATATTATTTGTTTTAAAAAAATAATCATGCAAAACAGTGCTTGAGTGACTTCTGAAATTATCAGTAAAACTGCACCTATTTTAGTACGAAGTCTGTTCTGATTAGCACAATATTTTTTTTGTTGTTATTAACACTTCACATAACACGGCGAGAAGACTTTTAGCAACATTTTCTTCAAATTAACTTGAAAGTTTTATTCTCTGATTCCAAGAGATAGCTTATGATCCCTCATATAAAGCTTATTCGCATGCAGATCATAGTGACACTCTGCCCCAGAAGTGAATTTCATGTTTTTCACGCGGCACTAATAGGAATTGGTCAGTTTATAAGTAAAAGGATTGTGCTGTTTGTACCATACTTTTTATTGAACCATAATATAAAAATCTAAATTTTATAGTAAATTTCCTTTCTTATTATACCTACCACAATTGTTTACTACAGGCTTGCACTACAGTGGAAGTCCCTAACTCGGATAAAATACTCTCTATTTTTGTCTTTCCCAAGCAAGTTGGGAAAGAAAAGTGGTGCAAAAGCACCAATAAAAATAAGCCAAAACTGGGTCGAGTGCAACCGGCGCAGACCCAGAACGGGACGCTCTCTCCCAAGTACAACTCCACGACTTCCGTTGCCAGTGCGTATATACCGTCTCTAAAGACTCATTCTTTTTGAATCCGTAAACGTTAGAGTTATGTGATCAGCGGGGAGGAAAGATTCTTTACCCGTAAAGAAGACGGGAGGGCCTCCATGTAAACAATTGTGGTAGGTATAATAAGAAAGGAAATTTACTATAAAATTTAGATTTCTTATCAACCTACTCACAATTGTTTACTACAGGCTGAATAGACAAAAGGCTGGAGGGAATCGCATAACCAACCCCCACATAACCCTAGTGCACTGGAACCGTGAAGTAGAAGGAAGAGGTCCCGAGGCTTATCAACCATAATGTCGCAATCATTGGTAAAGGACAATGAAAAGAGACATATGAGCCTGTGTGACACACAGACAGAAAAAGGGCAGTAACAGCACAAGGCTGAAACTGACCTTCAAGAAGCCTAATGCTATGGCAGACAACAGCCTGAGCAGAAGAAAGAGGACCCAGGGCAAAAAGGTCCTCCGACTGCTCCTGCAACTGGCGCAAATAAAAGGTGGAGAAAGTAGAAGCATTTCTCCAGTAGGCTGCCTGCATAACATCCGACAACTTGACGGAGTTAGAATAAGCCCAAGAGGTAGACAGTGCCCGCACCTCGTGGGCAGAAATACGATTGGTAATACAATCGCCAGCTGCTAAACGACTATAAGCCGTACGAATAGCAAGACAAATCCATCGAGAAATGGACTGAGGAGAGATCTTCTGTCGACCCGGAATGAGAGACAGAAAAAAACGTTTTCTGCCTTTCCGTATGAAGCGTGTCCGATCAAGATAAATGCGAATAGCACGGACCGGACAGAGCAAAGGGCGAGTACCCTCAACAGAGGGAAGAGCCCTGATACAGATAGGAGGAGGAGTAGTATCTGGTAACTGATTCTTAGCCAAAAAGGAGCAATCAGTGGTAAAAGTAACACTGTTGGGAGAGCTCCTAAAAAAGGCCGGGTCAACCGAGAGGGCGTGAAGCTCACTAACCCGTCTGGCCGAAGCAAATGCCATCAGAAAAGCCATCTTATATGTGAGAAAATGCATATCCACCTGGGATAAAGGTTCGAACGGCGCCCCCCCCCCCCCCCCCCCCACCCTCCTCCACCCCCCCCCCCCCAAGCAAAGCAGCACCCACGAAAGATTCCATCGTGAAGTAAGCTGCAAAGTCCGAGGCCTTTTCAAAGAAAAGTGCCGAACAAGCTTGGAGAGGTAAGGATTAGTGCCGATACGACGCTTCCCCATATAAGAAAAAGTCTCTGAAAGCATAGACCTGTAACCCTTGATGGTAACATGCTGGAGATCCCGAGAATCAAACAGATATACCAGAAACTCCGCAATCTGTGAAATCGAAGGATTGGCATAATCAACAGAGTGATCAGCACACCAACGACAGAAGACCTTCCATTTAGCTGCATAAGCTAAACCAGTGGAGTGCCTCCTTGAAGAAGAAATGCACTCCACTGCTCGTCTTGAAAAACCTCTACGGAGGAGACAGGACCTGACAAAAGATATGCGTGAAGGCACAATGAAGCCGGGTCGACGTGAAACCTCCTCGGGCGACCTTGACAAAGAAGGTCGCAACGTAGCGGGAGACGTGCCGGAACCGCCGCCATCAGCGAGCGGAGCTGATTGATCCACACCCGCTGAGGCGACAGGGGAGCGATCAGAATGATTCGACAACTGCAGGCTCGAATTTTGGCGAGAACCTGAGGAAGAATCGGAACTGGCGGGAAGGCGTAGCCGACTAGACCGTTCCAATCGAGTGACAGAGCGTCCACGGCAAAAGCCAGAAGATCTGGACACAGGGACACGAAAGTGTCCACCTGATGGTTCCAATGAGTCGCAAAGAGGTCGATGTGGGGACGTCCTCAGAGATCGCAAAGCGACTGGAACACTGCCCTGTGAAGCATCCACTCGGTGGAAATAACCCTGCCCTGTCGGGACAGGGAGTCGGCTAGGACGTTCAGACGACCGGGAATGTGACGAACAACCACTCCGGCGTGAACATCCTGAGCGAGCAGTGGAAGATCCCGAGCTAACTCGTACATCGGAAGCGAGTGCGTGCCGCCCTGGTTCCGAATGTAAGCAACCACCGTCGAATTGTCGGATAGTAGAAGGACCTGGCGATTCGACAGGTGAGGGATCCACTGCCTGAAACTCAGAAGAAGAGCAAGAAGCTCCTTCTGGTTGATGTGTAGAGCTGCTTGATCCTGGTCCCACATCCCGTGTAGGGAAAGACCGAGAGGATCCAATGTCGCACCCCATCCGAGATCGCTGGCATCTGCCGTCAGAACGCGATCGGACATGGGTAAGTCCAGCGTAACACCCTGCGTAATCCACTGAACATCTGTCCAGGGAAGAAGGTGAGGATACAGAGAGTCCGGAAACGGAAGCACCTGATCCAGAGAATCTACATTCGGCCTCCAACGACTGAGCAGAAAGTGTTGGAGAGGTCTGACACGCAGCCGACCTAGAGGAATGAGATCCGTCACCGAACCGCAGAGACCGATCAGCCGGAGAAAACTCCGAGCGGTCGCGGACCTGGACTGGGACAGAGTCAGAGCAAAAGCTGAGAGAATCACAGCCTTGGCCTGGGGAACAGCCACCAAAGTGAATTTGGTTTGGAAAGACATCCCCAGATGACAAAACGACTGAGAAGGGACCAGGTCCGACTTCTCCTCGTTGACTCTGAATCCTAGCGACGTGAGCAAGCTCAACAGAGTGGCGACATCCGATTCCAGTAAGGCAGCATTGGAATGCCTCTGGAGGATATCGTCCAGATATGCCGAAGTAGTCACCCTGGACTGTGTGCGATGGAACGCTATCACATGCGACATCAGTCTGGTGAACGCCCAAGGAGCCAGGTTGAGGCCGAAAGGCATGGCCTTGAACTGGTAACCTCGCCCCAGAAAAGCGAACCTGAGATACTTCTGTGACGCCCGATGCATCGGAACGTGGAAGTAAGCGTCTCGCAGGTCGATGCTGGCTGCGAAATCTCCCTGGTGATTTGATTGGCGGACCGACCTGAAAGTCTCCATGCTGAACTTGGGAGCAATGATAGACTGGTTCAGGATACTCAGATCGATAACCGGTCGGAGTCGGCCGTCCTTCTTCGGCACCAAGAACAGGCGGGAATAGAAACCCACTGACTGAACGTTCTTGACGACCTCGATCGCCCCCTTTGCCAGGAGATTGGCAATCTCCGTGGACAAAAGTTCCCGACGTAAAACGTCTGAAGGAACTGTGGTTGGAAGAGGCACCCTGGACAGAGTGGGGTGCCGTCGGAAGGATATGCGCAGCCCGGACCGAACAACATCTAACACCCATGGATCGGATGTGATGGTGGTCCAATGGTCTGCGAACTCTGCTATCCTTCCTCCAACCTGGGACGAGTCGAGGTGAGGACCTTCATTTCGAGCCCCGACGAGGCCCGCAAGAGGAGAAACCACCTCCTCTGCTAAATGAAGAATCCTGAGACTTCCCTCGATTCTGCCGACCCCTACCTTTACCCCGTGAGTAAGAAGTAGAGGCGGCGGCAGAAGGACCAGCCTTTTGCTTCACAGAGGAAGCAGAAGGGTACTTGTTAGGCTTGGAACGGCCCTTGCCTCCCCGAGAAGGCTGATCAAGCTGACGAAACAGCAGCTGATCTTTGGAATGACGTAGGACGTCATCCCGGACCGTCGACACGGAACCATGGAAAAGTTGCGGACCTGCCAAAGAAGCAGATCGAAGAGTAGCACGCTGCTCCTCGGGAAGGGATCGTCCTGTGTCCAGCACAGCGTCCCTTCGAACTAATTCCAAATTAGCCGTGTTACAGGCATGCGTGTGAGTAAGGTGCATAAGCGCCTTGGACAGCACACGCAAAGGAGCCTGTACCTCGTCAAACTTATCTGGAGGCAGATAAGCAGCCAAAGCTGAGACGACGTGATCTGAGAGAGAAAGCATGCCAAGCATCTCTCTAGATAACGTGGACTCCAGAGTCGTCATTGGAATGACGGCAGACTTGGGCTTGGAAAGCCCGAGGGAAGTGGAGTCCTGATCCAGAACTGTCAAAACCTGGCAGACTGACGGATTGGCGGAATCGTAGGAACGATAACGCACAGGAGGCAAAAAGGTGTCAACCCTGGTGAAGAACGAAGTCTTCAAAGCCTTGGAATTCAGCTTGGCATCCAATGCTGAAAAAGCTTCAACCACCTGTACCGACTGGCACGGTCGAAGGCGCCCAGAAGCAGGTTGCTCCATAGGCTGTTGGCGCGCGACCGATGATCGCGGCCAGGCTGACACTGTCGGCTGGTTAGCAGGTTTGAGCTCAGGCAGAAACCCAAACACAAAGTCAAGAGCCGCCCCCAAGTCCGAAGACTGCTGGCCCTCGACCTCAAGCATGTCGGACTCCTCCCCAGAGTCGGAAGACACATAGCCCATCGTGGGCAAACCAGCCGACGCCTCCCATGGTGTCGGGACACCAGAGGAATCGGAAACCGGCCTGTTTCCAATCCCGGGAGGCGGTGCCATAGGAGGCGCCTGGAAACCACCCATTGCCTCGCTGGAAGCAACAGGAAGGCTCTTAGAAAGAACCTGAGTGAGTAAGGAGAGGGCCTCCCTAAGCTCACTGCCTGTACCGACCGGTTCGACAGGGGAGCGAACCGGCGAAGTGGCTTCACCTCTGACCCTCTTAACCAGCGAAGGGTCACGATCCTCCAAAACACCCGACGCGTGACGACGGGCGGCAGCCGAAACATCTGAAGGCAGATGTGTATAGGGGTACGATGCACCCCGAGGATCAATATTGCGAGAACTCATGAGAGTCACCACGGACCTCTGTGGGGCAGAAGGTCCAGGCTGCACAAAAGGCGTTGGTCCCCCAAAACTGGTCGTGTGACCAGAGTGAGTAGACGGAAACGCCACGGAGTTCATAGTGTTTCCACTACGAACATCCGAATCCAAAGACACAACTGTGGTGCTCGACGGCGAAGAGACCACAGCGAAGGGCTCGGCCGGCAGCCCCTTCCGACTTCGCCGAGTTGAAGTCACCGAAGGCTGAGGCCGATATCGCACGTCTACAGTATCGGACAGTCCTGCAGTCCCCTGCAGCGAAAAGCCGAGGCCGGCTGAAACAGACAACGAAGCAGACGGGCCAGCAGCAGTAGTAGATACGTCGAGAGTCGTTGAGGCTGGTGAAATAGTGGAGAGAGCACACCGGCTCGGCTCTGAAGGAGGAGTCACAACCCTAGTGACAGCCTCAGATGTCGACTGGAGGGGGACCGTAGTCCCGGAACCAGGCATCTCTACACCAGAACACTCAACGACTCCCGCAGTATCCACCACAGGAAAAGACTGCACATCCCCCACGGAGGAGGAATAACTCTCACCAGACAAAGTCGGCTCGGGAGGCCCCGAAACACCACGTTCTCCTTTCCCGCGGGAGCGGGAGGCACGGCCACGAGAACGAACGACACGGTTTACTGATGCCCAGAAGGTGGAAGACCATGTTCCACAGACACCACGGCCGCTCGGCCGAACACCCATTACAGGAGGAACAAGACGAATGTACATCGTCCACATGCTTTGGCAGCAGACATTGCCCACAAGGAATTGTCCTGGGCATGATAGAGGTGAGAGGAGCAGAGAAGGTGAGATGAGAAAACAAAACACCCCCAAAGAAGAGAGAAAGGTGACAGAAACAAAGACCCCAGACGGTCGACCGGGAACCACCCAACAGGAAGACTACTCTCAAAAGAAAGAAGAAACATTGTAGGAGTGGTACCCCGCTGACACCTAACTCTAACACAATTAGAAAATTTTGCAAAAAAAGCATTAACAATAATTGTGAAAAATCTAAGTCCGAACCGCGTGGCACGCGAAATTCGCGCGCGACTCGAGAGAGAGCAAATAAATATACATTATGGACATATAATAGAAAAGAGAATATAAAACACTGTTCCTGAGAATACAAAGGATACACTGTGGTATAATGAATCAGGAATCATCAAACATCGAGCTGGTGGAACACTGATAAGCGTGCAAAAACATCTCGACACGAAGCGGATTTTAAAAAGAATGAGTCTTTAGAGACGGTATATGCGCACTGGCAACGGAGGAGTTGTACTTGGGAGAGAGCGTCCCGTACTGGGTCTGCGCCGGTTGCACTCGACCCAGTTTTGGCTTATTTTTATTGGTGCTTTTGCACCACTTTTCTTTCCCAACTTGCTTGGGAAAGACAAAAATAGAGAGTATTTTATCCGAGTTAGGGACTTCCACTGTAGTGCAAGCCTGTAGTAAACAATTGTGAGTAGGTTGATAAGAAATACAATATAATAATATTGCACTAAGTTAAAATTCTGGTTTCCACAGGGAGCCCAAGTAAGAACCCAGGGACTTGTTTCAAACAAACCTGAATCTGACCCCTCTAAGAATGATCTTTACCAAGTATCAAAAGATTCTGATTGGTAGAGCTGGAGAAGAAGATTTTTTAAAGAATATTCCTCATATTACACCAAGTAAAAAGTCGGACTCCCACAGGGAGCTCAAATAGGACTCCAGGGACTTTCTTTGAATGAACTTCGATTCCCAGACTTCTAATGCCCCTAAAGATGCAGTGTACCAAACATCAAGAGATTTTGACAGGTGGATCTGAAGATATGAAGAAGAAGAGTTTTAAAGAATTTTCCTCATACTGCACACTAAGTTAAAATTCCGACTTCTATAGGGAGCCCAAATATGACCCCAGGGACTGGATCTGAATAAAACTGAATCTGAATCTCCAAAGAATACTGCATTTCAAATATCAAATGATGGATCTAAAGAAGAGGATTTTTAAAGAATATCCCTCATATTGCACTGGGTTAAAGTTCAAGTTCCCATAGGCAGCCCAAATAGGACCCCAGGGACTTGACTTGAGCAAATTTGAATCTGCTCCCCCTCCCCACCCCCAGGATGCTTTATACCAATCATCAAAAGATTCGGACTGGCAGATCTTAAGATTTTAAATAAAATGTCCTCACCTTGGACGGAGTTAAATTCAGGTTCAGGTTCCCATAGGAAGCCCAAATATGAACCCAGGAACTTGATTTGAACAAAGTTGAATCTCACCCCACTAAGGATGCTGCATACCAAATATCAAAATATTCTGCCTAATAGATCAGAAGAAGAAGATTTTGAAAGAATATTCCTCATATTACATCAAGTTACAACTCAGGCTCCCACAGAAGGGCCAAATATGATTCCTGGGACTTGATATGACCATACATCAAGTTAGCCCACCCAAAAGATGCAGTATACCAAATATCAAGAGATTATGACTAGCAGATCTGAAGAAGAAGATTTTAAAATAAATTTTTTCATATTACACCGAGTTAAAATTTGGGTTCCCATAGGGAGCCCAAATATGAACCTAGGGACTTGTTTCAAACAAAATTGAATCCAACCCCTCTAAGGATGTTCTATACAAAGTACCAAAAGATTCAGATTGGTAGTTCTGAAGAAAAAGATTTTTAAATTAAAAAAAAAAAATTGGGGTGTGCTAACAGAATCATGCCACTTGGGATGCCCACTGTGGGCATGGCAGCTTTATTTGAACTAACTAGAATTGACATATGATAAGGAACACGCATATCAAATTTGGTTCATCCCAGCCCAGCAGTTTATAAGAAGCTGACAATGTAAAGTTAATACCGGACAGATGGATGGCTGATGGATGGACGAAAAGTGATCACTAAAGCTCCCCTTGAGCTTCGCTCAGGTGAGCTAAAAAATAATAAAAGTTGAATGACATTTTCAGTGAATAGGGTTGGTCAGATGGGGCAGTTATGAAGGGTAAAAGGTTAAAGGGATTGTACAGGAAATGATTCACTGTGGAAATAAATGAGAAAAAAAATTTAAAAGAGATTTGTTGCGGATCTAATTAACAATCAATAAATAAATGAAAAGAGTCCAACTCTCAAAATATCTAAATTAAAACTGATTAAGCAATACTAAGTTTTTACAATGCTGAAGGCTAAATATAAACACCCACTAAAGTGCCAATCCATGCAATATTTGGCTGAAATTTTAATATCTCTTCAACCACTCCTCCAACGAACTGAAGCAAGCACCATATACATGGATCACAAAAGTGTTTTTCACTCTAACTTGTGGGGAGTTCAGTGGCACAACATATCTTTCTTGGGTCAAAACCATAAATTTTTTAAGGTAATTAGAAAAGCTGGGCATTGTCACATGGCACAAGTGGTATGCATAGTATGCAGAAGATATTTGATGTTAGGCTTTCACTTTGTACACATATAGTATAGTGGATAACACTTAATTTGATATCTTACTTAGTGTATACCTTTTAACTGAATGGTAGCTCTGTGGTTACAGCATTGGACTTCAAACTGAAACGCCCATGGTCCGATCCCTGCCAGTGGCAACTGCATTGTGGCCTTAGGCAAGGCACTTAATCCTGATCGCCCACATAGGGGCACGATGACAATGTGTGTTAAGGCAGATTTGTACAGTGCAGAATTTGGTCATCAAAATTTGCTCACTTGTCTTTGATTTGTTACAATTTATGGGAAAGTGCCTTGTGGCACTCTCTCATAAATTGTGACAAGGCAAACACACACTTAGTAATTTCACTTCAAAGATAATATGAAGCACATCCACAGAGTATGAAGCCTTAAGGTTACGGTACGTGCACTTCAGAATAGACCAAATTTGGGATTCCATCACTTTACCAGCAAATGAACACAAAACAAAAATGTCCATTTTTAGAATTGTTCAGCTGATCATCCTTCCGCAAATACAATTTGATGTCTTCACTGCCTAACCCTTCTCACAGAGGGCATCACATGCAAGCTGTGTATATACCATACAGTTTGTTCAAATCTATGCATAGCTAACAGTCAAGAATGATCTCCCCTTTATTTATTCATCTATCAAAATGGTGGCAGATGATTACAGCATCATGTTAAACAAGTAAGAAATTCATCTATCAAAATGGTGGCAGATGATTACAGCTTCATGTTAAACAAGCAAGAATTCATTTATTATTCATGGCAATTGCTAGTTAAATATATAGAAACAGTAGTTGGAAAGATATATTTGTTACAATTTGCTCTTCCCAACATGGAACTGACTGGCACCACATACACTATATTTATCTGTTGGTGGTTAAGGTTACTTTCAGCATCTTTGGCTATATCATGACTGCAACATCAATATTAAGTCAAGTTTAGGCCCCAGCAGTGTCAGAGCAGTGAGTTCACATATCTAACTCACTATTAAAGTTGATCGACTGTATTAAGCATGAGCTGATCTAGGCTAGGCCAAACTCAAATTGCTTTTTTAAATATTTTCCCTGTTTTTTATCATCATTTCAAGCATTACACCAAAATACTTAGGTGAGGTCAGAATCAAAGCCACCTCATACATAAATGGAACAAGAAGTACAGAATAAGCAAAACAAATCAAAGAAAAAATTGTATACAGATTTCTGGAAAATAGAACCAATTGCACCATAGCCCTAACAGGCATCATAATGGGTAAAATCAAACTGAATGGAGAGAACCAAAAGTGATGCCACAGACAAAGCCTACCTGCACCAGAGCCAAAACAAATAAATATTTGGCATAAGCGGATAAGCACATCTGCAGGTGGCAAAACTGATGTCAAGTGAAGGGTTTGAGGGGGAACAAACTAATTTTACTCACAACAAACTTCAGTTTCCAAAATTACTGGTCTTACTGAAAAGACAGGTCCTCAAATATCCCCACTCTACTTTGCTGGACTGGCATTTGATTGGCTCCAATTTCCAAGACATCTCAATTTTTTATGGTGCTCCTTATGGGTTCTCTGACTATATTAACCAAACTTCACTCCCCGCGCATATGTTTATGTGTGCCCTAAACGTCATTTATGCCCCAGCAGTGCCAACACCAGAGCACTGTGTACACATAACTAACTCACTATTAAAGTTGATGAACTTTGTTATTACATTCATCAACGAGCTGATCTACACTTAGGTGGAGTCAGAATCAAAGCCGCAACTGGCTGTAGAAGGACAGAGAAACAATCAACCTCACACAACAAACTGCAGCTTCCAACTGTACAAGTCTTGAATGAAAAGGTTGGTACTCAGATACCCCCCACTCTATTTTGCTGGACTGGCATTTGATTGATTCCAACTTCCAAGAAATCTCAATTATGTTCATGCGCTTCCTACAGGTTCTCTGACTTCACTAACCAAACTTCACTCCCGGAGCATAAATATGTTTATGTGATCTATAAACGTCATTTAGCCAATCATTCATACTTAGCTGGCCACTTTGGAAGACTTTCACCCAAGGCATTGGTTCCGAGTCCCATTTTAGCAGTACTTGTTTACTGCAGCATACAAGAACTTCTTCACTTTCCAGGGTTTCCAAGAGGATTTTATTACCATATTAGGTTACTAAAACAGTGTTTTTTGATAATATCATTGGGTAAATTTTTTAACAGTTTAGCAATCTCAATGCAGTGAGAATGCATTTGTTGATGGTCACTACATTCCGGTTGCTAAACAATTAAAAAAAACGTTTGAACACTAAGAGATTATATATGTCACAATTCCAGGGTCAACACACAACAATTTTCAGTGACTGTGATGGTATGCTACTGTATTACCAGTCTTTTCAACCTCGACCATATAACCCACCAATACTTTAACTGGTAGAGTGCAAGAAATCACTGTCAGGGCTCTAATGAAAAGTGCTGAAAGCCACTTTAGTGGCTTTACACTGTGTGCATTAACTTGTTATTTGTGCAGCAGTAGATAAAGAAATGCTCATATAAAACTGTATTGTTACAATTTATTAGAGAGTGCCAACAGGTACTCTCCAATACATAGTAACAAAACAATTATTGATGAACAAAGTGTTACTGAACTAAGGATCTCTTGCTGACAGCATTGTATTTTTGAAAACAAATACTCATGTTTCAGATCACCTTTTAAAAATAATTTAGCACTCTACCAGTTAATAGGAACTGTTTCTGAATACAAAGAGGATACCAACTGTTTGTTAGTGGGTAGCAGAATTATCTCATGATTGACTGTAAGGTAATATAAGTTTTTGAAAATAGCTAAAAGACATGAATGAAAACACCAAATTTCCTTGCAGCGATGAATGAGATATTGTCTGCTACTTACTCATAAACAGTAGACATTATTTTTATTACATGCCTAAGGCCTAAAAAAATATTTTACCCAAGTTAATTAATAAAATTGATGAATTTGTCCCTTGTGTGCAACAAGGCTTTACAATGCTTTGCACTCAAGGGACAAAATACACCACTATCCATGCGTGGGTAGTGATGTCCACTCATGCATTGAAAATCACCATCAGCAAAATCTTAATGAAGCACCGGGTTGTACCCAGCAGGCCTGAAAATAAGTAGTCTGATATTTGCAGAATGAGGTCCCCAGAGGGGGAATTTGATGATGCTATCCCACACAGTGGGCCAATTTATCCTTTGGGTACCTCTTTCTGTTTAGTTTTAAGACCCTGGTTCAGATTGAGGGTCACAGAGGGTAAATGTAGTGATGCGACCCTGCTATGCAGGGAAGTATCACTAAATTCACCCTCTGGGAACCTCATTCTTCAGATGACAGTCTGCTTATTTTCTGGCTTGGTACCCGGTGCTTCATTAATTAAATATTTGATGATTGTTCCTATCATTAGTGTTTGGAATCTACTATTATTGCATCTGTGGAAATAATGCCCACCCGTGGAGAGTAACCAGTCCCCCGTGGTTGTACTGTATTCTCTTATATCTATCGTGACAACAGATATCAAGAAATATAAATTTTATAGTAAATTTCCTTTCTTATTATACCTACTGCAATTGTTTACTACAGGCTTGCACTAAAGTGGAAGACCCTAACTCAGATAAAATACTCTCTATTTTAATCTTTCCCAAGAGATTTGGGAAAGAAAAGTGGAGTAAAAAACACCACGAAAAAAATAAGCCAAAACTGGGTCGAGCGCCATCGGCACACACCCAGTAGGGGACGCTCTTCCCTTAGTACAATTCCATGAGGTCCGTTAACCAGTGTGCAAGCAGTCATCAATTAATCATTCATTTGAGTTCGCCAACATAGGAGTTATGTGATCAGCAATGAGGAAGGATTCTTACCCAAATAAGAAGACGGGAGGGCCTCCATGTAAACAATTGCGGTAGGTATAATAAGAAAGGAAATTTACCATAAAATTTATATTTCTTATCAACCTACCTTACAATTGTTTACTACAGGCTGAATAGACAATAGGATGGAGGGAATCACATAACCAACCCACACATAACTCAATTGCACTGGAACTGTGGACAGAGGAAGAGATCCCTAGTCCTATCAAACCATAGCATCACAAACATTAGTAAAAGACAATGAGAGATAAAGCATATGGTGATGTGCGACGCACAGACAGAAAGAATAGTAACAGAACGGAACTGGAACTGACCTTGTAAGAAGCTGAATGGCTGGGATAGACAACAGCCCGAGCAGAAGAAAGAGGGCCCATAGAACAAAGGTCCTCTGCCTGCTTCTACAACTGTCGCAGATAAGTGGAGAAGGTAGCATTTCTCCAGTAGGCTGCCAGCATAACATCCGACAACATGCCGGAGTTAGTACAAGCCCCGAGAGGAAGACAATGCACGCACCTCGTGGCAGAAAAACGATTGGTAATACAATAGCCAGTTGCTAGACGAGTGGAAGCTGCACGAATAGCAAGACAAATCCACCGAGAAATGGATTTAGGAGAGATCTGGCATGTGAGAATATAGAAAATGCATATCCACCAGGATAAAGGCACGAATGAAACGACTGGAAAGTGATGAATCACCACTCTGGCGTTGACATCCTGAGCGAGCAGTAGAAGATCCTGAACCAATGCATACATGGGAACATAGTGCGTGCCGCCCTGGTTCCGAATGTAAACAACCACCGTAGAATTGTCAGACCACAGAAGGACCTGACAATTCGAAAAGCGGGGGATCCACTGCCAGAAACTCAGAAGAGCAAGAAGCTCCTTCTGGTTGACGTGAAGAGCTGCTAGATCCTGGTCCCATGACCCATGAAGGAAAAGACTAGAGGATCCAACGTCACACCCCATCCAAGATCGCTGGCGACTGCCGTCGGAACACAATCGGACGTTGGGAAGTCCAACGGAACTCCCTGCATAATCCACTGAACATCTGTCAGGGGAGAAGGTGACGATGGAAGAGACTCCGGAAACAGAAGCACCAGAACCACCAGGATCGACATTCGGCCTCCAACGACTGAGCAGAAAGTGTTGGAGAGGTCAGACATGCAGTCGATCTAGAGGAATGCGATCCGTCACTGAAACGCAGAGACCAAGCAGTCGGGGAAGACTCCAAGCTGATGAAGTCCATCCCAGATGACAAAACGATGGAGAAGGGACCAGGTCCGACTTCTCTCCGTTGACTCTGAACCCTAGTGACGTGAGTAGGCTGAACAGTGTGACGACATCAGACTCCAGAAAAGCAGCATTGGATTGCCTCTGGTGGTTATCAACTAGATAAGCCGAAGAAGACACCCTGGACTGTGTGCGATGTAAGACTAGCACATGCGACATCAGAGAGGTGAAGGCCCAGGGATCCAGGTCGAGGCCAAAGGGCATGGCCTTGAACTGGAAAACATCCTGGGGAATGGAGCGGCGATCCGATCTGAAAGTCTCCAAGCTGAACAGAGGAGCAATGATAGACTGCGACAGAATACTCAGATCAATAACCTGTCTGAGTCGGCCGTCCTTCTTCGGCACCAAGAACAGGCGGGAATAAAATCCCACTGTTCTTGATGACCCCGATCGCCCCCTTTGACAGGAAAGTGCCTATCTCTGTGATCAAAAGTTCCCAACGTGTAACGTTGAAAGGGACTCATGTTGGAAGAGGGACTCATGTTGGAAGAGGCACTCTCGACTGAGTGGAATGCCTCAACCTGGGACTAAATCGAGGTGACTCCTGCCGACGCCTACCCTACCCAGTGAGCAAGTAGAAGTGGTGGCAGGAGGATCAGCCCTTAGCTTCGCAGAGGAAGCAGAAGGGTACTTGTTAGACTTTGGACGGCGCTCAAGCTAAGCAGCAGCAGATCAATAGAATGACAAAGTCATCCCAGATCGTCGCCACGGAACCATGGAATAGTCGCAGACCCGCCAATAGAGGCAGATCAAAGAGCAGCGCACTGCCCCTCAAGAAGGGAACGTCTTGTGTACAGCACAGCGTACCTGCGAACTAATTCCAAGCTAGCCATGTTACAGGCATGTGTGTGAGAAGATGCATGAACAGCACACACAAAACAAAAAAAACCTGTTCGTCATCAAACTCATCTGGGAGCAGATAAGCAGCAAAGCAGAGACGACGTGATCGAAGAGAGAAAGCATTCCAGCATCTCTCCCCATAAGCCCAACACGGACTCCAGAGTCTCCATATGGCTTAGGAGTTGGAGTCCTGATCCAAGCTTATGAGTTGGAGTCCTGATCCAAGACCGTCAAAGTCTGGCAGACTGACGGACTGGTGAAATCGTAGGAACGATAACGCACCAGAAGCAAAAAAGTGTCAACCCTGATGAAGAACGACGTCTTCATAGCCTTGGAACTCAGCTGAGAGTCCAAAGCTGTAAATGCTTCAACCACCTGTACCGACAGGCACGGTCGAAGGTGCCCAGAACCAGGTTGCTCCACAGGCTGTAGGCATGCAACCGATGATCGCAGCCGGGCTGACACTGTCAGCTGGTTTGACGGTTTGAGACCTGGAAGGAACCCAAACACAAAGTCAAGAGCTGCCCCCAAGTCAGAAGACTGTTGGCTCTCGACGTCAGGAATGTCGGACTCATCCCATGACTCGGAAGACACATTGCCCATCATGGGCAAACCAGCCGATGCCTCCCATGGTGTAGGCACACCAGGGGGATCAGAAAGCAGCCTGTTTCCAATCCCAGGAGGCGGCGCCACAGGGGGTGCCCGGAAACCACTCGTAGCCTCGCAGGAAGCAACGGAAAAGGCTCTTGTACAGAACCTAAGTGAGCATGGAGAGGGCCTCCCTAAGCTCACTGACTGTCGAAACGGTACGACGTGGGAACGAACTGACAAAGTGGCTTCACTCCTGACCCATTTACCAGCAAAGGGTAACAATCCTCAAATACACCCGACGCGGGGCGACGGGCTGCAGCCGAAAACATCTGAAGGCAGATGTGTATTGGAGTATCACATACCTCAAGGATCAACAGAGCAGAAACTCATGAGAGTTGCCGCGGACCTCTGCGGGACAGAAGGTCCAGGCTGCACAAAAACCGTTGGTCACACAAAACTGACCATGGGAGTGCGTGGACGGAAACGCCACAGAGCTCATGGTGACCCCACCATGAACATCCGAATCCAATGACAAAAACTGAGGTACTCAACGGCTGAAAGACCACAGTAGAGGGTTCGGCCGACAGCCCCCTTCCAACTTCGCCAAGCTGAAGTCAGGGAAGGCTGAGGCCAATACCCCACATATACACTACCAGACATCCCTGCAGACCCCCGCAGAGATAAAACTGCTGTGCTCAACGGATAAGAGGACACAGCATGGGGGTTCAGTCGGCAGTCACTTCCGACTTCGCCGAGTTGAAGTCAGGGAAGGCTGAGGCCGATACTCCACGTCTACACTACCAGACACCTCTGCAGAACTCTGCAGGGATAAAACTGCTGTGCTCAACGGCTGAGAGGACACAGCAAGGGGTTCGGTCAGCAGCCACTTCCGACTTTGCTGAGTTGAAGTCAGGGAAGGCTGAGGCCGATACCCCATCCAACACTACCAGACACCTCTGCAGACCCCTGCAGGGATAAAACTGCTGTGCTCAACGGCTGAGAGGACACAGCCGGGGGTTCGGTCGGCAGCTACTTCCGACTTCACCGAGTTCAAGTCAGGGAAGGCTGTGGCCAATAACCCACAACCACACTACAGACATCACTGCAGACCCCTGCAGGGATAAGCCAAGGCCGGTTAAAACTGATGACGTTGTAGACGGAACAGCAGTAGCAGCAGAGATGACGGAAGCTGTTGAAACTGGCGGAAAAGGGGAGAGAGTAATCCAGGTCGGCCTCCAAAGGAGGAGTCACAACCCTAGTGACAGCCTCAGATGTCGATTGAAGAGGGTGCATAGTCCCGGAACCAGGCATCTCTTCACCAGACATCCAACAACTCCCGCAGTATCCACCATGGTAAAAAACTGCACATCCTCCACAGGAATAACTCTCACCAGATTTGGAGGCCCCAAAATGACAGCGGGTGTGTGGGAGAAGCTGCACATCCCTCACAGAGGGGGTATAACTCTCACCAGACGTGGTCATGTCAGGAGGCCCTGAAACGACAGCACCCCCCCCCCCTTCCCATCCCTCCACGTGTGCGGGAGGAACAGCCACAAGAATGCACCACAAGCGAGAGCAAAAGGAATTGCTCCCCATGGGTGCAGGAGGAGCTGAACATCCCCCATGGAGGGGGTATAACTCTCACCAGATGTGGTCGTATCGGGAGGCCCCGAAATGACCCCCCCCCCCCCCCGCATGTGTGGGAGGAACAGCCACAAGAACGCACCACAAGCGAGGGCAAAAGGAATTGCCCTAAAGGAACAGAGGTGAAAGCAGTAGAAGAAAAAGGTGAACTCAACAGATACAGAAAGTAGAAGAACACCCCCAACTACGAGAGAAGGGGCAGAAAAAAGAACCGGTGGGAACACAACAGAACCCAGACGGCCGACAGGGACCTAAAAAAAGAAATTCAGCCCTCAACAGAATGAAGAAATCCTGTCCAAACAGTCCCTAATAGACACCTAACTCCAATAATAATATTAAAATTTATCAACCGAAAAATTTTATGTCCGAACCTTGTGGAAACGATTTCGAAAATCATGCACGAAATCGGAAAATATAAATAAAATTCAATGAAAATGTGGTTGAAAATATTGACGAGAATTTATAAAATACAGTCCTGTTATTAAACTATCTTCAGATCCATAATTCCAGTCACTGGAAAACCATCATCGATGAGTTGAATTATCATTGTTTTGTAATGCAAAATGGCGACACATCCTCCACGTGTCGTGGACAAAAAAAAAAAATGATTAATTGATGACTGCTTGCGCACTGGTTAACGGAAGTCGTGGAATTGTACTAAGGGAAGAGCGTCCCCTACTGGCTGTGCGCCGATGGTGCTCGACCCAGTTTTGGCTTATTTTTTTCGTGGTGTTTTTTACACCACTTTTCTTTTCCAAATCTCTTGGGAAAGATTAAAATAGAGAGTATTTTATCCGAGTTGGGGTCTTCTACTGTAGTGCAAGCCTGTAGTAAACAATTGTAAGGTAGGTTGATAAGAAATATTTGTTAGACATTCCCCCCCCCCCTCCCTCAACCACTGCTATCTTGTATGGTAGTATATAATAAATGTATATGTTTGAACTCTGAGAGTTAATATCAATATCTATAGTTGGAATATCTCCATCTTGTCAAACTATAAATCACCTTCAACAGAAGGATAATTAATTTCATTACTTGGATAAAGATTAAGTGAATCTTCCAATGAATAAAAAACATCCACATACATTTAGTACTACAAGAGAGTTCACAGATATGCTTGTACCTGTTTAACCCTTCATTCAACACAATTGTGCTGATATAATAATTCTTTATTTTATCATAAGGCCTCACACAGTAGATCTTCTGTCTCTCAGGCCATTTTTTTGTAAAATTGCATGTGGACGGGCAGTTTTTATGTTTATTTTTTATTTTTGTAATTATTTCTTTGCCATCAAAAGTTCATGTTCTTGGTTTGTTTTATGTTTTTGTCATAATCTACAGAATAGCATGGGTGGTGGTGTATTTTGTCCCTTGAGTGAAGGAAGGCTTTGCAATGCTAAAGCATTGAAAAGCCTTGTTGCACTCAAGGGACAAATTTGTAAATTTTATTAACCTGGGTAAAATGTCAGACATAAACCATTTAATAATATTTATTTATAGTTTGCATTGGTTATAAAAGAAAGTATGCGGCAGTTAAAAGGACCATCCCGGAGGGCCTGAGAAACAGATTTTTTTACTTTTTTAGGCCCAACTGCATTTTTATTTCTTCCTGATCCAATTTGTTTTGTTTTTTAATTATCTTTTATCCCACAAGGACATTAGAATTAAAAGCAGCTTTACACTTTCTTTCCTATTTCAGAAATAGAAGTTTTAAAATAATGACACCCAATCTGACAGACCACATTACCTACAAAAGGATTTGGAATATCAATAATAATATTCCCTTAGGAGGCACTGTATATGTTTATAGGATCAAAACAATTTGAAGTTTAAGCGACGATTGATGTAGTCCAACACAATTTGCAATTTCTACTGGGAGAAATGGTGACAGGTTATAATTATATAATTACTTTAAGATATTTTTCAAAGAATGATATTAACATTTCCCTGTCGAAACATAATATTTCATGAAGTTTTTTTTAATCTGGGGTTCAGGTTATAGAAAAATGGAAAAGTAAAATAGAAAAATAGCCAAACTTCTGTTCATGTAATATCAAATAAACAGCTCATTTGCAAGAACTTCAGACTTTGTTTACCATTCTTGTTCAATTTAATATGCTGCCACAGAGCAGGCTCCAAGAGATAAATTAACTGTTTCAATGCCAATGTCAGAAATAAATCCATGGAAATTGGAAAGAGGCCTTTTTCAGGAGTGGGGTCCTACTAGGGTCACAAAACCACATAAGTTCAAGCAAACTGTGTCACAATTCCAGGGACATCAAAAGATTAGTGGTACCTGACAATTTGTTGTGTAACGAATTACACGCAATTTCCAACAAAAATGGCTGCCAGTTGTACATCTAGAATTTTTTTCTGAAAAAAACTGACGTGCATCAATTTTTCCTAATGCCCCATCAAATCTGAAAATCTTAAGCAAAAGCATCAAAGCATCTCCGAGATACAGGTGGTAACAGTACACAACATAATACGCACAAAAATATTACCTGAAAAAAAAGGTGAATTTAGGCTAATTTGCATAATTTATGCACGAGAAAAAAACCTGTGCATGTTATTTATCTTATGCTGCAAGACCTCCATACCAAAAATTATTGAAATCTGAAATGTTGTATGCAAGTTCTAAGCATATAATGAATTACACGCAATTTCCAACAAAAATGGCTGTCAGTCGGACATCTTGAATTTTTTTCAGAAAAGAATTGACGTGCATCAATTTTTTCTAATGCCCCATCAAATCTGAAAATTTGAAACAAAAGCATCACAGCATCTCTGAGATACAGGGTGTAACAGTACACAACACGATATGCACAAAAATAATACCCGAAAAAAAGGTTAAGTAAGGCTAATTTATGCACGAGAAAAAAACCTTACGATATGTTATTTATCTTATGCTGCTAGACCTCCATATCAAAAATTATTGAAATCGGAAATGTTGTTCGGACGTTCTGAGCATATAACGAATTACACGCAATTTCGAACAAAAATGGCCACCAGTCGGCCAATCTTGAATTTTTCGGAAAAAAATTGACGTGCATTAATTTTTCCTAATGCCCCATCAAATTTGAAAAAAAGCGCCAAAGTGTCTCTGAGATACAGGTGGTAACAGGACATGACAGATGACAAACAGATGGATGGACAGACGGAGTGCAATCCAATAGTCCCCTTCACGGTGAAACTGTGGGGGACTAATAATGTCCACCAGTGCGTTGCAATGTCTTGTAAAACTCAAATTGCTGGAAATTAGATTCAAATTTGATTTGAATTTTTTAGTGAACATTTGATTCAAAATTTGATTCGAGTCAAAACATGGTATTCACAGGAGCCTAAAATAAACCTTGCAGAAGTCTTCCTATATTAAATCTTTTGAAAAAATAATGCATGACAGAATGTACCCATATGTATGCACATAATTTTTTCAGAATGTGGAGTCAGAGCTGATTGGTTAGGATTATTGGTAGATGGTAGGACAGGAAAAATATGGTCTGTTCAATAAAACACCAAAAATTTACAACATAAACACTAATGTGCAATTTGAAACACACAATCACTGATTATAAATTTGAGCACTTCGAAAGATTCTTCACTTGAGGATGCAACGTGCATCCCCTAAGTGGATGTAACTTGATGGTGTGCTTTGCTTGTCGACTCACTCGCTTATTTCCTCTGCTTTTTCCTTTTTTCTTTGGAGGTGGCTGTAGAGGTGGGATTTCCTTGAGTTTTGGTGGTGGGGGCTGCTGTTCTGTGATGGTGTTTGGTTGCTGATCCTGATTTTGTACCATGATTTTGGACTGTAGTTCGTCTGATTTCTTTCTTACTTCTGCCAGTTGGGAATCTAGGGAGTTCCTGGTCTCTCTGAGCTTCGTTTTGAGCGCTGAAAGAGTGTTTTCCTGGAGCTGTGTGGTTAGCTCAGTTTCAACTGGAGAGGTGACGGTTGACTCTTCTACTCCCACAATCTGTTGTTCCAGTTCGTGGGCGAGCTTACTCAATTCTTCATCATGTTCCTCCTTAGTGTGGTGGTGCAAGCTGGAGACTGAACTGGAGAGGGAGGAATTTGATGACTGGGTGTTGTCTGGTACTGGTTTTTCCATCTTGATGGGGGAAAGGACTTCCATTTCCTCTTCCTTCTCTTTACGGTTTTCTTCAGACATTCTCCGCCATGCCTTTAGGTGTTTGAAATCTCGGCACTTAGTGGGTGGGCTTTTATTCTTCCTCTTGCACTTTCCAATTTGAGAAAATAGGAACACCACCAATGGCTTCCATCTTGAGTTGCCCCTCATAAACTGGAGCTGGTTCCATGATTGTCAAAATCTGTCGGCCTATGGTACATGGCGCCGTTCAAATCATTGTTGTACTCAAAATGAATTACTTCGTTACTCAGCTCTAATCTGCAGATATCAGTCAAATTGACCTATTATTATTGTGAAATTCTCGTTTAGTTGGTAGGGTAAGCCAGGTTTTTTTTAAAACACTTCTCTTACCAGTTCACAGTCGCCTACTTTATTTTCAGTTTGCTGTACTTCAGTCTTAAGTTTTGAGGGTTCAAAGGGAAGACGAAGCCTGGTATGAATTGAATTAAATTTAATGTAACTTAGTTCTTGTTTTTAGGGTGATGGCAGGTAGACAGCCAATCTGGCTATGCCATCTCCCAGCAGCACATATTATATGTTTTTCTTTATATCAAACGTATTACTCTGTATTATACAAATGCTGCTGAATAAAGTATCTATCTATCTATCTATCTTGGCCCTTTCAGGGTCCTCTGGGTGAGGACCAGAGCCCGGCTGCACTAAGGTGCTACCACTCCCCAGAGAGGCCAATGGTCTGGCTGCTGGCTTCTTTGGTTTCTGGCGAGGTTTCTTTTCTGGCACCGTTCCAGGTGGTATGTGAAAATCCAATATCACCTGGCAGATATTACCAGAGACATGGATGGACCAGTCTCAGGTGTGCTTACATTTAGACATTTTAACATGCCCAATAATTTGTGTGGTAAAATCTTTCTGGCTGTAATTAGTGATGCTCATCAACAGTCGATGAATGATGTTATAAATTTGAAGCAATGGAAATTATATTTAAGGATTGTTTATGTTCAAGGATTGTTGGTGTCAATTTTTACAATGGACCAAGTTCAATTACTTGTCATTGTTCAACAACAAAGCTGAAATTATAGGCATCACACTGTGTCAAAATTCTAAAATGAAAACCAAGATACTTGATTAATACTTTATCACCGGGTGGAAAATCCTTGCATCATACCCTTTACCTGATGAATTAGTAGACTCTGCACACTTTTTATACATGAAATCACCATGTGATTTTGGTTATTTTTTCACTTTCAGATTCCAAAACTACAGCGGCTTATTAGCACCATGTAATTTTTAGTTATTAAATTGCAGCTGTAATTTAGTAAACACCTACAATTTACTAAATTGTACCTGCAATTTAGCTAAATTGCAGCTACAGTTCAATAATTGTAGATGCAATTTTGCTAAATTGCTGCTGCAGTTTATTCAATTGTACATGCAATTTACTAAACTGCACCTACAATTTAGCTAAATTATAGCTACAATTTAGTGTCTTCACGCTCAATAGTCAAGCTAAATTGCTGCAGCAATTTAACTCAACCAATCAGGGACATAGCAGAAGGGATGTCATCAATCTGATAGGTGAGTATACAAGTTCACATATTGAATTGGTTGAAATGGCTATAGGGTCTCGAGCGTTGTTTGCACGTACACAGTGAGTTCTGCAGAATAGTCTTGCTATATATATTTATAGGTTATGTTATCATAAAACATTCTCAGAAAAAAACACTCTCAGCTGGCGTTGAGCCATGGAGTGTCAGTGAGGAAGGAGTTCTACCTTCCTTACTAAAATTCAAAATTTTCCCGAGAAAGCTTCCCAAGACCTTCCAATTAATTGAAATTAACTTGCATTAAGAACGTAACTAAATTTAGAACAAAATCAGTGCTAATGTATGAAAAAATCGTCAACTACATTTTACTTCCGGCTAAACATCTTTGATTCAAAATCATAGCATTTTATACCCATGTCCTTGATAGGCTGAGTTAAATTGCTGCTGCAATTTAGCTTGACCAATGAGAGTGAAGATAAATTGCATGTAGAATTTACTAAATTACAGCTGCAATTTAATAACTAAAAATTACGTGGTAGTAATAAGCTGCCATACAAAACAAAGAGGTGATTGGATATATTTTTAAAATGAAATACAAAAATTTCCAATTATTGAGATAAAAGAAAAGTCATGTTAGGTGAAGAGTTAGTTTGCCTTTACCTTGCATTTGTGACCACTCGCTTACGCTCTGTTATATGGCTGTAAAAATTCAGATCTTGAAAAACTTCAGAATATTCCAAACTGTGCAGCAAGTTGGAACGATGAGTAGGGAATTTGGCCACACACCCTTAATATTTATTGATCTACACTGGCTCCCTGTTAAGCAAAGAATAGATTTCAAAATATACTTGCTAACCTATAAATGTTTGAAAGGTTCGGCACCATCTTAATTTTTCTGATTTGCATACTCGCAATGTGCCAGTCAGGCCACTCCACTCTTCAGATGAACTCAACGCTCTCTTTAATGCAATAAAGATGCATCCTATGTTAATATCATAGAAGACATGAGTCAAAACCTTCTTATTCAAGCAAGCATTCTCTGGAACTATGTACCTTAAGTTATTTATATATATTCATTTTTTATTTTTTCTGTACAGCCAAAGAGCGCCACATGGATTTAATTTAATTTGTCATTATTAGCATTATCATTCATTATCATTATCATTACTATTATTAGGATTAACTGGCAGAGTGCTGAAAGGCCATTTTGGGGATTTAGGCCGACATGCAGGTACCACAACTTGAAGCTTCATATTCTGTGGATGTGTGTCATATTAATTTTGGAGTGAAATTATTTTGTCTGTGTGGTTTTGCCTAGTTTCTATTTATGGGAGAGTGCCTATAGGCCCTCTCGCATAAACAGTAATAAGTCAAAGACATGAGAACAAATTTTGTTGCCCATAAATAATTACCACTCTACCAGTTAATATGATATGAAGGAACTTGACAACAGGATGCAGTGACTAGATATTTATTTTTCAGGCGACAAATGGGCAGCACCAGGATGGCATTAAGGGTCCATCTGCATGTTACAGTTCTATCTTCTAGTTTTGAAGGAAACCTCGTTCGTTTGACAATAATCATATGTGGCACACTCTTACTCAACCATCCAATGTCAACCTTACATCAACCTGTTCAACTTGTCTCACAATGCTACAAACAACTCATCAAGATTGACTAAATATGCACTACCACCAATTGTAGAGTACGTCCCATTCCCAACACAAAGACACCCTTTTTCTACAGATAGGCTCACATTCAGCAAAAACATGATTGGCCTGGTATATCCTGTTATTTGTGTTCCCCATTTTCAGTGAACTACTGCTCTCTGTAGCTGTTCCCTGATTTGATGGACAGTTTGACCATGCTTATTGAGAGCTACAATACAGCTGCCATGGACTGGTCTTAATCCACGCATGGGCAGTGATGTCCATGCATGCATTTACCAGGTAATAAAAATCTTCATCAAAAAAATTTTAATTGGTGTAGCACCAGGTTGTACCCGGTGCTTTATTAAATAAATTTTCGATGATTACTCCTATAATTAGTGTTTGGAATCTAATATTATTGTGTCCGTGGAAATATTGCCCATCCATCGAAAGTGGCTTTACTGTATCATTCCAATGAAACACTGTTATTCAGCTTGAGTTGTCAGAATGCCATCTATATCCTTAAGATTCCGAGTTCATCAATACCTTTATCATAATCTGCCAATGACAGGCAGAGAAACACCAAGTTTTTTGGGGCTAATTTTTCTGTCAAATCTCACTATTTTACAATTTTACTGCATGATGGATGTTTTCAGTTACCACTGGGATGAGGAAGAAAAGTGATGGGGTTGCAAACATAAAAAAAAAATTGCTCAGCACAACTGAGTTTATCCAGTATTTTTAAATCAATGTTTGGCCTACATATCAAGCAATGTGTGTGAAGAGAAGTTATTCTGTTAAGTGGATATCTATTGCAAGCCCATCTCAACCGACCATCTGCTACAGGAAATAAAATTCCGAAGCATTCTTAACAGGTTGAGTGCTAGAAGCCACTATCAGGGCTCCACTGAAAAGTGCAGAAAGCCACTAATGGCTTTACAATGTCTGCACGAATTTGTTGTTGGCTCAGCAGTAGAAGAAAAATGTTAATATAAAATTGTTTTGGCACTCTCCAATAAATTGCAACAAAACAATTATTTATGTGCAGTATCTTGCTTCACTAAGGCTCCTTTTGAGTAGTGTGATATCTTTGAAAAAAAATACTCATGTTACAAATAACCATTGAAAAGTAATTTAGCACTCTACCAGTTAAAAAGCAAGTACATTCAAGGTCAATGTACAAATTTCCAGTACTTTCAAGGCCTTGACAACACAATTTTAAATTCAAGGATTTTCAAGGATCACACTAAACCCTGCTATATCTGTTTATTTTTTGTATCTTTAGTTCTATGCATTTCTGTAAACTGTCCATCATATACCACATAAATGTATACTGCACATAAAGTTTCATTCCAAAGTTTCATTCATAAGGCAGTTGTTGAGGAAGAGAAAGGGGGGGGGGGGGGGGGGAATACCCCTAAGCCACCTTGTCGTGTTAACCAGGGTTTGTAAACCTTTTTGAGCATCAAATCCCACGACCTTTCCATGGCTTTTCCAAAACTTTCTACCCAATTTCCATGACTTTTACCTCCTTAGTATGCCCACCATGATTTCTTTTGGGGGATTTTTAAGCGTAATTTGGAGGGAAAATGGCATACTGCATCATTATCGCAACAAATTTCCATGACTTTTCCAGACTGCAGCAAAAAACAAAACACATTTTTCCAAAACTTCCACGCCTGGAAAAAATATTTTCACTTTCCATGACTTTCCCAAGATTCCATGACCCATATGAACCCTGGTAAATTGAATATCCTTTTCTGGAAAAGCTGGTATTCAGTTGGATGGGTTCTATTTAACCCTTAAGTCCTCAGATTAATTATTTTTCATTAATAACAACTGTATATATATTTACAAAGCTGCAGATAAGTTAACAGTGTTTCCACATTATTGTTGGTTGCCTATACAGGCAGCCAACAATAATATAAAAACAGTGTCAAGATAAATGCATCCTACCAGTAGAGTTCTTGAGAAACAATACACCTGGGACAACATTTACCGAGCAATCTAAAATGGGCAGTTTGTGGCTGTATGGGAAACTTGAGGGTTATTTATTTATTGGTGCTTACGGTCACATACTTATGCACAATGGCTAATCGTGACTGTGACAGTTTTACGGGTGGAGGAAGCCGGCGTACACAGAGAGAACCACCGAGCATCGATGAGCAACTGTCAGCTCCTCAACATTCTAACTCTGTTCAAGCTCCACTCAAGCAGGGGTACAGCAGTTGAAGACATGTGCACCATCAATATGCAGTACGCCTTAGTATACGGTATCATCATCCCCCCATGTAGGTAACCGGGATAAAGTGCCTTGCCCAAGGACACAATGTGTGTCGTCCCGGATGGGGATCGAACTGAGGACCTTTAGCATAGAAGTCCAACAGTCTACCACTTACCCACCACGTTCCCTTACTTGAGAGTTAAACTGAACTAGAGATGGTCTGTCTCCCGGTACACCCCCACCGAGGGAAACCGCCTAGTGTGGGTGACTGAAAAGGGGCATTCAATTTTTCTAAGTAAAAAGAAAATCCAATATGGCCACCAGTCGACCATCTTGAAACCGAGCGGGAAAAAATGATGTCACGCCCTTCCCCTCATCATGTTGATCATTTTTGTGAAGTTTCATGAAAAGTGGCTAAAACTGTGAGTTCGCTCAACAAGTTTACATGTGCAACGGACCAACGATGACAACAGACCAACCAACGGACAAGTTGACTCCTATATACCCCCTTAAACTTTGTTTTGTGGGGGTATAATGATAGAGGAACTAACATGAAAGGAGAATTTTGTCAATATTTTTAAGTCTTGACAAATTAGAATAGTAATCCTTTTCTTATATATTTCATATCATGGAGAATCACCCAAGGTTCATTTATCAAGGAATGTTAACAGTCGATAGTTAAATTGTAACAGATGAGAGAGACTTTTTTTATGAACCTGTGACAGACAACAATACAGGAAAGCCCAGAAGGCATCACCTTTATTGCATAGTACCTTCTATTAGATATCACAGATATCATGTAGAGATAATCAATTTTGCCACTGGGTAGAAAATAAAACATAATGATGCCTATTTTGTGTGGTAGATCAAATGAGAGCAAAGCTATGATTTTTACTCGATGTAATAGATAGCTGCATGCTACTGGTAAAACAAAAATGAGGCTAACATTGGTTGAGTCTTTCGGTCACTGTAAATTAAAACTTTGTTTTAAATCAATCCTTAGTTCTGATAAACAGATGTAAAAGCTCTAATTATTATTAATTATTTGCAAGCAAGTATCCATACTTGTCATCCAATTTCTAAAATAATCTAAGTTGAAAATGCACAAAACTTTCTGTACTTTAAAAGGCATAATTAGAAATTTCATCACCATATCTGTCACATGTTCTCTGTGGGAATCCCAGGAAGTGAAGCAGTGCTTATTTACTGTGGCAAACAAGCTCTTTTTACTGGTAAAATAGGACCCAGTCACCAATCCTGGGGTGGAATTCCTGTAAAATGGACAACATGAGTATAAACGATTAGCAGGACTTGACTTTTATAACCATGTTGCATTCACAATGAAAGTGTCAATGACACTGTAGCTCAACTTGACAAACTTGAACTTGGTAAGTTATAAATGAAATGGCAAAATTGAAGATCATTGGGACCAATGTCAGTTTTTTTGCCAGTGGCAACATTTTTTGACAGAAACCGAAGAAAATCGATAGCTCCCATTTAGAGGCCTCCCCAAACAAGCATGCCAGGTTTCAAAGCAATCCGATCATAAATGTGCCCTGTAGGGTGTACAAAAGGGAAATATTGTGGTCTGACTAGACTAAATTCTAAGAACGTTGGTCGTGGCAACATTTTTTGACGGAAATGGAAGAAAATCGATAGCTCCCATCTAGAGGTCACCGTAAATAAGCATACCAGGTTTCAAAGCAATCTAATCATAAATGAGCCCCGTAAGGTGAGCCAAAGGGAAATATTGTGGTCTGACTAAACTAAGTTCTAAGAATGTTGGCTGCGGCAAGATTTTTTGATGGAAATTGAAGAAGATTGATAGCTCCCATATAGAGGTCACCCCAAACAAGCATGAAAGGTTTTAAAGCAATCCGATCATAAATGTGCCCTGTAGGGTGTGCCAAAGGGAAATATCGAGTCTTCTGACTAAACCAAGTTCTAAGAACGTTGGCCGCGGCAACATTTTTTGATGGAAATTGAAGAAAATCGATAGCTCCCATCTAGAGGTCTCCCCAAACAAGCATACCAGGTTTCAAAGCAATCAAATCATAAATGTGCCCTGTAGGGTGTGCCAAAGGGAAATATTGTGGTCTGACTAAACTGAGTTCTAAAAACGTTGGCCGCGGTAACATTTTTTGACGGAAATTGAAGAAAATCGATAGCTCCAATCTAGATGTCACCCCAAACAAGCATGCCAGGTTTCAAAGCAATCCGATCATAAATGTACCCTGTAGGGTGTGCCAAAGGGAAATATTGAGTCTTCTGACTAAACTAAGTTCTAAGAACGTTGGCCGCGGCAACATTTTTTGACAGAAATTGAAGAAAATCGATAGCTCCCATCTAGAGGTTTTCCCAAACAAGCATACCAAGTTTCAAAGCAATCTGATCATAAATGGGCCCTATAGGGTGTGCCAAAGGGAAATATTGAGGTCTGACTGAACTAAGTTCTACGAACGATGGCCATGGCAACATTTTTTGCTGGAAATTGAAGAAAATCGATAGCTCCCATCTAGAGGTCACCCTAAATAAGCACACCAGGTTTCAAAGCAATCAAATCATAAATGTGCCCTGTAGGGTGTGCCAAAGGGAAATATTGTGGTTTGACTAAACTAAGTTCTAAGAACGTTGGCCGCGGCAACATTTTTTGACAGAAATTGAAGAAAATCGATAGCTCCCATCTAGAGGTCACCCCAAACAAGCATGCCAGGTTTCAAAGCAATCCGATCATAAATGTACCCTGTAGGGTGAGCCAAAGGGAAATATTCAGTCTTCTGACTAAACTAAGTTCTAAGAACGTTGGCCGCGGCAACATTTTTTGACAGAAATTGAAGAAAATTGATAGCTCCCATCTAGAGGTCTCCCCAAACAAGCATACCAGGTTTCAAAGCAATCTGATTGTAAATGTACCCTGTAGGGTGTGCCAAAGGGAAATATTGAGGTCTGACTAAACTAAGTTCTACGAACATTGGCCGTGGCAACATTTTTTGCCGGAAATTGAAGAAAATCGATAGCTCCCATCTAGAGGTCACCCTAAATAAGCATGTCAGGTTTCAAAGCAATCAAATCATAAATGTGCCCTGTAGGGTGTGCCAAAGGGAAATATTGTGGTTTGACTAAACTAAGTTCTAAGAACATTGGCCGCGGCAACATTTTTTGACAGAAATTGAAGAAAATCGATAGCTCCCATCTAGAGGTCACCCCAAACAAGCATAAGAAGTTTCAAAGTAATCTGATCATAAATGCGACCTGTGAGGTGTGCCAAAGGAAATTGTGGACGTACGTACTAACGTACTAACATACTAACGTACGTACGTACGTACGCCGACGGACGAGAAGTGATGGCAATAGCTCAGCTTGACTTTGTCAAGTTGAGCTAAAAATGGCTATTGTGCAGAAATATGTTTAGAATTAATACAATTTGTATTAATGGAAGTTTAAGCTGAAACAAGAATATCTTTCACTAATTAAACTGCTCTTGTATGGTTTCCATGTATACCAGGCTTGGTATAAGCAGCAGAGTTGCTTTATACCATGTATAGCCTCAAGAGCTATTTCTATAAGTTCAACAAAGTTCTGTGCAGATATTTTAATGTTAATACTGGGCTTTCCTTGGTTGTTGAAAATTACCATTTGTTGCCTCCAAGCTAACTCAGTCTTGCAGGCTGCAGAATGGTATTTTTCTGCAGTTCTGAACAATCCATCCATTATCATGTGTTACTGGTGACATTCCAGAGTTGTGACATAGGTATTCCAGCTAAACGTTTCCAAGGAAACTACAAGGAGGTATGACCAAAGATGGAAATGGAAATTGCAAAACTTGCTTGTATATACCAAGTCCCAGCTAGACCAAATCAGTCTTGCTCATTTCTTTGAAATGCACAGACATTCTGTTCAGTCTGTTCAGTAACCACCCACCAGTCCCAACGATACCCCTTCCTCCTTGCCCTTTCTGCCTTGTCCACGTTTTCTGTTTGTCTTGGGTACTTTATGTTTTGTTTTTGACATGCCTCATTGTGGCTCGGTTTGCTGCATGATCTGGCTGGCGGTTGCGATGCTGAAAATACTTTGTGTTCTCAGCATCATCTCCCCAATTCATTTCAGTCACCCAGGCTGCAATACTAATCCTTCACCCATGGTGGACTTTGCAACTAGGTACTAGTTCAATAACATGTCTTTGTGTGACACTGCAGTATTCATACCTCGGTCACACCTGATGATACCACCACATCGTGGTGCTCTCCTAATTCTATGCTGTATTGTGAAGCAGACCGAATCACCTCAAAGGGCCAAAATGTTACCTTAAACACCAATAAATAAATAACTTTCAGATGTACTTGCAAGCAAGTGATGACTCAGCTTCATTCAGAACATCTTTGTCAAATATGCTGAATGGTTACAAATAAAACACTAGCGTTTTGGTCAATTTACACCAATGACAGTTGGTTGCAAATTTTTAAATGCCAGTGTAATGAAAAAGTGTGTCATTTCCCATAATTAACTAAAAGGCATAATTATTTGACGCTCAAAATAAAATAAAATGCACATTTGAAGATTGGGCAGATTCTCTGTTGGAAAAAAAATGTGCATGTTTTAAGTTTCAGTGGACAAATATGAATATAAATATGGGGTGCTGGCAGTTTTCAGTGACATTGCATTACTGCTTTACAAATCTTTTCAATGCCTGAAAACACTCAACTCCCAGTATCACAGATGATACAACTAAATTTCACATGTGACAGCAAAAAAAGAGCAGGAAACAAGAAAACCGTGACCCGCTCAGCCACTGAGGTTCCCCAAACGCATAATGTGACAGTTGAGGCAAAGTTTTTTCTAAGTTTTGAGTTTCATCATCGTGTGATCTTGACCTTTGTCATTCGGGCCTGGTAGTACTAAACAACATACCTTTCCTTAGGACTTTACCCTTATAGGAAGTTTTGTGAAAATAATCCAGTAATTATAGAGTTAGGACTAAAACACAAGCTTCCAAAGGAAGAAACAAAATTGTTCTTCATGATTTTAGTTTTCAGAATAATGTGACCTTGACGTTTGTAATTCAGAGCTGGTGGTGTTGCCCAACATACCTACCTTTTGTCCTTCACCTCTGTGTGATGGTTTGTGAAAATCCACCCAGCCATATAGATATGACTGAGAAACAAACATTTTCTGGACAGACCAGACAAAAATGACAAAAATTGGACAGGATGGATGGACATATGGATGCATAGACAGAAGATAGATAGACAACCTGGATTTAGGTTGCCTTCCTTCTGCGGCATAAAATTATTCAGCTATTAAAAGTGTTAAACTCTGAAGCACATAATGATGACTGGAAAAAAAATTCTTCCTTTTTATCAGATGAGATGTAAAGATAAAACAAGTTCAGTCATACATACTTCCTGGCAAGAAAATAACTTATAAATCCACAATTAAAAGAAGCACAACATATGAGACTTGATAATGTTCTGTCTGAATTCTTTATGACATATCCTCTTTATTTTCAACAACCAATGACCACCGACCTCTACTTATTGTTAAGAAACAAGAATGTTTTAGTTTTGCTTCGTAGGACATTTGTTTGTTCAGTGAGGCAAGCAGAAATAAATGTAAGATAATGCATTGAAGGTAATGACTTTTCATCCCAATATTTTAAATATATGGATAAAATTTCTTAAAGTAACCCTTCTCACCACAACACTCACAATTCACCCCACAACAGTCAACATATATGTCATAAACGAACATTCTAAAAAACATTCAGAAGTCCTGACAATGTTAGATTTTTTAGTGGAAATATTGACACATCTTTGCTGCCAGTTTAGGAATATTTCTCATGTAACATTTTGGAACTCATCAAGGATATTGGTCTTGGTATCCCTCTGCATCATAACATTAACAAAACAAAAGCAGTGCAATGTGTGGCATATGCCCTCGACAGTGTCTGCCATGACAGCCATACTGAATTAATTATCTGATCCAAAAATGAAAGGAAACTTCCTCTAGACACCAATAATGTATAACCAAAAAACGAAATTGATTTGAGTCAGTATTCATTAGTTATTGGATGGAAACCAAATTAAAGATGACCATCATGGAAGCCAAAATGAAATGGCCACTGGTGGCAATCTTGGTGCAGCTGACTGGTCCAACATTGAAAGGAAGCTTCCTCTAGACACCAACAATGGCTGCTATGGTGGTCATATTGAAATGGCTAGCCAGACTAAAATTGAAAGGAAGCATTGCCTAGTCATCCACAAGTAATCCCTAAAATTATGATTTGATCAAATGAGCGGGTCTTTAGTTATTGGAAGGTAACCAAATTGAAGATGGACACCATGGAAGCCATAATGAATTGGCCACTGGCGGCTACCTTGGTTCAGCTGACTGGTCCAACATTGAAAGGAAGCTTTCTCTAGACACCAACAATGCATAATTAAAAAATAATAATAATGATTAGAGTCAGCACATCACTCATTAGTCATTGGACAGAAACAAAATTCAATATGGCTGCTATGGCAGCCATATTGAATTGACTAGCTAGACCAAAATCGAAAGGAAGCATTGTCTAGTCATCCACAAGCATCCATTAAAATTATGATTTGATCAAATAAGCAGTTCTTTAGTTATTGTGTGGAAACCAAATTCAAGATGGCCACCATGGAAGCCATAATGAATTGGCCACTGGCAGCCATCTTGGTTCAGCTGACTGGTCCAACATTGAAAGGAAGCTTCCTCTTGACACCAACAATGCATAATTAAAAAATAGAAATTAATCGAGTCAGCATTCATTAGTTATTGGATGGAAACCAAAGTCAATATGGCCATCATGGTGGCCATACTGAATTGGCTAGCTGAACCAAAATCAAAAGGAAGCATTGTCTAGTCATCCACAAGTAACCACTAAAATTATGATTTGATCAAATATGCGGTTCTTTAGTTATTGGATGGAAACCAAAAGTTAGCCGGAAGCCGGACAGATGGACATGGTGAAAACATAATGCCTCCGAGGGGATCAAGGGCATTTAAACCACATAAGTCAAATTTAGTCTCTGATTTGAGATACATATAATATGTACAGTACTGGAGTCACAAAGGTACCTTTCTCTCTATCTGATCAAAATCTGGTTGCAATACAACTGACTCCATCGATTCAATGTTTCTGGAATGAAATTTTGCAAAATCACGACTAAATCGTGAAAAAAATAATGAAAATCAATGTTCTTTCATTTCTTTTTTGAGACGTGAGATTCTACGGCACAAATACAAAATTTTGATTGAGACCGTGATCAAGTCACAATCTAGTTGAACATTTTCCCTGCTTATGTGATCACAGTATTGTGCAGTTTGTGAAAAGTGGATAATTCCTTAACCCTTTACCCAACGCTGACGATATAAAAATTTATTATTTTAAATATCATTTTTTCAAATTTTTCAAAAAATTTCAACAAAACCATATCATGTCACCCCTCGTTGGAATGAGCTCAATGAGCTCGTTCCAACGAGGGGTCACATGATATGGTTTTGTTGAAATGTTTTGAAAAATAATATTTTTACAACTGCTGAATTTGCATATTACGCAGGCGGAAGTGGGCGATTCGTTGGGTAAAGGGTTAAATACTACAGAAAAAGACTTTCCATCCAGCTAGGTTTTCACAAATTCTTAGAATACAAACAAAAAGCAACATTGAGCTTTCCATCTCTGTCTCTAAACTTATTGAGTGCTAAATTATTTTGGTCTTTAAAATTTCTTTATGCATCTTTGCCTTGTTACAATTTACGAGAGAGTGCCATCTGGCAGTCTCCCATAAATTGTAATAAAAGGTCGCCAGGCCACACGTCCCCCGACAAAAGTGTGCAATTCGAAGTATTTGAAAAAATTTAATTTTTCAGTTGAAAAAGGGAAATAACTCTGGCAAAAAACGTTGGACGAAACCCCCATTTAAACCTAACCTGTATTTTATGTTCAGACATCTACATACCAAATTTTATTTTTTATGTTCAGACATCTACATACCAAATTTTATTTTATTCGGACAACAACAAGTCAAGTTATCATTGAGAAACCAAAAAAAATTAATTTCTGAAGTTCAAAAAGGAGCATAACTCTGGCAAAAATTGTCAGACCACACACCGGTCCAAACTTGACCTGTATTTTATGTTGATACACCTACAAACAAAATTTTATTTGATTTGGCCAACTACAACTAAAGTTGATTATCATGGGGAAACCGATGTGGGACAGATGCACGCATGGACACCGGCTATTTTCATAGTCCCTGAAAAATTTTTTGGGTGGACAACAAGGCAAATTCCAACAGATAAAACTAGATGCAAAGTGATGGGAGCCATCACTGTGTGCCTCTCATTTGAACTGGTCTGCAATTTGAATAGTATACAGTTCAGAAACACCTTCCTTGAGAGGCCACCACCTGTCTTGCGGGATCAGTGAAACGATGAACCAAATAGCTGTTTTAAGGTCTAGGGTATTTATATCACTATTATATTATTATATAAAGGAGATAGTTATAATGAAAAATCTTGTTTTCCAGTCAAATTTCCAACAACAGCAGTCTGTATGATGTGTGAGGAGCTGTAACCACAGCTAATATGTGAAATTTCCAAATTCAAGAGTTCAAGGGCAATCACTCTTCGATAAATGAAAGAATCGAATGAAACAAGGAGGGGCTCCATCCCATCAGCTCACCAACAGTATCCCATACAATATCTTCAGGCTTATTATAAATGGAACACATCAGGTTCACCTTCACCAAAACTTGTTTAACCAGTGGTTGCCTGCATTCATGTATAGCAAAACAGGCAAGAATTTTCTGAAGTCTAAATAAACTAAGAAAAAATGTTGAACAGTGTATTAAAAAAATCTCCACAATTTGTAAAAACTGTCGGGTCAAGGGTTAATGTTAACTTATATTGATGAAATTAACACACATATGAAATTTGAAAGCCCTTGGATACCAGTGGTTGCCTGCAATCATGTATTGCAAAACAGGTTAGAAGTCCACACTGCTCCTTCAACACTGATGACTTAAAAATTACTATTTTTGACAATTTAAGTTCCATAATTCTGGAACGATAAATTTGAAAATTGTAAAAAAATGAAAGGGAGCTTTGTTTGATCAGTCTCAGTAGTGTGTATAGAAATTCTGAGATTCGGTCAAAACAAATTTGAGCAATGAGATGACATGTGAAAAATTGTTATTTTTTTATGATTCAAGTCCCATTACTTCAGAATGGCAAACCTGAAAATCATAAAAATTGAAAGGGCTGTAGCCTTTATTGATTGTAACATTGCTACAAAATTTCAAGAGATTTGGTGCAAATGTTATTGAGTTATCACATGACATGTAAAAAATTGTCAATTTTTTTAAGATTCAAGTCCCATACCTCTGAAAAGAAAATACAGAAAATGGTAAAAAATGAAAGGGAGCTTCATTTGCACAATTTCAATATTGTGCACAAATATTATGAGAATTGGTCAAAGGAAACTTGAGTTATCATACAAGATAGGAATATGCTGACAAATAGACAGGTGGATGCACAGACGGACAGAGCGATTACTATAGTGCTTTTGCCCAAAGTCAGCGGGGGTCTGAATAATATCACTTCAAAGATATTATGAAGCACATCCTCGGCATATGAAGCCTTTAAATTGCGGTACCGGCACTTCAGAATAAAGCCCAAATATGGGCTTCTGGCCCTCTACCAGTTAACAGCATTTTACTGATCAGCTGAATCAAAGAATCTTTAGAAATGACACAGGCTTTACTGAACCCAGTTGTGCATGGTTTGGGATGGGGAAATCTTCCAGGATGGATAAGATATTTGTGCCACACATGATTTTAACCAAGTTTCTGGTTCAAATCACATAACCCAAATCTCTTTGCCCCAAATCTCTTGCCCAATCCAACACGCAGGCTAATTCAGAATAATTTTTCTCCCGCCCAAACACAAATGTGATATCATTTGGGGTCCAAGATGTGTCATGTCCACATGATCTACATGATGGCAGATTGGTCATTGACAAATACTAATCACATAGTCTAAAAGAGAGATGAAAAGTATGGTACATGTGTATAATATATACTGAGTCAAAGAAGTAAGTATAATAAACTTTGAGGAGCATATTTTTTATTTTTAGTATTATCGACTTTAATCCCAAACAAATTATTGTCAATTCATTTTTTGAGTCCAGCTATATGAATTTGCATAATTTCATGTTCTTACAGTCAGGACGTCGCAATTCAGACATGGGGTGAAATGAAAAGTTCACACATGCAGTCAATAGCGTGTATGTCCACCGTTTGCCTCTTGGATGGCAAGACATCGACGGCGCATGGGCCTGATAAGTCACTGGATGTCACCCTGTGGTATTACGTTCCACTCCTGCCTTAGAACATTACGGAAATCACCTAACGTCTGAAGATCATGAAGTTGTACCCGACGGTCCAACTGATCCCAAAGATGCTTGATTGGTGACAAACCTGGCGAAAGTGGGGGCCAGGGAAGAAGTTTGATGCTCTGATCCTCAAGAAAGTCACAACAGATACGTGCCACATGACATTGGACATTGTCTTGCTGGAATAACTGCAATCCAACATTATCGTTGAACAACGGGACATCAACAGCGTTAAGAATTTCGTCCCTATATCGCTGTCTATTCAGATTACCATCGATGAAGATCAACTGCGTTTGATGATGCAAGGAAATTCCTGCCCAAACCATTACACTACCCCCGCCGAAACAGTCGCATTCCCACACGCACCAGAAAACCGTTCTCCTCACAGGCGATACACTTTTGCCCTACCATCAGTGCGCTGAAGACAAAATTGTGATTCATCACTAAAAAGAACTGTGCTCCAACACTGCTGAGTCCAGCGAACACGCTGATGTACCCATTCCATTCTGATGGTACGATGACATTGGGTAAGGACTGGTCTGTGGTATGGATGCCTACTTCAGATGTTGTGTTCAGTGAGTCTGTTGCGGACAGTTTGTGCTGATTCTATTGTTAGTTCCACCAGGAGTAATTGCTGCTGTCCTCGTTGCTGGAAGGAAGCGATCCCATAAGTGAGACGTCCTAATGTGTCGGTCTTGTGCAGGGGTCGTAATTCTTGGTCGACCTGAATGTGGTCGGTCAGCAGTAGATCCAGTGGTTCTATACCTTCCAATGAGATGGTAAATAGTGGCCACAGTGACTCCAAACCCAGCAGCGAGCTCATCTGGAGGTATCCCATACCAATGGCACGCAACCTCTGATTTTCGGTTAACCTTGGCATTTTTTAAAATGTCGGAAGACAAAAACTAGCGTGTTTTCTCAATAACCCAGGCTCTCTAGTACAACATAACACAAAGAAAATCATCGGTCACCCATTCAATTTGACATTCTAGGGTAGCACATGTTATTTTGAAAAGCAAACTTGTATACAGTTGGGTGGACAACAACAACATGTCATTAAACTCTTTGCAAAACTTCTTGTCCACAAACATGCAACATTAGAACTATTATATTTGATCCTTTATGCTATTTTTTCACATTTGTTTCTATTATACTTTCTTTTTTGACTCAGAAAATAATTGGAAAACAAGATACTTTGCGTAAAGGCATGGTAATGAGAAAAATAACAAGTACACCATGATGGAACTTAATGCAGACATATGAACATTGAACTAGCTTTTATTTTGTGATCCTAAGAAAAAGAGACAAATTTCAAATCAATCTGCCAAAGGAAAGTAAATTTATCAGGCAAAAAATAGAAAAATATAAGGGTTTTTTTGTACAATCAAGGGAGATAACTCTGAAAACTAATTGACAAAAAATCTGAAAACCAAATTTGATCTTCGAGTTTTGATCATGAATAACATTGTAAGAATCTGAAAACTTTGTGCCAAAGATAATTGAAGGTATTGTGCAGAATACATATAAGAATGTAATAATTTATTTGCCATACCTCAGGCCTACCTGAGCTCTGAGCCCAGGTAGGCATTGTTACAATTGATAATGTTTCAACTCATCATAATGTTAAACCAATGTAAAAAAAATGTTGTAAACAACCAATAATGTTATAAACCTTGCATAATGTTATAACTTTTTCTAACACAGTATGTTATAAAAATCAGTGCATATTGTTATAATTTTTTTCAACAAATAATGTTAAACAAATTGACTGATAATGTTATAACATTACATACACTACATACACTGAGCCCAGTCACTACTATTTCAGATGAACTTCAACTTGAAGTTGCATAGCTGCTAGTTACCATCTTAAACACCTATGTAGTATGAGATGGGTTTCTTGTCCAGTTGGGGGGACCTCAGTGGGAGACCCCACCTGGGGGACCTAGTCAAGTGATATACATTCAGATAACCCTAGTAACCCCCAATCTCCTGATGTCATCACCCTGGTATTACACACACACATGCTTCAAGGGTGTCAGGTAAGGGAAATGACCAATTTTCTGAAATTTCAGAATCAGGCGAGATTTCTATCCAATGATGGGAGGGGAAGGGGGCGCAATATTATCCAGAGAGTATGTCTCCTCTTCCAGGAAAGTAATATATCATAGCCATCTGATCCTCGCTCAATTTTAGTCCATTTTGTGTGACTAACATTTTTTGCATATTTCTCTTGTTATAACAAAAAATCCTATTATTTGTTTATTTTGTTAAAAGTTTTTTCTAAAAGTTGAGATTGAACAAAAAAGAGGTGGAGTTAGAGGTGGTAGTGATGGTGGAGGTGATGGAGATGCTGAAGGTGAGAGTACAGGTGGTGGAGGTGGTGGAGTCACTTGGAGCAGGGATTACGAGAAGGGATGGGGGTAGGAGGAGGAGGGGTGGGGGTAGAATGAGGAGGAAGAGGAGTGGGGATTAGTGTCATCGTGCCCCAACATGGGCAATCAGGATTAAGTGCCTAGCCCAAGGACACAATTCAGTTACCCCTGTCAGGGACTGAACTGTGGACCTTTTTGTTCGAAGTTCAATGCTGTAACCACAGAGCCACCGTACTCCCTGTATCTTAACCCCTTACCTAACATGAAAAGCAGACCACATTTGCAAACAAAATTATTGAATAACTAATTTTTTTTGGTTTTTGCATCAAAAACATAACTGATGACCCCTCATTGGAATGAGCTCATTCCAATGCAGGGTCATCAGCTATGTTTTTGACACATAAAAAAGCTATGTTTTCGATGCAAAAAATGAAAAAATAATGAAAATTGAATAGGAATTTTTGTGAATAGCTCTGGCCAGTTTTAGCTGTTACATTGGGTAAAGGGTTAATAAATTTATGTATGCTATTTGTTACATGCCTAGAATTGTTGTCATAAATGAAGCACTGGTTCAGTCTAGTACTAGCTTTGCTAGACAGTAGGCGCTAAAGGTAACTCTTGGTAGGTGTTTGTGTCACAAATGGACAATGATGACCGTCAGGGAATTATGTTTATCACATATTAGCAGGTAAAGTTTTAACGTGGAGATCCGAGGTTTTTGCACGGGTAGATTTGGGAAGACACACTCTTGACCCAAATCGATTCATAGAAATAATTGCTTTGTAACTTACTGTGTGTGATGTCGTTAATATTGTGGTGGTGCGAAGCGTGTGTCCACTGATGTCCGAGAAAGTTGTATGATTGGTGTGAAATCATGCGGTACTGCATAAAGAGTAGATGCTATTGAGTGGAAGAGAGAGTTTTTGAGATGTGTCATGAAAGCAGAGTATTATACATGCAAAATTGTTCTTCATCAAATAAATGAAATAATATTTATGTTTTAAAGTATAACAAGTTGTGACCGTCATTTTGGAATTTCGTCTGTGATTGTCTTCCTCCTGTAAGTATACTTTGCCTCAATCGGTCACCAGACCAAATACAACAATTAAAGAATAATATGTAAATATATATTACAATACTAAGAAACCTCTTCGTAATGGACAGTTCATTACTGTTTTGTGATCTTCAGGGTCACATTAAAGATAATTAAAGTTTGTGCAACTAATCAAATCAGTGATATTTATACAATAATCAAGAATGTCTGTGGCTAAAGTATTATAATTTTAAAATTTGTTTTAAGGCTAATTGTAAATAATTTTCGGCAACGTGCAAGTCTATATTATAAGTAACTGGGTGTACTTATTTGCAGGTGGTCATGTGAGGGTGATGAGTTTTACCCGCTGGTTGTGCTTGTATGAAGCGGCTGTTGGAGCATAATTTGAGTTATTGTGTACACAAAATTACAGAGTTTGTGGAAAAAGACTCCAATGAAAAGTTCAATGTTATGGAATTATGGAATGTGCTTAGTGCAAATATATCTTTTGTGAATAGAGCTTTGTGCTATAAACTTCTTAGTGAAATAGAGCTTTGTGCTATAAATTTCTTAGTGAAATCGACCTGTCTGCTATAAACAACTTCATGTTTCTGTGTTCTTTGTGAAATTGTACTAAATTCACATCTATCGTTCATGGTTGATTCCAGTAATTATCTGATGTTTGATCTTCCAAGTTGTGTTGGGTAAAATCCATGTTATGCCTTAGTGTAACCATCGTTTCCAGCTGTTGTGTAACCGAGATACTGAGATTGCTGAATATTTTAATCTTGTGTGATATGAGTTTAATAAACATAAAAGAATTTTTCTTTTCGCCTTACACTCGCCCATTTGTGTCAATTTGAATGATGGTCATTTCATTTAGAAAAGATGCACCTGAAATATAGGAAAAACTCCAAATAGGGTCATCAATTTCCGTCCCCCATCCCTGTTGGCACTCTCCCATAAATTGTAACAAGAGGCCTGCATCGCAAAGTGCTGCAAATGCCCCAACCACAAAACATTTTCTAAGGTGAAAGAGTGAATAAGGGCCATAACTCTGGAAAAGATGGTTGGAAGAAACTCACGCTATACAGGTATCGTTCCCCCATGATGCTCTATCACAACACCAAATATCATTAAAATTGGAGTAGCTGTGGCTGAGATACAAGGGAAAGTGTTGGTACAGATGGATAAATGGATGGACAGACAAACTAATTTGTTTGCTCGGACAGAGGAACGGATGGACAACAAACTAATTTGTTTGCTCGGACAGAGGAACGGATGGACAGACAGAGGTCTCCTCTAGATACCCCTTCGACTTTTCAAGTCAGGGGCATAACAAGTCAAATTCATATGGATTAAAAAAAGTTATATGAAGCATATCCACAGAATATGAAGCCTTTAAGTTGGGGTACCTGCAATTCAGAATAAAGCCCACATATGGGCTTCCAGCAGTCAGTATTGTATAATGTAATGTTGAATAAACACAACAACCATGACATAAAGTGATGAAATTCACTCTATTTATTAATAAAAATGATATAGTTTCAAAAGAAGTCCATACCTTGTCTGAGCCCATTTCAGCATCCTTGGAAAGGTAATCCAATGTGTGCATCTGTCAGTTTAGTTGACAAGAGAACAATATTGATGATCAAATTTCAAAAATGTGGTTCATAAATATGCTCCATCAAATTCTCTCATCCTATCAGTGTTGATTAGAATCTATCCTTTGAAAATTATCTCTATATACATAAATTGTACACTTTGATATATATGTACATGTTGAAATTTATCTATTAAAATTCAACTATGCATAACTTAAAGCTGTTCAGTAACCCAAAATATCATCTTATGTCTTTTCTCAATTAACCTTTTACCTAATGTAGTTTGAAGAAAGCTGCCAACATCTGATTTAAAAATCTGAAATTTATTTCTCATTCGAAAATATCTCTCATAATCCTTTCAGTGAAACTAATTTCAAGGATGGATCACAAGCTGTGCATTACTTGAATAAATCGAAAATCAACCCTTGAAATCCTCTGGTGCCATTTACACAATTTTGGGGGATAAATTGGCTATATTTTTCAATACAGATTAGCCTGATGCAAAATCTGTGAAATAGTGCATATTTCAAGAAATTCCTTGGATCTTATTGTTCTCTATGAAGACTTTAACCCTTTACCTAATGAATCTGAGTCATCTGCCTGCGTAATATGCAAATTCAGCAGTTGTAAAAATATTAATTTTCTGAAAATTACAACAAAACTATATCATGTGATGCCCCCTCATTGGAACGAGTTCATCGAGCTCTTTCCAGTGATGGGTCACAGGATATGGTTTTGTTGAAATATTTTGAAAAAATAATATTTAAAATCACAAATTTCGATATTGTCTGCATTGGATAAAGGGTTAATAATTTTGCCATTTTCAAGCGAAAAGGTCAAGGGTATCAATGATCAAATTCAGCAGCCAATATTATCTGTGACTAATCCTTCCAGTCTAAATAATGCCAACAATTAATCTGACTGTACCATTGCAATTTCTACTTTTATAATTAAAACATCCCTCTGACCTGTTATCATAGATGTGAAAAAAGACTATAAAAGCAGTTTCACAGCATTACTCCTCTCAAATGCCTCACAATAATCTTTGGCCCAAAAGTATGTTGCTCACAGTAAAGAAAATAACCATTTCACCTTCCCACCTGTTGAGACACTTAGGTGTTACTAGATCAACTGGCAGAAAATGTGCAAACAACCACTGGCATGAGGGATGGGGCATCATTTTCATCAATTTAAGACACTGCTGTCCACATAGAGACATATGTGGACAGATATATGAAATATATTTCCAGAAGATAACGTGACCCATTACCAAAAGCATTGGATAAAACTGTCCTACAGTATAAACAAAAATCACCACTTGAATTTTATTTTTTCAATTTCCACTTCCAAAACATTGCTTATGAACCCTCATTCAAGCTAATTCCAGTATTGGGTCATAATAAGACCCATCATTTGAAGATTATGACCCATCACTGAATCAGTTTGCATGAAGGGGGCCATAAGCTGTTTTTGAAGCAAGAAATAAACATTTTTAGTTATTTTGATAGCCAAGATAGAAAAGATTGAGAAATGCATGAGTGTTGCGTTTATCATTTTTGGCACTCTCTCATAAATTATAACAAGGCAAAGTTATGTAAACAAATTTTGGCAACCAAGAAAAATTTAACTGGTAGAGTGCTAAATTATTATTAGTCATCAAAATTTGTTCAAACGTCTTAGCCTCATTACAATTTATGAGAGAGTGTCTGAAGGCACTCTCATTAACTGTAACAAGACAAATCCTTACAGACTAAATAATTGCACTTCAAAGGTAATATGCAGCACATCCACTGAATATGAGCTCTTTCAGTTACGGTACTGGCACTTGAAAATGATGCCCAAATATGGGCTTCTAGGACACAACCAGTTAACATAAATATCAAATTGACAGAAATTTGATAATTTTCACAAGTCCTGATGATACACCTTATATTTATTTTTAAAAAAAGTATGATTTGATTGAGCTCATGGAGCCCTGTCAAATAAGATATAATGGATTACCTGCTTATACTAGATGTACTGAGGCCAAATAGATCTATAAGATTGGGTAATACAGTGGTTTTCAGAGTAATATCTTTTATTCATTTTACATGACATTGATTTATAATGTTTATGCAATTAAAAGGCCAAATTTGTACTGAAAACATGGTACCTGGTTTGGTGTTTGAAAGTTACATACAATTTAATTATTTATTGGTGTTTAAGATCACAAAGTTATCACAATGGCTAATGATCATGACAGTTTTAAGGGTGGAGGAAGCTGGAGTACCCGGAGAGAACCACCGAGCATCGACGAGCAGCTGTCAGCTCAACATTCTAACTCTGTTCAAGCAGGGTTACAGCAGTTGAAGACATACGCACCATCGAAGTGCAGTATGCCTTTATACACAGCGTCATCGTACCCCTGTGTAGGCAACCAGGATAAAGTGCCTCGCCCAAGGACACAACGTGGGTCGTCCCGGACGGGGATCAAACTCGGGAGCACTAGCATAGAAGTCCAACAGTCTACCACTGAGACACCGTGCTCCCTTATATACAATTAACAGGATTATTGAATTAAGAAATATTCAATTAACCATCATTTCAAGCAGCATATTTTCCCTATAATTCAACCAGGAATTTTTGGTGGAGCTGTGTAGTAAGGCATACTGCATATCAATGATGTACGTGCCTTCAACCACTGCTGACTCTGTTCATGCAGTGTTAAGAGTATGACAGTTACTCACCACTGCTCAGTAGTTCTCTCTGGGTACTCCAGCTTCCTCTTCCCTAAAACAGTCTGACAGTGTTGCCCTGGCTGCTGAAAGTGTCATTAAACCCTCAATAAATACACAAACAAACCAGGAATTTACTGAATTCATCTTGTTCGGAAGATTTCCACGAGGTCTCTCAAACAAGATTGAACTGGCTGAATTTAACATTTTTCAGGTTGAAATTTGGGGAATTTGACATTAACAGGCAGATTCAAGTGGGATCTGCTGCACTGCAAAAAAAAAATGAATCAGTCTTTAAGAAAAATAGCTAAGCTTCCCGAGTCTAGACAAGAGATATGACTGAAATAATATGTCCTTCTCACTTCAAATAAAACACAAGAGCATCACCCTTCAGGAATATTCTACTCTACAGACAAAGTATACACAGTATATCATGCAAAATCCAAGACAGAAACTTTCTTCACAAGATGAGAAGAATCTCCAGACAAAAAAAAAATCATTCAGCTCAGTAAATCCTAAAGTTATTCACAAATGCTGCTATGCTGTGACTGACTATGGACCAGCCAACAAGCAGTAGTCGACTCTGTTTTACACTAGTGAAACACATTTCTCTCAGTATGACATGTATTTTGAGGTATATGTTTCATAAGAATGGCTTTCCTTTTGTTGCAAAAGTCATGGACTGACAAAGATTTTTTTCACTGCACTAACTGAAATAAAACTAGTAGCAAACAAAGCCAACCTTAGGGTATTATCTATTGTTCAGTAATAAAACCTTTATCCTTGAGAGTTGTGCACTATGGATGATTTGTTCCTCCCTATTGTTAACTTCTATCACTTCCATATGTCCTTTCTTACTTGTACAAAAAAGGCATTCCCAGTATGGGGAGTAAAGCAACACTACAGGTGAGTTTTTATAAACTAGAAAAGGTCTGTAAATTACAAGAAACGTTCTTACAGTTTCAGGAATTTAGATCTGCAATGCACAAGGCAAACAACATTAAAATCCTTTCAATATATAAAGTTTATTCTAACCAATTCACCATCTAGGAAAGAAAGTGTGAAATGTCACTAGGTGGAGACTCAACACATTATTCTATCTTCAACAGTATAAAATGTGAAGCAGAGCACATGTTGAGTAATGCAAGGCGAAGCTGTGCGACACAATCTGTGCATAATCCAAACCCTATGGAAAATATTCAGATTTTAATTTTATTGTATTAGAATCATTACACCTTAACTCTTAACCTGCTCTTCATATGTTTCTTGATTTTCTCATAAACCTAAGTCATGGCTGCTTTAAATTCTCAAATCTTGATCTAATAATGATAAGTTTTTGTTTTCCTTTTACCCCACCATGCACATCTACCTTGTCACAAAACTTAAAACTTTACCTATCATAACTAGCAAAACACTTTCAATGTTTTTCACTGTAGTGGAGCCCACTTAATTAGATATCTCCTAACTGAATACAGCCCCATAAAGTAGATCTTCTGGTTTGCAGGCCCTTTTTTGTAAAATTGCATGTAGGCGGGCGTTTTTTTTTTTTATTTTTGTAATTATTTCTTTGCCATCAAACGTTCATGTTCTTGGTTTGTTTCACATTTTAGGACTCATAATATACAAAATATAGCAGGGGTGGTGGTGTATTTAGTCCCTTGCGTGCAACAAGGCTTTTCAATTCTAAAGCATTGCAAAGCCTTGTTGCACTCAGGGGACAAATTTATCAATTTTATTTAGTTTAGTTTAAACATATTTTATTTGCCACTATATACAGCAAAAAGGATCGGAGAACAAGTTATCACAACTTACAAAAACTCCTCTCCTTAAACAAGAATAATTAAACATTTGCGGCACAATTATGTACAATATAGAAATACTAAGAATTAGTGTAGTCATCAGCTAAAGGGTTGAAGATTGGAGATTTAGAGAGATAATGATTTAACCGTTTTGAGCTCCGGTGGTATCTTCCACATCAGTTCACTAGAATTAGCTAGAAGGGTCTATTATCAATATTTTCAATATTTTAGAGCTGACCAATCAGTATTTCCAACGAGGAGCCTTGGGGCCACACGTTGGAAACAGTGGTTGGTCTGTACTACTTATTTATTTAACATTATTTTGTCACGGAAAACGGGGTGTTCCACTGGCTTTGTCCGAAAAGGGCCACCGGGGCTTGAGGTGTTAAAGAGTTATAGGATTAGAGAGTGAAGGATTGCCGTTGTCTAGGCTCGCCTGCTGACTTTTGCATTATTGGATCTCTATCGTCTTTAGAAAAAGAGAGCGTGTAAGTTAAGAACAAATTGGTGGAAATTAAAATTAAAATTAAAATGCAGTTCCACAGCACGCCACGGTTGTCTCAACGCATGCTAGTACACAACCAAGGGTGCAATATGCATCGTTTGGGTTCAGGTGATCTTATTCAAATCTGCCAGTCGCAAGGATGAATGTTTGAACTTTCCTGAATAAAAGTTCGTTTTGCTTTGTTGTTAAACCGATTATTCCATAAAGTAGCTCGTCAACATTAGATATATTGAGCGTGATAACAGCATTAAAAAAGGTCAATCTTTGAGGGTGGTAGTTCGGGCATTGAAAGAAGAAATGGTGTGCATCTTCTTGGGGATTGCCACAGGTACATTGTGGGGTAGAGGAGATAAAATTGTTAAATTTGTCGTGGTTTAAATCACTGCAACAATTTCGTAGTTTGCAGTGGAGAACGTTTCCTTTCCTGGTTCCTGTATAGAAATATGAAGGTGGTTTTTATTAACTTGAGTAAAATATTATACATAAACCATTTAATTTTTATTTTTTTAAGTCTGCATTGGCCTAATCATTTTAATTGAATATAACTGTTAACTGATTAAGACTTGTGCACTACAACAAGTAATTACCCTAACAATCACCAAATTCCCCTTGTGTAAAGACCAATTAGGCCTTGGTACATCCAATACAGGTATTCAGTCTATTATATCTTTTTGGAGTGCTCAATGATAGAATAAATGCCCAGTTTATCTCTATAACACAGGAAAGTGAACAAATCCCTGTTAATTGAATATTCCTGTTAACTGAATAATTTTCACAGGCAAACTGCCTCTTAACAGGGTTCTACTGTAATAACTAAACATGTTCATTTTTTACTGCCAAAACACAGCTTATGACTCCCTCACTAGAACGAGTTCAGTAATCTTTGTCCAATACGGCAAAAAAACAAAACAATCAATGTTTTGTTATCAAAAGTTGAGAGAAGAAAATTTGAATAAAACCTGCAAATAATATTTCTTCTGGTGCTTGTTATTGTGACAGGTACTAACAACTTTGTGATGGCTATTCCAAACTTTGTACCTGTTACAGAGTTTTAAACCCAATAGAGTGATGTACCATATGACTATGACAAACAATATATATTTCTGTGTAGATGTATGAAGCAGAATAACTCTACTAGCAGTATATCATTCAGAAGGCTCATGTCGGTTTGATTTACTGATTGATGCCAGAAAAACAAAAACTGAAGCATGCCCCTACACAACAGCACATGGGCATTTATTATTTATTTATTTATTGGTGTTTAAGGTCACATATTTATGCACAACGGCTAATCATGACCGTGACAGTTTTACGGGTGGAGGAAGCCGGAGTACCCGGAGAGAAACGGTGAGCAACTGTCAGCTCCCCAACATACTAACTCCACACAAGCAGGGTTAGCATTGGTTGAAGACAAGTGCACCATCGAAGTGCAGTACACCTTAGTACACAATGCCATCGTGCCCCCACGCAGACAATGGAGATGAAGTTTCTTGCGCAAGGAAACAACGCGGTTGCCGCAGGTGGGATTCGAACCGAGGACCTCTCGGCTTGTAGCCTCCACCTCTACCTACTGAGCAACCGCACTCCCCCAGCACATGGACACAGGAGGTTGAAGAGCATACAGTGATTTGTTACTCGTACATGTGCTGTGTCTATAAGACACATATGATGCCCCCCGTGAGTACTTTAATTTACATATGTATTTCAAAATACCTAAAATTGGATTATATTTGTGTAGCAAAATATCTCATAGTCTGGTAAATGATGAATTCAACGGCACAAAACATCCGAGTTTGACAGAAAGGTATAATTAATTCATAATATATTATATTAAATGGCTTTACAACAATGCACTGTAATAAAAAACATAACTATTCACTGATTATTAGCAAAAATATCGGTAATTTACTGTAAACATCCTCAAAATTAAGAAAAACATTTTCGCTTGAAACCTAAAGTCTTGTCAATATGCACACCTTTGGTATGTGTGCAAATACCATGCGAAATAAAGACGTCCTAGCTTGAAAACTGTGGGAGGAACTGGCTGGACAGATCATGTATCATGTACACTATATGTGAATTTTCACAAAAATTCACTGAATTCAACAACCTGTAATTTTTTAAAAAATTGAAAAAAATCAAAATCCTGATATTATGCACACATTTGGTACAAATGACCTGTAAAATAAAAAGGATCTAGTTTGAAAACTGTGGGGGGAGTTAGCTGGACAAATCATGTACCCTATATTTGAAATTTCATAGAAATTTAGTAAGTTAAACAACCCGTAATTTTGTGAAAAACTGAACTAAATCAAATTGCTGACAATATGTCCACCTTTAGTTTTTGTATAAATGCTCTGTAAAATGAAAAAGGTTGCATCTTGAAAACAGTGAGAGGAGTTTGGTAGACAAACCTTGCACCCTATATTTGAAATTCCACAAAAATTCAACAACCTGTAATTTTGTGAAAAATTGAACAAAAGCAAATTTATGGCAATGTGCACACCTTTGATATATGTATAAATACCCTGTAAAATGAAAAGGGTCTAGCTTGAAAACCATAAGAGGAGTTAGGCAAACAAACATTGTGCCCAATATGCATACAGATGAATGAATGGATGAATGGAAGGATGGACGAACAGCCAGATGAATGGACAGGGGTAAAACAATATGCCCCCGACTTTTTGTGGCGAGGGCATAAAAATTTAAGTGCAATCTGTCACCATGAGAGGCCAAGCACAGTTAATGTTTGTCAAACTCAGATGATCACTTTCTCTACCAAAATTCATGAGGTGAATTCTGTAGCCAGTTATTACGTTAACATGCTATACAAGTAAGGGAAAATTGTTTACTTTGAAATTGCCATCTCTGATATTTCATAAATTTAAATTAACCCTTTACCCAACGCAGAGGATGTGAAAATTTATTATTTTAAATATAATTTTTTTTAATTTTTCAAAAATTTTCAACAAAACCATATCATGTGAACCCTCATTGGAACGAGCTCAATGAGCTCGTTCCAATGAAGGGTCACAAGATATGGTTTTGTTGAAATATTTTGAAAAATTAATTTTTTTTCAACTGCTCAATTTGCATATTACACGGGCGGATGCGGGCGATTCATTGGGTAAAGGGTTAAATATACACAAATTATACATCAAAATGAAGGTTGTAATGTATAGAACACAAAAACAATATATACAGTCAAATCACAGAGTTGACAGGAGGCACAATGGTTCCTGGAAGTGTCTGCTACCATATTCATACCAGAACTGATAATAAAATAATATTTCAGAACAACTGATGGCCAAATGTGCTTGAGATATCCAAGAAAAAAGCTTGGCATTTAAATCACTTTACGATGAAGCAACAAGACTGTATTTGGGGAAAGGCCAACACTGTCTGCATTTTTTAGTGAAGAAGGGTTCCATGGTCAATGGACATGCATATATCATGCAATACCACAAATTTTCATCGAAAAATAATCGCATAATTCTAACCAGTGTCAAATTATCTTGCACGTACAATAGCTACTGTGCAGTCTCCATATAATAATAATGTGTAGTGTGGAGATGATCTATCTTATTATTTGATTTTAGACATCATTGTATATCAATGCTTTTTTGGACCCAGTGACCTGGCCTGAAATGTAAACAAAGGGAAACCCAAACAAAGCTGAGAGTTTTGAAATTTACCCCCATGCAGCTCTATCACTGCATTTTGAAGAATTTTGATTTCCGAGCTTTATTCTTGGAAACCTTAAGCACATTTGGCCACAAGTTGTTCTGAAATATTATTTCATCAGTTCTGGTACGAATATGGTAGCAGACTTCCAGGAATCATTGGTGTCTGCTGTCAACTGTGAGTTGATTGCATATATTTTTCATGTTCTATACATCATAACCTTCATTTTGATGCATAATTTGTGTATATTTAATTTATGTTTATGGAATGTCAGACTTGGGAATTTCAAAGTAAACTAATTTTCCTTACTTTTACAGCATCTTAATATTATCAGAGAGGTGTGCTTCAATTGTGTATACAGATCTGACAATACTCTCTTAATATCATCTACTGGAAAGCTCTCTTCCAAAAAAGGATAATGAGGAATGAATTTGGTATTGGTAAAGCCAACAGAAATTGGATATGCTTTTGAGTTACAGACTCATAATTTCCAAGAAGTGAACTGGTACCTGTCAAACATGCAAGTTGAGTCTTTAAAGCACTATGATTGCAGACTTGATTTGAATGTTGATTTTTTGTGTCGAACACTGAGTGGAGTTGGCATATATTGTTTGTTGGGGGTTTTTAACAGCACTTTCAATGGGTCACATATGGTAGGCAAGGGTTTAATACCAGATAGAGCAATTTATTTATTATTTATTTATTTATTGGACTTTAACAACACTTCCGACAGCCAGGGTCACTTCATGTCGGACAGTTTTACGGGTGGAAGAAGCTAGAGTGCATGGAAAGAATCACTGAGCAACAGCGAGCAACTGTCAGAAGATGGAACAATACCTCTACCTCACTTATTATAATCTATTCAGATATTACCAGTAAACTGTAACTGAATTTATTTATTAGTGTTTAATACATCTGCATTTAAGGCTATATCACTGCTAAGTCTGAAGGCTGCACAAGCAACCACCTTGACTATCTAGGTAAGCAAATGCAAAACTCACTTGGCAGTGGATTTCTTGTGGACAACTGATTTGCCATCCACAAGGTGTAGCACCTTTTGAGGGAGGATCCTCTCTTGCACTGGTTACCCCAGAGAAGTCCAAAGAATTTGCTGGATGATGATAAGACCAAGAATAAAGACAAAGAGAAAGAAAAGTCCCTCTGCCAGACATCAAGCTGGATACCGATTGACAGAGTTCTTGGAGACAGAAGAAGGAAGAAAAGGTTTGAGTCCCTACCTCTACCCCCACATTCTGTGCAAGAGAAGCACCTACTAATACACCAGTTCCTTCCATAAAGGAGGTAGAACCAGAGTGGAGAACGGCAAATTTGTGGACATGCTCCACTCCAGATCAACTCTTTATTACATGCCTGTTCTCTATGTAATCCCCATCTACAGCAACACTAAACCATGTGGAAAATTAATATCTCTTCCACACATATGTGCGGAACAGAAATCGTTGACAGACTATTTTAAATAAAAGTGAAATTTCACTGGAATTTTCTTCAAATCGTGCAACGCAATTACAATTTGAATCGCTAGTGATAGCTGAAAATCGTCCCCTGAGTTCCAATGTGTTCTATGTGCCAGTAGGCGGATAGAACACATTGGAACTCAGGGAATGAAATAGTAACGCAGGTTCCCCTCGAAAATTTGGTTGGCGATAAAATGTGTTGTTTTGTTGATAGTTGTCAAATGAATTGTTGAGTGTCCTAATATTGTTTTTATAGTCATGAAGGCATGGAATAAACACAGAACGACATACGTGTGTGAATGGGTTTATCGATATGGCACTTGTGCCATCATGGAAGGATAAAACTTGTGGCCTGCGGCTTCTCGTTGACGGTTCTATCCTACCGCGCTGGCACTCGTGCCATATCTATTAACCCTTTCACATACACGGGTCGTTCTGTGTTTTTCCTCCATGGAGGTGGAGTAGGAGGAGTGCAGCATGCCCTCAGTGCTCAAAGATAGCATATTTGAGCATTCTGCTTCAAATTTTTCTCCTTCTCTCCTGCTAGAAACCAAAATCTTTATCAAGGAGGCATCTTAACCCGGAGAATGGTAGGGAGAACTAAAGGAGCTTAAAGCCAGATGGACATGGGAGGCAACACAAACAATATCTTAGTGAGCGGAAGGAAGAAGAAGAGAAAATGAGCGGGCATGAAGAAATCAAAAGAATATCATTGCTGGAATCACAAAAAACAAAAGCTAGGAACTCAATCTCCCCATCGGCAAAACCTCCACCACAGAAAAAAACATGAAATCTGGTTGGAGATGATCAGGGCACAACTTGACCCTCTAGTCCCCCCCAACCCCCTCCACCCCCCACCTCCCCCCATCCTCTTCCACGGCCAGACACAATTCGAAACTATAATTATACAGTTAAAAGGGTAGAAAGGGGCTTCTCTGTTCCAATATTTCCCTGTGCGTCTTTGGTGCATGCAAACCATTACCAACCACTATTTTTTGCATTTGGAAGGAGTTGTCCTTTTCAAATCTATTTTTCACAAGTGGATGGATAGTAGCAAGCTACTGATGGTTGCAATTGTAGTTGGCATGACTTTTGAGGTCCATATTTTCCGCAACTGAAATTAGCCTCAATAATAGTTAAGATAGTACACCCCTATATTATAGAGTGATCAGAGAGGGGCAAGGACAGATTTTAAATGCATTAGGTGCACACAACTAAACTGTAACAAAACAAATTTACACCACTGGATAATATCAAGCACATTCATAGCTTAAAGGTACAAATGTGGCTTCCAACATTTTTCAAAACAGTCCAGTTGCAGTGGCTTCGAGCAATGGGAAAGATATATAAGACAAATCTTTCATGCACGTACATATATAGAAAATAAGTTCAGAAAGAGTGATACATCGGAAAATAATCTACAAAATGAACAAAAAACAAACTTGATTTAGTTCTTACATTGCTTGAAAGGTCAAAACAAACAAAAAGCAAAATACTGCTAACCACACTGTGAAAATAAATTATTGAAGTGTGGCTAGAAGGGACAGAAATTACACATATATGCTTTGAAAGTATAACAACACATAAATATTATTAGTAGTGTTCCAGGCACCTTGTTACCTTAAAGAAGATTAAAGGATAAGGAAAGGTGTTTAATTATTGCCCCCCAGGCAAAATAGTCATATACAAAAGGTAATCACACTTATCATTTATGATATAAAAGGCAAATCCACACAATTCAGTTGTACCAGTGTATGTAAGATTTGAGATTGTCTTATGTAATAAATAGTTCAAACTTCAGTACCACTGGTGTCAAAATTTGGTAAAGATTCTGAGCAAATGAGAAATATTTTGTAGCATCTAAACATCTCCCATCTGCATTAACCCTTTACCAAACTTGACAAGCAGATGACACTTGCAAACAAATTCTTGAATAACTAATTTTTTTTCATTTTTTGTGTCAAAAACATAGGTTATGACCCCTCATTGGAACGAGCTCAACAAGCTCGTTCCAACAAGGGGACATAACCTATGTTTTTTTTAACTTCAGTGTATATTTCAGACTAGCAATCTCATTAAAATTATTGTTTCAATATGGCCGCCACATTCCCAGTTGGTGTCCATAATTCAAATTATTAGCAATAAGAACATCATCTGGTTTGAGGACAACAAAAGAAGTCAATATTATCTAGCAAGGTATCTGATTTGGTCTAGTTATTACAGTAATGGTATTATACGATATTTTAATGGTAACCAGGCCACCGGCGGCTTTTGGTTGCTTCCTTTTTCTCATTTAATGGTTCTTTTTAAGTGAAATATTGTTCTCACGAGTTTTAACATTTGAAAAACAGGAAAGCAATCTACAGAATGTCATTCTTGAAGACTATTCAAAACCACTCAATCAGATCTACATCAATCCACAAACCACTTACATAAATTTAAAGACAATATTCATAACGATGATTCAGCATTCCCTACCACATACTGTTGATCCCACCAGATACAAGCTAAGCATAAGAGATACCAGGAGATCATGGCTAAAATTATGCAAGCGGCTATTGATCATGGTCTCACAATTGTGGCTATCTCTCCCGTACATCTTTAGAGTCCTCATGAGACACGAACCACTCACCAAGTGTAATAACCCCTGCCCCACAAGGGAAGGTTCTAATCAACAAAAGTAATTTGCTCCAGTTCCTTGCCTTCCAAAACTGTGGAAATTAAGCATTTCCAATTATCATTCCCCACACATACTAGGCTTGACCAGAGAGGTCTCACACTGCCCTCTAATGCCCAGTTCATTATAAACTAAGTACAGCTGACTGCCAATCTTCTGAGTGGTCCAATGTGTCTGTGGACAACAACGGCATTCCTATCCAAACGTATGAGTATTCACAGTACCAATCTATAACCACTTTTGTGGTTCCTCCACACCAATTATAAGCACATTAAACTCACAAGCAACTCAATGTCTACATATAACCACAGATAATAGTAACCTGGTGACAGACCTGATATCTTGGTCACAAACTCCCTAACACTAGTACTGCTGAATCCTGGCCAGATATCACAAACTTGCAATACACCAAGTAAACTGAAGGATACCTTCTCTATGGCCTCTACACAGAATGTACTCTGATTCAAGATCGGACATTGACCTGCATATGACTTTCATGCCTCCCTCAAGAATTCTTACCAAAAGCCAGTCCACCCACACATCATCAGACTTGATTGAGTTTTCCTATAACACTCCCAGTGATCAGAAGCTACCACACCCTGTATAGTCCAAGCTAGGACATGAGTTACCAACATCATGCTTGCAACTTCATTAAATTTTGTACCTTATAAGGATCCCCTATTGGTTAAGCCCTCAGGTTTCTTCTGTACAACCTCACAGATACCGTTTCATCAGCGAGGATCCACACTTAAAAACATGTGGCCCTCAGTCTTTGGATAACTGTTACTCCAACAGAAAGAACAACAGTGACGCGCCTGATCCACCCTTGCTTGTGATACAGCATCACCCTTAGCTGCATGATCTTGGAATCACCTGTGCCATGCACATAACTGTCATGGACCATGTTAGAAAATACATATCTTGAAGCGTGCCACATAGATACTGTTAAAACATCAGGACAACCTTACCATTTTGGCTAATGGTGTGGACAAGCACCAAACTTTCCACTCAAACGTTCAGTATCCTCAATAAAATTTTTACTTGGTAAACGATTGAAGTTTATACCAATACACACAATACCAAGAAACTTCCTTCTTTATGAAGATGAACCATTCCTTCATGATAGACAAGGATTATACAACATCAATGTGGGGGGCATGTTTTTTTGCAACAGTAAGGCTTGTCATTAAAAAAAAATAAAATCCATTGATATTTGTTCAAGTTATCGCACTAACAAGCTGAAAACAGGCAAAAATAAACTAATTAAGGGCTAATTCTGCTCAACATGGCCAAACCATACTGGTTTTTGAACTTATTGAAGTCACACAGACTTCATCAAACTATAGGTCGAGTTTTTGAAAAAACATGAACAAACACAACAAACAGAATCGCTTTGTTAATACCAATGATATAGTTCTTTAATACTGGATCAACATAGCTGTAAGGGTACCATAGACAACACAGGTCAATCTCACCAGGCGCAGCTATCTTGCTGGGCCACCTCACAGGCAAAGTGCTCTACAACTAAGATAAACATGTTACACAGTATATCCATTTCCTGCTAAGAACAACAGACCTGCCATAGACAGAATAGCTCTTTCCTACAGAGAGCATATCTCTTTCCAGGTAGGAATATTACTCTGGTTGTTGAAAATGTCTTTAAACATCAATAAACAAACAAACTGGCCTGATAGGCTCAACATAAAAACCAATATATCATATATTTCACTTCCGGACAAGTTGCAAAACAAGGCAGAATATGAATATACATACAGTGAATTTGTCTGTGAATTTGTTATAAATCTGTTAGAATAGAAACGGCTTCGATAAGATCCTTGTGTGATATCCATATTGACTGTTGGCTTCGAAACTTATGAAGTATATCACAAAATGAATGAAGTAGGTCCAGAAGTTTGTTCTGATACACAGTAAATCACCACATTTTTATTACACAGTAACTAACAAATACTATATATGTAATGGCTATGTGCCTACTGAGGCAAGTTTGAAGTACCTGTAACTGTCAAAGTTCACCTCAACTGGTTTGAATAAAAAGTATACAGTTAAATAGTTTCTAATTGCTAATTAATTACCATGATGGAAGATCACCCAAGGATATCATTTAATAATTCCTTTTTGATAGATATTATGTCATTTGAAGTGGTTAAGTATCCATATGCTGTTCAATTGGAGAATAAGAAGAGTTAAAAGTTTCAATTCTTTTAGGGACCAGACTGAAATAATTCCAGCTTTTAGGGCATAAACAGGAACAAGATGTTGTTATCCCCGCATTTTAAAAAATGTAGGGATATAGTGATGATGATCATACATAGGTCCGTACATCCCTTTTTTAAGCTATAATTTTGACACTTACCATACTTCTTAAGTATGGTATAGAGATGACAAAAATAGGTTTAGTTTGAATTATTGTCACCAGGTGGTGCCAGTGGCAACACTTAAAGACTGAGCTAAAATACTACTTTCCGACGAAAGGCTCCTAGGATATGTAATTTTGGTTGTTTTAAGTGTGTTTATATGTTCCAGTTGGGTGTCTAGATATGCATAAAGGTTTCATATTTATGATTCGGCCCTATGGGGCACCTGTAGCAACACTTTTGTCATTACAGAATCGGTTTCCACCGAAAGGCTCCAAGGGGGTTTAATTCGAAACACTGAAAGTGTGTTCATATGTTCCAGTGGGGTATCAAGATGTGCATGAAGGTTTCAGATTTTTGATTTGCCACTTTTGTCGTTAGAGAATTAGTTTCCGGTGAAAGGCTCATAGGGGTTTTAATTCGAAACGTTGGAAGTGTGTTCATATGTTCCGGTAGGGTATCTTGATGAGCACAGAGGTTTTGGATTTTTGATTCAGCTCCATGTGGTGCTGGTAGCACCACTTTTGTCATTAGAGAATCGGTTTCCAGGAAAAGGCTCCTAGGGAGTTTAATTCAAAGTGTTGAAAGTATGTTCATATGTTCTGGTAGGGTCTCTAGATGTGCATAAAGGTTTCAGATTTTTTATTCCACCTCAGGTGGTGCCCGAAGCACCACTTTTGTCATTAGAGAATCAGTTTCCAGTGAAAGGCTTCTATGCATTTTAATTCAAAATGTTGAAAGTGTGTTCATATGCTCAGGGAGGGTCTCTAGATGTGCATAAAGTTTTGGATTTTTTATTCGGCCCCATGTCGTGCCTGTAGCGCCTCTTTTGGCATTAGACAATAGGTTTCCGGAAAAAGGTTCCTACTCTGAGGTTTCAATTTGAAACACTGAAAGTGTGTTCAAATGTTCTGGTAGGGTGTCCAGATGTGCATAAAGGTTTGGGATTTTCATTCAGCCCCATGTGGCGTCCGTAGTGCCACTTTTGTTGTTAAGACAATCAGTTTCCACAGAAAGGCTCCGAGGGGTTTTAATTTGCAATGTTGAAAGTGTGTTCATATGTTCAGGTAGGGTCTCTATATGTGCATAAACATTTTGGATTTTTGATGCGGTTCTATGTGGTGCCAGTAGTGCTACTTTTGTCATTCCAGAATGTCAATTGATTTCGACCATCATGATCGCATACTGAAAATGCAGGGATACACCTTAGTGTGCTTTGCACACAAATGACACCATTCTAGTTTAACTAGTTGAGTGCTAGTCCTGTCATGGTGCTACTGAAAAGTGGCTTTACACTGTACATGTTAGCTTGTTGTTTGTTCAACAGTTGAAAAAAAGTATTTATACAAACTTGTTTTGTTACAATTTACTGGCACTCTCCAATAAATTATTACAAGACAAATACAGTGGAATCCTGTTAATTGAATAGCCACTTTGCCAATGGAAATTATTCAATTAATAGGAGTATCCAATTAACAGGGATTGCGTCACTTTCCTGTATTCTAGACATAAACTTTGCATTTATTCTATTATATCTTGTTTGACAGAGCTCCATGAGCACTGTCAAACAAGATATAATAGATTAAATGCCTGTATTGGATGTACTGAGGTCTAACAGGTCTATAAACAAAGGAAACTGGGGAGAGTCAGGGTAATATCTCGACAGATTACAAGATTTTTAATTCAATTAACAGGAGTTTAGTCTATAACCTATATTCAATTAACAGGTCAAATTTGTACTGGAGGTATAGCAAATGGTTTTGTGTTGGAAAATTATATTCAATTAACAGGGATATACAATTAAGAGACATCCAATTAAGTGGGCTCCACTGTATTATCTATGAACAAAATTGTGCTAAACTGAGGCTACCCTTGCTTGTAGGATGATATCTTTGAAAAAAAAACTCTTGTGCTGCAAATCACCTTTAATAAATAATCTAGCACTCTACCAGTTAACTCTTTACCTAACATGAAAAGCAGATGACACTTGTAAACAAAATTACTAAATAACTAAGTTTTTCATCTTTTGCATAAAAATATAGCTTATGACCCCTTATCGAAATGAGTTCAATAGGTCATAAACTACAGTACGTGGAGAGTGTATTATCACTATATCACCCGCAGAGTGGAGATTCCACCTGAGCAATAATTTCACATTTGTGGCAAAGCATAACCAGCACCAGCAAAGTTTCAGTCAATGGACCTCCAGGTTAAACCCTGAGGTCCATTGGCTGAAACATTGTGTTTTTTGTCGATATATATAAAATTTGAAAGTTGTAGCTTGGGTGATAACTCCACTCTGCGGGTGATTTAGTTACAATCCACTCTCCATGTACTGTATGTTTTTGAAGCAAAAGAAAGAAAAAATAATGAAGATTGAATGGTGATTTTTGTGAATAGCACTGGCTGGTTTTGGCCATTACGTTGGATAAAAGGTTCAGAATCACAATAAAATTAACTGTTTCTGCACTGACATGATTATACTGCCAACAGAAGCCAATATTATTGGATTGTAGGACAAAATCACCCTGGACAGAATCCCCCTAAGACTTAATCCACTTAATTTAATTTTCAGAAGCTGGCAACATCCCCTCAGTTTAGAAAATTAAATCCCCACAATTTAACTTTCATTTAGTTTAATAATTTAATTCTGATAATTCAAGGTATATTAAAAATTATATTTTCAAAAATTCTTCATCTATTTTTTTCAAGGTGGATAATGTATCAACCCCTTCTCATGGCAGCATCCAAAGACAGTGCAGCTATGAGAGGGATAATTTTCAGGTATAAGCCCTTGATTGCCCCATGCAAATCGAGTAGTTACAGTATATAAGGCCATGCTACCCAGTACATACTATCTTTGAAAAATAGAGAAAACACCACGTATGGATGATGAAACATCACTTCCAGGAGTGGGAAGGCAGAGCTTTGACTGAACCAGTGCTGCTGCTGATGAGATATAAAATCCATGTAAGCCCTTGCGCTTATATGTCAAATGATCCCTCTCATAGCTACACCTCCTATGGATGCTGGCATGAGAGGGATATTATTTTTTCTCCAATCCAATCAAACTTATAGGGTTAAGTTACCATGTTTAAAGAAATAAACAAGAGGGGCAATGCAAAGCGTGTGCCAATGCCCCTGACCAGCCAAAAAATTTCTAAGTCGAAAGAGTGAAAAAGGGCCATAACTCTGAAAAATTGTGTGGAAGAAACTCACGCTAAACAGGTATCATTCTCCCATGATGCTCTATGGCAACACCAAATATCATTCATATTGGAGTAGCAGAGGCTGAGATACAAGGGAAAATGTTGGTATCAGTGTTCACAGTGGCTCAAAATTTTAATGTGCCAAAGCTGAATATTTTTTGTGCCGACTGAGAATTTTTTGTGCCAAATTAGATTTTTTTGTGCCATGGGTATTTTATGTGGGAGAACTATGAAAACATTTTTTTTTATATTTTATTCGAGAAAGATCAAAAGCAAAAAATCACATAAAATCAAATAAAACATAAAACGGAATATAAAATAATAAAATATCATTGTTTTAGTTGTGCATTTTTAAATAGAAATTTGCACCTCGATGATCTATACAGTAACTGATTGACATGTGGATTGAAACCTTTGTCATTTTATTACTGTGTTAATCTTTGATTTTGGTCAATGGGGAAAGTACCAACAATTAAAGACAACTGATAATCTGGACTATGGTTCGCTGGTGAAGAAACAAAGTATGCGTTGTTTACACAATACATGACTTCTTAAATCAAGGTCACCGGTAAGAACAACTGGAAAGTGACTGGTCATTGTGTAAGTAGTTGAACAGGATTACTTTTTTGTAATTAATAATGTGGGCATTCTGATTCATATTGATATATGAAACTTAACATTTGTTCGCTTTACTTGGAGAAAATGTAATATTATGTACCAGTTTTTGTGAAAATCAAGAATATACCAGGTTCGTGATTTTGAATTCATGTGCCACATTTCTGTGCCAAACGCTCACATTTATGTCCCAGATTTTTTTTAAATGTGCCTTTGGCACATGCCAGCATGAACACTGGTTGGTATGGATGGATGGACAGACAGATGGATGGACAGAGGTCTCCACTAGATACTCCTTCGACTTTTCAAGTCGCGAGCATAATAATCCTTCTGGCAATGGAAAAGGTGAGGTGAGAAAAACAGAAAACAACAGTTTCATCATTTATTAATAAACATAATTGTACTGTCAGCATAAGAAATTCATGTGTACCTTCTAAAATGAAATTCATGAGTACCAATATATCTCTAGTTACATCATGATTCCTGTATGTCTCACCCATTCGTGGTGCTGCTGGAAGAGGACTTCATTGAGGAACTGTTGGTCTTTTGAAAATAAACTTTTAAAAAGGTGTGATTAGATATCAGGTTCCAGAATACCATCAACAGAAGCACCATTAATTAGAGCATTCGTAACATGTGGCACCTCTCATGGAATGTGCCTTAACAACTAGGTGTTGTTGCCAATTTTGTCTAAAATACTGAAACAGATCAAGAGAGAAATGCGGGAGGTGAGGCTTGAACGAATGACCTCTAGTACACATTCGTGCCGAATGCTGATTCCATAAGCAGGCCTTTAAATTCTTCCCAACTGACGATGGTAAATGCTCTGCCCAAATAAGATAATTGCGCCCAAATTATGCAGAGTTTGAAACTTTTTCCAAAGTTTTGCAGTGTTTCGGCAATATATAGTTTGGCCAGGTTTCCCTGATGCTTGCAATATAGCTTACAGCTTACCTTCGAAGCAAAGAATGCAACAGATAAATAATTTTTAAAAAAAATCCACAGAGTTCGCCATAGAAAAGCAATTGGCATCAACAGTGTCATATTCGAAACTGTTGACGGCAATTGCTTTTCTGTGGCGAATTCCATGATCATGCACTTAAAGCTTGAGATCTATTATATTCATGTTTGTGGCATTTCTCAGTAAACACCATGCGTAATTTACATTAAAATAGACCTTTGGCTCGACACTGAGAAACTAAGATGCCTTCTCGAGTTAGTCGAGTAAACATATGTCAAAGGGTGGTGGGAGGGAACCAGTGATAATGGTGAAGACCTACAACAAGGGGTTGTAAACTAGCATTTTAAGACGGGGGACCTAAAACCTAAAATAGACGGCAAGAAGAAGAAAATACTGGTGCTTTTTCTCCAACCATGCAGGCCAGATCCATGTTTCCATTTGTGCCCAAATTAGACTGATCTAAAGGTCTGTCCATAGGCAGATGTCTGCAGGGAAGAACAAGGAACAACAGTTCTGCAGAAAGCCACCAGATAACAGAAAGTGTGTCCTGGAGAAGAGAGCTCGGATGGGTGAATGTATGTAGCCAATGCAAATTATACAAGGCTGTGGATGATATGGGTACTGTCCTCTCTATGACCCTCCTCTGTTGTAGTGGTTCCCATCCAAGCTTAGTGATCATTGGTGGCCTTGTAATCCACCATGACATACCATGCTAACCGACACTGTACTACTTCCAGCTGTTTGGTGTTTCTGCTGGTGTGAGGGTCCCATACAGCTGATCCATATTCAAGGATGGGTCTAACCAAGCTTGTGCAGCACTAGACTTTCGTGAGTTTTGGGCTCTGGCAAGGTTTTGTTGCAGAAAGCCTAGGCTGTTCTTCATCTTCTTACAGGTAACATATTGGTTCTAACTTAGGTCGTTGTCTGCAATGTTGACACCAAGATATCTCTTGTGTTTCACAAATGAAGTATGAGGCCTGGATTGGTTTCCGTTTGCGAGTGATTCTGAGGAGCAACACAAAGCGTGTGCCAATGGCCCCGACCAGCCAAAAACTTTCTAAGTCAAAAGAGTGAAAAAGGCCATAAGTCTGGAAAAAATGTGCGGAAGAAACTCAAGCCATACAGGTATCGTTCCCCCATCATGCTCTATCACAACACCAAATATCATTCAAATCGGAGTAGTAGTGGCCGTGATACAAGGGAAAATATTGGTATGGATGGACTAAAAGATGGACGGAGGTCTCTACTAGATATCCCTTCGACTTTTTATGTCAGGGGCATAATAACATCACACTTGGATGAGTTGAATGACATCAGCCAATCCTTTTCCCACTATTGCTGTCGATCAAAGTCATCCTGTAGAATAGCAAAATAATTAGTCTTCCGTATTCTTCTGTACAGGAGGCTGCAATCAGCAAACAGTCCTGTGGTGGAAGACACCTTTTCTGGGAGGTTATTTATTATGTAGAGAAGAAATAATAGAGGTCCTAAAACCAGGACTTGAGGAAAACCCGAGAGGAAGAGTGGTCTCCACAATAACTATTTGGCTTCTTTTAGGGGAGGAAATTCTCAATCCACTGTTAAGTTTTTTCATGGAAACCATAGTGACAGAGCTTTAAGGAAAGGCATTGGCGTGGCACTTTGTCAAAAGATTTGCTGAAATCTACAAGTACATCATCTATCTGTTCGCCTTTTTCAAGTTTTTTTGGAACAGATGTAGGTTAGAGATATGGGCCTGTAATTAGCAGGTCAGCATCTATCACCTTTCTTCTTGAATATCTGTTTGGCAAATATCTCAGGAAAACGAGAAGGTATGCCTGGTTCTTGGGCCTTGAGGGTTCAGATCCCTCAGTGGCTTAAATTGGGTTGTCCAGTGAGAAAGGGGTGAAATGGCCTGCTGCACATGCTCTGTCTTGATCTTCTTGAGTACAGAAGTGAAAAGAAGGAAATAGATATGGTGAATGCAGTAGTTGCTATACAAAATTGAAAGCATCAAAATCTGAAAACCAAGAGAATTCTTTGTCAATTTACATGCATTTGATAAAACTTTGATGCGAACATATCAATATCAGGATGAATGAATTGATCACAAACATCTGAAACACTTGCTTATTAAGTATCCACATCAATCCAGACGAGACAGTGCATTTGCAAACATATTTGGTTTCCCAGGAACATAAACAGTTGAGAGGTGGATATTTCTGTGAAAACACTATATCGAAATATCTGTAATAATTTTACAAATGGGTCTGAACTTACACCCACATCATATTAAAGGAAGTGTCTGCCACAGCATTTTCAAGTTTGATACAAATATGACAATTACTGCACTCAGAAGCCCAAAACTGGAGACCATACTACATAGCCAAATGTTCAAGAGTGGTGATATGGGTATCTTTTTCTCTGTGATTCCAAGACCTAGTAACTGAATCAAGCCTTCTATCTGAGCTTAACTCTCTTTAACCCTTTACCTAACATGAAAAGCAGATGACACTTGCAAACAAAATTCTTGAATAACTAATTTTTTTTCATTTTTTGTCTCAAAAAACATAGGTTATGACCCCTCATTGGAACGAGCTCGATGAGCTCATTCCAAAGAGGGGTCATAACCTATGTTTTTTAGACAAAAAATGAAAAAATAATAAAAATTAATTGGCGATTTTTGTGAATCATGCTGGCCAGTTTTGGCTGTTATGTTGGGTATAGGGTTAAGTTATCCAAACCCCATTTTTGTGTTGTAAGTGTGGTCCAATACCTAGAGTGTGTTGCTGCACTGAAAGTACCATGTACCTTACTTAGCAGTCAGTAGTAGCTCACCTGTCCCCGTTGGATCTGTTGCCACCATGTCTCTAACTGCCCCATCTGCTGTAGGATATGTTCTGCTAAAAAATACTGGGCATTTTTACTGCCTCTCTGCTCCTGGGAGGACGAATAACTGCCCTTTGACTTCTCTGTTGATTCCTTGGAGATCTAAAACCCGTTTCTAGGCTCAATAAACTTGATGGAAACTTGTCTGAAACTGGGCAATTTCATTGCCAAAGAGAAAATTAGTGATTGGTTGTTCAGCAGAACTCAAAGACTTTTATCTGCTAGAAAACTGAGATTAAGAATATAATGTCTGTGTAATGGCATATTATAGATGGTTGCACCAGCCAAAGAAATTCCATCCATAACAAGCTTTTCACGCTCTTTCAGCCCTTCAACAAACTGCTTGTGGAGATCTTTCAGCTTGCCATCATAATCAGTGTCCACCCAGGCTTCTGAAAAAATCTTACGCTGAGACATGTTAGCTTTCTACAAAGTTTTAAGACAATTGAAAATGTGGAAGGATGGTATCAAAGACACATTAATAAACCCCTTTGAATTTCCTGCAGTAGGGCATCTATCTGTGCCAACAATTCCTGGTTAAATTGACTTCAGGAGGTGCAAGCAGATGAGCATTGTCAGGAATAACAAATTTTACAGCCATCTGAGTAGTTTCTGACTTACTGGTGAAGATTTTATTAGTGTAGTTGGCTAGGTTGGGGTTAACTAGATCTCCATAAACTCCATGATCCTTGAAGATCTTTGGGAGATTGATGTCATCGTTCATGAAAATAGCACCCTTTGAACCAGAAGCAGCAGACAATTCAACACTATTATTCGAATCCATTGTAAAATTAGCCATGTTATTGCCATTTTGGGAGTGGATGGTAACCACATAGCTGTGGGCTGACTGGACCTGGGGATGACAGCTCTGTTATCAATTGCAATTCTACCCATGGATTTCTCAACTACTTCCACAATATTATAAACTATACTTAGACTGAAGAAAGCTAGGCTTTCTGATGGCTGCTGTACATCCAGAGGAACAGGATCCTCTTGATTTTGGGCCTCTGTTTTAGTATGACTGGCAGGTGCACTGCATGTTTTACCTGACTAGGTCCCTACAATCATGGCCATGCCACTGAGTTACGGAACATTTTTTCCTTTGGAAACTGTATCGCCTGCTACAGATTTCCATTTTAATGTTGTCTTACTCTTTGAGGTAATTGTCAACCTATTTGGAATTTATGTGATTAGGCAATCCGAATTTACGACTGTTTTAAACCAGAAAATGATGATTCATTATCATCAGAATCAAAGATTGATAAACAGTAACCTCATTTCTGTCAGTTACTCCCCTTGAGATGCCGATAATGATACACTACCATCTGGCAGACTACAACATGAAGTAAGGGAACTTCTTTAACTTGAACTGGAATAATTGACTTATACATGATGGAAAATAATAATGACAAGCTCCCAAGGATTTGCTCGGAATAAAAAGATGGTATGTATTGGGTAGCAAGGCCTTATATACTGTGACTACTTTTAGTTTCTCGACCCCTTTGAAACAAGGCAACTGGATTTGCATGGGAAAATTATGCTAACTTACCCCTATAAGCCCAATGGACTCAGAGGTGACATTTTGCAAGCAACAGAAACATGTGGTGAAGTTTTATTTTTTTACATTCTCAATTTACGAATTTGATGCAGTGTGCTTGATGTAAATTTAACCGTGTTGTTAAATAAAAACATTACTTAACTAAACCAAGTCTAATGTCTAAGAAGAAACATGCAATAATTGATGTTAATGCAGTTCAAATCCTTCTGCCCAGAGCAGGAAAATATTCAAGTAAAGAATGACATCTAGGCGCTGTTGTACAAAAGGTGACAGAGAGGAGATTCAGTAGTGGTCAAAAGTGCCTTTTTCACCAAAATTGTGATTGGAAATGAAGAAGAACCAGACGGGCTCAATCGCCATTCACTACTTTGGGCAGAACCATGAAACGACTTTTATGTTTCTTTTTTCAGCAAGACACAGTTAACATCAAAATTGCAAATCAAGAAGAACAATTTTTAATTATAACTTTATTTGCATCATATCCAGAGTACAGCAGCCTTCGGTGGCCTTTTTCACAACATTTTCAAAATTCATACAACAAACTGTTTTAGTGCCAAAACCAAAAGACTAGACTGATTGGCTCAGAATGAACTGGAGTTTCTTCCATTGCACTGTTGATAAGCCATCATGTGATGCACTGTTGGAAAGAGCAGAGCTCTTTCTAACAGTGCATCACATGACAACATATCAGAAAATTGGATGAAATACAAAATACTGATCCCACACTGGAATAGATAATTTCTCTAAAACAGTTGATCATAAGTAATGGATGACATAACACTTGTATTTACTAAACATAGATTTCTTCAGAATGCAAAATAAGCTTTGAATGATCATACTCTCATAAACACAATATGTCATTCACTTATCTATCAATTGATTGAACTTATTATTGCTGTTCTGTTTGAAAATAATGCATTCTACATTTAGGTAATGTCACTAACCAAACAGAAAAACAAACAGCTTGCAACATCTGCTGCATCAGATATCTATTAGGCTATAAGGATAGTCACCGGGCTTTCCAGTCTGATTCAACATTTGCAAGCAAAGCAAGCAACATTAAATAACATGGGAAGGTTCCTATTACACAGGCCATATTAATCTTGAAACAATTTAACTCCTATCTGTTCTGAAAAAATATTTTTAAATCAGGCAGTAGCAAAGAAAATTGAATTTGATTTCAACTTTTCAAGGACAAGGCATTTTTCCAAAATTTCCATTTAGCTTCATCCTGTAAATTTAACATTTAGTAGAAACTTATGACAGGCCTAAAAAATTGGGGGAATATTGTCCAATTTGCTTGCAGATAATGGGCAAGTCATAATATTCGACATAACCTCCCTTTGATCTATTCAAGCAAACACACGGTTTGTAAAATCCCAAGAATAAAAAATCATGATTTTAACCCCCTTAACACTGATGTCAATATCATAAAAAGTATCCCATGATGCAACTTTTTTTTGACAGAGCTCATTGAGCATTATGACTTCAGTATGCAGAGGGCTAAAGGGAATCTTAAAACATAAAAGGGAAGCACTTTCCAGGACCTTTCTCTCACTGCATTTAAAGTTCATTCTCCATTATTTATTTATTGGGGTTTAATGACACTTTCAACAGCCAAGGATCCCCTCATGTAGAACAATTTTTTAAGAGCAGAGGAAGCTGGCATATTTGGAGAGAACCACAGAGTAGTGGCGAGCAACTATCAGACCCCCAACATATTAACTCCTCACAAGCAGGGTTATCATTGGTTGAAGGCAAGTGCACCATTGACTTTCAGTATGCCTGTCCACTCAGAAGTGCCTTGCCCAAGGACACAATTCAGTTACCACTGATCAGTAACAAACCATGCACCTTTTGGTTTGAAGAAGAATGCTCTAACCAATGAGCTGTCACGCTCCCTCTCCTTACACTCAGGCTCTATTGTCTTTTCAGGGTATGCACGCCACTTGAAATGCCTGATAAAACAATAGACTAGGTGTTCAAATCACGTCACTTGAATATCTTTGGTCAGTTGAGTACACCTTAGTCTGTATGTTTTGTTGACTGAACAAAGGACAGGGTGTAAATAAGTTACCAACCTTGCTGGTGGTATTTCATGAATTTGAACAATTTGTCCCATGCTGTAACACCTTGCCAGTGTGCCACTCAGGGTCACCCGATGTACGGGACAGATTGTTTGAATTCCTGAAATACCTCCAGCTTGATTGGAAATTACATGTCCTTAAACTAGTCCCAACCAAATGACAATACATTGAAAACCTCTTAACTGAATAGTCACTTTGCCAGAGAGTATACAATTAACTGTTCGCACTCTTATGTCAAAATGGCAAAGTTTTCCACAGCAAATATTTCCTATAATGAGATTTTATATTTAACCAAATATACCTTTTTGACAGAGCTCAGTGAGCTCTGTCAAACAAGATATAATTGGTTAAATTCATAGTTAAACAAGAGAAAAACAGAGTGATTGGAGAAAATTCTGTTGCACTACCAGTGCATTAGGGGTTAACAGGAACTGGGTAATTTTCCTACCTTTCAGTTTAAACTGAGCATTTCTTCTATTTTATCTTGTTTGACAAAGCTAATTGTGCTTTGTCAAACAAGATATTATAGAATAAATGCCTGTATTGGATGCACTGAGGATAAACATGGCTATAAATGTCCAGAATTCAGTGAATGTTGGAGAAATTCTTTGACAGATAACAAGATTTCTTATTCAATTAAAACGAGTTTACTCTATAACTACATGCAATAAACATCTCAAATTTGTTCTGAAATGGTAAATGGTTTGGTATTTAAGTTATATACAATTAACCCTTCGCCCAATGCACAGGATAGCAAAATTTATCATTTAAATTTTTTTTTTTTCCTAATTTTTCAAAAACCTTCAACAAAACCATATCATGTTACCCCCCATTGGAACAAGCTTGATGAGATTGTTTCAATGAGGGATCACATATGGTTTTGTTGACATTTTTTGAAAAATGTATTTTAACTACTCAATTTGTAAATTACACAGACAGATGCAACTAATGCATTAGGTAAGGGTTAACAGTGTTGTTCAATTAAAAACTTACAAATTAAATGGGCTCCACTGTACTTTGTACCATTCGTTTACAAAAAAAAAATTATTTTACTTTATTTTCAGCCCATCTGGTGATCCATGGGATAAGAGACAATCATCCAATAAAAGTTTCAATCCTCTGTGAAAATTGGACACTATATCTAATGGGGTGACCACAAATAATTTGCATCAATATAGACTTCTTTTGAACACATTTGAGTCTACATCTCATACAAAATCAGCTTATGAATCCTGGGTGGTATACAGTTATTTCGAGTTAGTACCAAAGACATACTGGTACCAAAACCATGCATATTTAACTCTATTCCAACACGGATCATTTTTAACTCCAACAAAACAGGTTTCCCAAGATGCAGTCTTAAGGTAAACTAGCAAGTAAGTACCTTGGCAGTTTTGTTTTTTTTCCAAACAATAATTTTATTTCCTTCTATGATGAAACATGGTTTGGCCAACAGGCTGAGCCTATATAAAGCCTCCCCTACAAAATATATATTGTAATACAGAACACTAAAACATTGAAATGGGTGCATGTGCTGGTAAGGAGTAAAGTACACGTAGACTGGTCAAATATTTCAAATATCTGCACATGAAAATAACCATACAATAGTGAACATGTGAATCCTAACTCATTATGTTTTACATTTGGATAGGAAATCTTGGCAGTTGCTTCTAATCAAGTTTTGGCTGCGTAAATAGATGTCTTGCATCACATTTATGAGGTATTATTTGTTTTTAACAATGCCCAATATCAGAAACATTAACAAAAGGTGAGACAAATTGAAAGTAAATGAAAAAGGCTTCAAAGTCGGTAAATATTAGTGTGAGGTTTAATACGTGTCACTGGGCCAATACATTTATCAAGTTGAAGAATTTCTTGATTACTTTCCTGGGACTGAAAATTGTTATATGATCCTAGAAAATGCTATATATGTCTACTTCCCATTGGGCAATTTGTTACACAAAATATTAAAAGTAAATTATTCCCTGGCCAAGATTTACCCAGAAACAACTGTAATACCACAGGATGCAGACTGTCAAGATGTAGTAAAAATATTTTAAAATCTCAAGGCCTTTAAGGGTTATAAATAGAGGTAGATCAACTGTTACAGAAATTTTTTATAGAACAGAGCATTTTCTTTATTTGAGGATGCTAGTCATATGTAATTTGCTTCAACATCTTCAATTTCAAAGTGGATTGTCATGGCAGTTTACAGTTACAGCTATAATCACAATTTTAGCATTACCAATACACAAGAAGTCCTTTCTGTTCAGTCCTAGTGGTTGAAGTGTTCTGAGAGTGAATATTCTCAGAACACTGGTAAACTGTATTGGGGTGTTCAGGGTCAGGGTAGATAATGTGTATGATGCGGTAAATTAGGTCTGCTGGGTGGTGGTTGTTTTGGTTGAAGTGAATGGCCACGGAGGTATCACACTCATGCTTAATGTCCGCTATATGTTCGCTGATTCAAATGTGGAAGTGTCTCTTGGTTTCTCCCACATACTGTTGTTTGCAAAAATTGCATGTGATGGGGTAGCTGCAGTTTCTTGTCATGCACTTTGCGTTAGTCGACCCTTTATATCACTTGGAGGTGATTGTGCTCTTGAACCAAATGTTTTCAGGGAGATTATTGCATATGAGGCAGTTTGGTTTGTCGCATGTGGTGCAGGGGTTGATCTTCATAGTTCGTTGGGTGATGAAAGAACAGGACTCTTTTTCAAAAGTTGTGTTTAAGGATTTCCGATATCTGGATGTTATGATTTGCAATGACTGGTCAAGAGCAGTGACCTGATCAGGGCTGGCCTGTGATAAGAATTCCCTTTCAAGTGTTTCCAATTTGAATTCTTGTTAAACTTGATCCTGTATCATTTGTAAAATTTGCCTGCTGGCTTGGATGAATACATTTTGTAGACAGGCTTTTGGAATATCAGAGCAGGGGCTACAGGCCTTTGGTATACTTGCCCGGTTGGTGCTTGGTTGTGTTCTATACATTTTTGTAGAAATAAGAGCTGAAGTTCCATTTTGAGGAGTTTTAAGCTGAGGTCGTTTTGCCTGTCTATTGTGAGAAACGATAATGGTGGTGGTACTGATACTTGAGCTTGAGCTAAAGTCACTCCTTGAACAGGAGGCGGTAGATGTAGTTACCATAATTTGAGGTGCAAGTCAAAAGTGAAGAATATCAAACAAAGAACTAATCAATGGAGTACAAGAGAGTTGAACCTCAAATTATCCCTTATAAAACTTGTTTAACCTGACCAGTTTTGTTCTATGTGCACTTCATCACAGAGAGGCAAGCAACTGTTCGATGGCGATGCTTATATACTGTTCTCCTGGTGGGTGCAAGCTTGACGGGTGCAGGTTTGGCAGGTACATTACTGGCGGGTGTATAGCCATGTGCTGGTGTAGCAGGTGCATAACCAAATGTGTGATTGGTGGGTGCATACTTGGCGGATTCAGTATTTTGTTCTGAAAGTTCATCGTCTACAGGTGGTCGGTCCCCTTATTGGTTTGGGGGGGTGGGGGGGGGGGTGGGGATTCTGGGTTGGTTGCCAGTAATGTTGAAAATCCCCATAGTGTTGTTTATGTTGTAGGTGTACATAGGAAGAAGTTAAGTTGGCAAAAGCAGTTGAAGAGTAGGAGCAGGATATCCATAGTGGAAGTAACAAATTGAGGTTGCTGTAGAATTTCAAAGACAATGCGTTGTTAGACACATGTTTTGTACAAGTAATCTATGAATAAACAACAGTGATGTACAATGTTAATGGTTGTGGTTACATTTTGTTATTCATATCTGTTGCAGTCAATGAAGATGATTTCTTTACAGATCTCACAAGTAAAGGCCATCATATGGGTACAATGGTGTCTTGCGTAACATGTTTCCTATCAGATGAAAACTGTGTTACGTCATCTGTATTGTGGCATCAATTTACTTGTGACGTAATGAATGCAACCAGAAAAGAGCAGGTGGTGCTAATGAACAGAAAGTAGAAATATGAATAGACATCACCTTTCTGTCCAGTCCTAGTGGTTGATGTGTTCTGAGAGTGAATATCCATTTGATTTCTATTCTCCGACTCTGGTAAACTATATTGGGGTGTTCAGGGTCAGAGTAAATAATGTGTATAATGCGGTAATTTAGTTCAGCTGGATGGTTATTTTGGTTGAAGTGAATGGCCACGGGGGTATCACAATTATGCTTAATGTCCGCTATATGTTCGCAGATTCGAATGCGGAAGTGTCTCTTAGTTTCTCCCACATATTGTCTTTCGCATGAATTGCATGTGATGGGGTGGATACAGTTTCTTGTAATGCACTTTGCGCTGGTCGGCCCTTTATATCGCTTGGAGGTTATTGTGCTCTTGAACCAAATGTTTTTAGGGAGATTGTTGCATTTTAGCATCCAGGTGATCTGAAAATGACTGGTATGTGTATTATATTCTCTGAACTATCGTTGAACTTTGTCAGTAAAGCCATTCAAATATGATATCAGTGGAACCAGCTCATAAAGCTGGTTCCATTAACATCCAAATTTGTATGGCCTTGTTGGCAAATGTTGTCTAGAGTGTTAGCTATTGTAAAACTGTTAAGTGACCAAACATTTGAGGAATCAACACATATATCTAACTTAATTTGTCATAGTAATATTATGCCGTGGCAGAAGAGTCTTAATTTCAAAGACAGCATTCAATTATATATTATATCCAAAATATGGTTCAAACTGGTCTATGGGTTCTAAAAAGTTAAAATTCATTTGTCCTAGCACTAAAAATCACCAAAATTTGTGAAATTCAAAATACTGTGTTAACACATGAATCAAGGGCCATTTGCAAGAATCGAAAATCAGAATTTTAAGGCTTGTTTGTCCCTGTTAAAGTGACACAACTTTTCCATACTTCAAAGGGCAGCTGGATATCAAATATCGAGTCTTTGCATTCCTTTAACATAAATTAGGGGATTTCGTAGTATGCCCTCTTCACAGTGAGCTATAATTTGACTTCAACAAATTTAAACTGTTTCCGACCATCATAAACACCAATTTTGAGGAAGACTCAAACACAAAGTTCATGAAAGATGACACAACAGGAGGTGGATAGCAACATTGACAACAACTCAAAACTAGAATTTCAATCAGGTGAGCTAGAAATCCACTCATTTCACAAGACATTTGTTTATTATCAAGTTCTGACTAATTATGTGCTGATAAACCTACATCTTGACAAAAACATACATTAAATAAAAATTGAAGACATTTTGAGAGCTTGCAGTTTATTTACTTGCATTATTTATGATAATTTCCTGAAAAATGCTCACATTACAAATTAAGATGAAATGCAACAGACCTATTAACACTACTTAGTACTGCTTAGTATGATAAAAATTTGAATAAATTTTCCCTAAAATGATCAGAGAGGTGAATAACATTAGATAAAAGAAACTGTTGGTTGGGATATCGTCCACCAACTTCATATAAATGAACAAACAAGAAAGCAAAAACAAGATTTGTCAATGGTTAAGAGGTTTACTAGAAAAATGTTATACTTACGGTATGTCAATTATGAGAATTTTTTCTGATGTGTGTTCAGATATTTTCTTTTGTGGGACTTTCTCACCTGAAAATGAAAATCACATCATTGCACTTAAGTGTCAACAATTTTAAAATTAATGAAATTTAAAGAACTATAATTGACTGAGAGATCATTTTAAGTAATGACCTAAAAATTAGAGTTCTAACGACAAATTTGGTGATGAAAACAAATTGCTTTGAACTTGTGAAAAACATGAACAAGATCATGATTTGAACTGAGATGGTGTAATCTTGACCTTTTTATAAGTGGGTTGTGAGTATACAGTCATAGAATGATCACTGACCTTGAAAAATACAATTTTATAGGCAGTATGCAATTCGAATCTCCTCCCACTGTTATCATCTTTTCAAAAATTTCAAGTGGTGACTTCAGATAACATATGCCACTGGAGCCGTAAACACAGAAAAAACTAAGCGAGTTCTCATCCAATCCGAGGATAAGAATTTTATTCTTATTGGAACATTATACAAGAAAATATCAGGAGGAGTGATGGATGCTCCTCAAATATGAGCCCGACAGAGAAGTCACGATAATGATAGTTTGTAGTACAAGTGAAGCTCTTTAATTTCAGTGAAAATAGATTGTGTACCCGCCTGCAAATACCATTTTGTTTTGGTGTCTGTTATGACAGGCCAATGGTATGTGACCTTGAAGTTATGATCTTGGATCAAGGTCATGACACACTCTTGAGTCATGAACAAGCCTGTTGTTAAGTATAAACAGAGCTGTCCACTAAATTCTTTTGTAATGGATGAACAAATACTATTTTGTTTTGGTGTATGTTATGACAGGCAAACTGTCTGTGAATTTGAAGTTATGACCTTGTATCAAGGTCATGACACACCCTCGAGTTTACGAAATCATTATGTGAAGTATAATCAAGATTTGTCTATTGAATACTTTATACGGAATGGAAAAAGTTAGAATGGATGAATAAGTTGATGACCTTGACCTTGGAGATATGATGACCTTGGTCATAGTCATGACACGCCCTTGAGCAAGCATTGTGTGGAGAATGAACAAGATCTGCCATTGAATTAATTTTTATGGACGTCCAAACAATGTTCAAACACATGAATGGTCTGGTCTGTTACCTTGACATTAATACCTAGTGTCAAGGTCATATGACCTTGTCTTGAGGTCATTATATGCCGTTGTGTTATGAGAAACCAATATGTATGAACAAGATCTGTCTATTGCATCAATTAGTATGGACGGGATTAAGTTAGAACACATCCTTATGTCAAAATGATAAGCATTTATTGTGTGAAGTATGAACAAGATCTGTCCACTGAATAATATTTATGGAGCGAAACTGGAATGGATTGTGGATGGATAGATGGATGGACTGACAGATAACCACAGATGAATGGGTGAATGGACAAATGGCTACTATATGCTCTCCAAAAAATGTATGGGAGCATAATTAAAGTGTCAATGACACTGTAGCTTAACTTGTCTGTGTGTTGTGTTTGATGAAAAGGATAATGTTCAATGTTTATGAAAGGATTATGAAATAAGACAAGAATTGTGATAATTGGGAATATGTTAATTTCTCTTCCCTGTATGATATGTTTTCAATAAAAATAATATGAGGTGTAGACTGTACTAAAGAATTGAGGGGTGGGTTAATGTGGCCCTCACAGTTAATGTATGTGGCCCTCACAGTTGATGTATGTCAACAAAAGTTACCAAGTTACAGTGAAATTATTCCAAAACGAGTCATTCTATCAAATTACAATGAAATCCCTTCATAAATACGGCCTGTAGACTGTGCTAAAGGTTTTCGGGCCTGTGTAGCCGTCACAGTTGACCGATCACAACCAAAAGGGGACATCCTCATCTAGACATTGTACTGAGTCATCATCCTACCAAGTTACAATGAAATTCCTTCATAAATACGACCTGTAGTCTGTGTTAAAGTTTTTGGGGGTTTTGGGCTCAGGCAGCCATCATGGTTGAATGATCGCAACCAAAAGGGAATGTTCTCATCTGGGCATTATCTGGAGTCATCCTACCAAGTTACAATGAAATCCCTTCATAAATATGACCTGTAGACTGTGCTAAAGGTTTTCGGGCTTTGGGCCCCAGTAGCCATCACAGTTGACCAATCTTGACCAAAAGGGAACGTTATCATTTACACATTATACGGAGTCAACCTACCAAGTTACAATGAAATCCCTCCATAAATACAACCTATAGACTGTGGTAAAGATTTTCGGGTTTTGGGCTTGGGCAGCCATCATGGCTGAATGATTGTGACGAAAGTTAATGTATAGATGGAGTCATCCTACCTAACTTGGTAGGATGACTCCATCTATACATTAACTGGAGTCATCCTACCAAGTTACAATGAAATCCCTTCATAAATATGACCTGTAGACTGTGCTAAAGGCTTTTAGGCTTCGGGCCCCAGTAGCCGTGGAAGTTGACCAATTGCAACCAAAAGGGGGTATTCTCATCTAGACATTATATGAAGTCACCCTACAAAGTTACAATTAAATCCCTCCATAAATGCGAACTATAGACTGTGCTAAAGGTTTCGGGTTTTGCGCTCGAGCAGTTGTCATGGTCGACAGATCGCCACCAAATGGGGAAGTTCTCATCTAGACATCATACGGAGTCATCCTGCCAAGTTACAATGAAATCCCTCCATATTAAATATGACGTGCAGACTGTGCTAAAAGTTTTTGGGTTTCGGGCTTGGGCAGCCGGCACGATTGACAGATCATAACCAAAAGGGGACGTTCTCATCTAAATATTATACAGAGGCATCTTACCAAGTTACAATGAAATCCCTTCATAAATACGACCTGTAGACTGTGCTAAAGGTTTTGGGCTCGGGCAGCCATTACTGTTGACCAATCATAACCAAAAGGGGATATTCTCATCTAGACATGACCTCAAACCTGCATATGAAATTTTGTGATGATCGGACTAGAACTATGAGGTGTAGCCTGTGCTAAAGGAAAATGTGAACAGACTCACAGGCTTACAGACTTCCGCACGCATGATGGCAATTACTTATCTTGATTTTGTTAGTTCAAACAATTTTTTTTTTTTCTTGAGCCAGTTTTGCCAATTAAGATTAAAAATATTTGGATCTGTAATTATCCTTTTCAATTCCACAGTAATCTTTTACTTGATGTCACAAGCTTCTTGTACTTGTATCCTCCATGTTGGTAGTCTGCAGTTGTGACATGGTGTTTAAAAAAGCTCTCTGAGAGCCCTTTTCAGCAATATTTCACAAGGCAGCATATCAATGACTTCATGAACAGTTTGTCTGTCTTAGCCAGTCATATCAACTTTTGCAATAAAGCAGTTAATTACATTTATAGCCTGAAGTAATTGTAATTGTAACTGCTGGGAGCAGGGTTGGAGCACTTGACTTTAAACCAAAAGGTTGATGGTTCAATTCTGACCCAACCATCTGCATTATGCCCTTGGAAAGACACTTGTGGGGCACGGGAGTCCTGCTACTAAGGTATACTACACATCGATGGTGCATTTGCCTTCAACTGCAGTTAACTCTACTTGTGCCGGGTTTGTAACTTTGAGAGCAAGCCTGAACATAAACAGACTGTCATCTGCAGAATGAGGTCCCCAGAGAGTGCATTTGGTGCAGGGTAGCATCACCAAATTTACCCTCTGTGAACCTTTATCTGAATCATGGTCTCAGACCTAAAGAGAATGAGGTACCCAAAGGATAAATTGGCCCGCTGTATTTGATAGCATCAGCAAATTCACCTTCTGGGGACCTCATTCTGCAAATGACAGACTGCTTATTTTCTGGCTTATTTGAGAGCCTGGAATATGCTTGCTGCTGCTTGATGGTTCTCTCTGGGTACATAAACCCATAAAGCTGTCCAACATGATATGGCTCTGGCTGTTGAAAGAGTCATTAAACCACAATAAACAAACAAATAAATGTAACTGCAATATTCACAAGAAACTTCGCATTTTATCCAACACAGGAGCCATATAATGTACTATTCCCTATGCACAAATATCGCAATTGAAATGTGGGGTTTTTTTTACCCTTTTGCTTCCAAATATAGCTTATGTCATTCTAATTGAAACAAGCTCTCTTTCATGCCATTCCAATGAATAATCATACACTGTTTTGAAAGCCAAGTGTGAAAAAATTGTTATATTTAATGTAGAAGGAAAACAAAATTAAGTCTTATTTTCTAGTCATGGTCAGAAAAAATGAATTGATTTTTAAGGAACTGGCCTAGTAAAGACTTAACTGGTAGAATGATAAATTATTTTTCAAAGGGTGATTTGAAATGTGAGCATTATTTTTAACAGATACCATTGCTCCAGCAAACGCAGCCTTGATTTAGTGAAATTTGGCCCATAACTATTTTGTTACAATTTATTGGAGAGTGCCTTTTGGCACTCTCCAATAAATTGTAACAAAGTATTTTTCATAAAAACACTTTTTTTCTACTGCCAAGCAAACAACAAGCTAACACACACAGTGTAAAGCCAATACAGTGGTTTTCAGAACTTTTTGAAAGAGCCCTGATAGTGGCTTATGGCACTCAACCAGTTAATCCTCATCACAATTGCCAAAGCACTTTGGAGTTGTAGGCCACAATTGCCATACCTCCCCTTGTGGAGAAATTAAATAACAGGCAACATATGATCAAGTTGTATGAGAGTGGACTGGAGCATTAAACTTGCAGGCCCCACACAAATCAATACCTTTATCACAGGATCAAGAAAACATGACCATTTACCAGGCTGCCACATCAACAGGTTGTAAACTTGAAGTGCTATACAGAACACAACAACAAATGGGTAACATATTTTACGAATTATCTTTGTGAAAGGGAATAAAATGGTGAAATCTTAATTTCTATTTATGGAAGATCTGTAGCCAGTCTCTCACTGATTAAGAACGTTACTCCTTTTGTGATTGCATTTACTGTATGCACCTTGTCTGGATCTCATGAAAAAATAGAAGCCTGGAATATTCCAAAATGCCATTAACTTTTCTGTTTAATAAACACTCACTGAAACAAACCTGTAAGTGTAATGTTATTCCAATGTGAGGTACAAGTCTACATTTCTGGTAAAATATAAATAAGTATTCCTTATGTTCCTTCATATGTATCTTATAAAATTTGTTATGTGAAAGGTTAACCAAATTTGAATCCAAACTACATCTGGCTGCTAGGGTTGGCTAATCCACCCTCCCATCCCCAAAATAAAAAGGGTTCTTTCTCTCATCATACCCAAATCACATGAGATGTTTGGTTTCGAACGGCCAAGCAGAACTGTAATTGGAGAGCGGAAACCAGGAAAATTTATAAGTCAAATGTCACTGTGACCTTGATCAGAATGACCACAAAATAAATACGATTCTTTCTCTCATCATACTCGACCTATACGTCAAGTTTGGTTTTAATTGGCCCAGTGGTACTTCAACAGGAGAGCTGAAACTAGGAAAATTTTTAAGTAAGAGGTTACTTTGACCTTGACTTTCATTACAATGACCTCAAAATAAATAGGATTCTTCCTCTCATCATCCCCAATCCACCTGTCAAGTGTGGTTATGACTGGCCCTGCAGAATTTTAATTAGAGAGCGGATACCAACTCCTGGCAAATTTCCAAGTTCAAGGTCAGTGAACTTGACTTAGCACAATGACCCCAAACCCATATGTCAAGTTTGGTTTCGATCAGCCAAGTGGAACTTCAATTAGAGGGTGGAAACTAACTCCATCTATAGACAGACAGACAGTTGGACAGATAGCTATATATAATGAAAGTGTCAATGACACTGTAGCTCAACTTGACAAACTTGAACTTGGTAAGTTATAAATGAAATGGCAAAATTGAAGATCATTGGTACCAATGCTATTTAATGAAATTTCAACATAACAGCATTGTGTGTGTACAATGTCAGAGTAATCCATGCATTTTTAAATGTAAACTGTAAGACTGGCTAAAGGAAGAATGTTGATACACAAATGCAATCAATATGTTCAGAGGTTATTGTAAAGGGCAACTTTTTTCACAGAAATGAATGCTTATCATCTAAAGTTCTTGCCTAATGAGCACACCAAGTTCAAAAACAATCCTATGATAAATGTGGCCTGTAGGCCATGTCAAAGAATGTTGATGCACAAATGCAATAAAATCAAAGATTGTTGCTAACAGCAACAGTTTTTTATGGAAAGGAAAAGAAAATCAATAGCTCCTACCTTTGTCACCCTGCATAAGCATACAAAGTTTCAAAACAACCTAATAATGAATGTGTCCTCTGAGGCATGCCAAACGAAGATGTTAATGCAAAAATGCACTAAGTAGAAGGTCATTGCTTGTGGCAATGGGTTTTTTATGGAAATTCATAAATATGCTCTGCAGAGTGCAAAAGGGATAAGTTGATGCACAAATGCAGTAAGTTCAAAGGTTGGTGATAATGACAATAAATTTTTAAGGAAATGAAAAAAAGCAATAGCTCACATCTAGAGGTCACACGGAACACACATACCAAGTTTCAAAGTGATCCGATCATAAATGTGCCCTGAAGGCCGTGTTAAAGGGAAATATTGAGGTCTGACGAAACTAAGTTCAAAGGTCAGCGGCAACATTTTTTGACAGAAATGGAAGAAAATCGACAGCTTCCATACAGATGTCGCCCCATACAAGTTCACCAAGTCTGCAAGCGATCCAAGCATAAATGTGCCCTGCAGGGTGTGTCAAAGGGAAATATTGATGCTTAACTGCACTAAGTTTTTACTAAGTTCATTGAAGGTCATTGCCAGTGGCAACATTTTTTGACGGAAATCGAAGAAAAGATAGCTCCCATCTAGAGGTAACCCCAAACAAGCATGCCAGGTTTCAAAGCAATCCGATCATAAATGTGCCCTGTAGGGTGTGCCAAAGGGAAATATTGAGGTCTGACTAAACTAAGTTGTAAGAACGTTGGCCGCAGCAACATTTTTTGACGGGAATGGAAGAAAATCGATAGCTTTCATCTAGAGGTCTCCCCCAAACAAGCATGCCAGGTTTCAAAGTAATCTGATCATAAATGTGCCCTATAGGGTGTGCCAAAGGGAAATATTGAGGTAAGAATGTTGGCCGCGGCAGCATTTTTTGACGGAAATGGAAAGAAATCGATAGCTCCCATCTAGAGGTCACCCCAAACAAGCATACCAGGTTTCAAAGCAATTCAATCATAAATGTGCCCTGTAGGGTGTGCCAAAGGGAAATATTGTGGTCTGACTAAAGTTCTAAGAACGTTGGCCGTGGCAACATTTTTCGACAGAAATTAAAGAAAATCGATAGCTCCCATCTAGAGGTCACCCTAAACAAGCATACCAGGTTTCAAAGCAATGCAATCATAAATGCGCCCTGTAGGGTGTGCCAAAGGGAAATAGTGTGGTCTGACTAAACTAAGTTCTAAGAACGTTGGCCACAGGAACATTTTTTGACGGAAATTGAAGAAAATCGATAGCTCCCATCTAGAGGTCACCCCAAACAGGCATGTCAGGTTTCAAACCAATCCAATCATAAATGTGCCCTGTACGGTGTGCCAAAGGGAAATATTGAGGTCTGACTAAACTAAGTTCAAAGAACGTTGGCCGCAGCAACATTTTTTGACGGGAATGGAAGAAAATCGATAGCTCCCATCTAGAGGTCTCCTCAAACAAGCATGCCAGGTTTCAAAGCAATCCAATCATAAATGTGCCCTGTATGGTGTGCAAAAGGGAAATATTGAGGTCTGACTAAACTAAGTTCTAAGAACGTTGGCCGCAGCAACATTTTTTGACGGGAATAGAAGAAAATCGATAGCTCCCATCTAGAGGTCTCCCCAAACAAGCATGCCAGGTTTCAAAGCAATCCGATCATAAAATGTGCCCTGTAGGGTGTGCCAAATGGAAATACTGAGGTAAGAACATTGGCCGCGGCAGCATTTTTTGACGGAAATAGAAAGAAATTGATAGCTCCAATCCAGAGGTCACCCCAAACAAGCATGCCAGGTTTCAAAGCAATCCAATCATAAATGTGCCCTGTAGGGTGTGCCAAAGGGAAATCTAAATTTTATAGTAAATTTCCTTTCTTATTATGCCTACCATAATTGTTTACTACAGGCTTGCACTACAGTGGAAGTCCCTAACTCGGATAAAATACTCTCTATTTTTGTCATTCCCAAGCAATTTGGGAAAGAAAAGTGATGCAAAAGCACCAAGAAAAAATAAGCCAAAACTGGGTCGATAGCAACCGGCGCAGACCCAGTACGGGACGCTCTCTCCCAAGTACAACTCCACGACTTCCGTTGCCAGTGTGCATATACGTCACTAAAGACTCATTCTTTTTGAATCTGTCAACGTTAGAGTTATGTGATCAGCGGGGAGGAAGGATTCTTTACCCGTAAAGAAGACGGGAGGGCCTCCATGTAAACAATTGTGGTAGGTATAATAAGAAAGGAAATTTACTATAAAATTTATATTTCTTATCAACCTACTCACAATTGTTTACTACAGGCTGAATAGACAATAGGCTGGAGGGAATCACATAACCCCAGTGCACTGGAACCGTGAAGCAGAAGGAAAACGTTCCGAGGCTTATCAACCATAACGTCGCAATCGTTGGTAAAGGACAAGGAATGGAGACATATGGGCCTGTGTGACACACAGACAGAAAAGGGCTGTAACAGCGCAAGACTGAAACTGACCTTCAAGAAGCCTAATGGCTAGGGCAGACAACAGCCTGAGCAGAAGAAAGCGGACCGAAGGCAAAAAGGTCCTCCGACTGCTCCTGCAACTGGCGCAGATAGAAGGTGAAGAAAGTAGAGGCATTTCTCCAGTAGGCTGCCTGCATAACATCCGACAACTTGACAGAGTTAGAATAAGCCAAAGAGGTGGACAATGCCCGCACCTCGTGGGCAGAAATACAATTGGTAATACAATTGCCAGCTGCTAAACGACCGTAAGCCGTACGAATAGGAAGACAAATCCATCGAGAAATGGATTGAGGAGAGATCTTCTGTCGACCCGGAATAAGAAACAGAAAAAAACTTTTACTGCCTTTCCGTATGAAACGTGTCCGATTGAGATAAATGCGAATAGCACAGACCGGACAGAGCAAAGGGCGATTACCCTCAACAGAAGGAAGAGCCCTGATACAGATAGGAGGAGGAGTAGTATCTGGTAATTGATTCTTGGCCAGAAAAGAGCAATCAGTGGTAAAAGTAACACTGTTGGAAGAGCTCCTAAAAAAGGCCGGGTCAACCGAGAGGGCGTGAAGCTCACTAACCTGTCTGGCAGAAGCAAACGCCATCAGAAACGCCGTCTTATATGTGAGAAAATGCATATCCACCTGGGATAAAGGTTTGAACGGCGTCCCCCCCCCCCCCCCCCCCCCCCCCCCCCCCAAGCAAAGCAGCACCCACGAAAGATTCCATCGTGGGGTAAGCTGCAAAGTCCGAGGCCTTTTCAAAGAAAAGTGCCGAACAAGCTTGGAGAGATAAGGATTAGTGCCGATACGACGCTTCCCCACATAAGAAAAAGTCTCTGAAAGCATGGACCTGTAATCCTTGAAGGTAACAGGCTGGAGACCCCAAGAATCAAACAGATATACCAGAAACTCTGCAATCTGTGAAATCGAAGGATTGGCATAATCAACAGAGTGATCAGCACACCATAGACAGAAGACCTTCCATTTAGCTGCATAAGCTAAACCAGTGGAGTGCCTCTTTGAAGAAGAAATGCACTCCACTGCTCGTCTCGAAAACCTCTACGGAGGAGACAGGACCTGAAAAAAGATATGCGTGAAGGCACAATGAAGTCGGGTCGACGTGAAACCTCCTTGGGCGACCTTGACAAAGAAGGTCGTGATGTAGCGGGAGACGTGCCGGAACCGCCACCATCAGCGAGTGGAGCTGATTGATCCACACCCGCTGAGGCGACAGGGGAGCGATCAGAATGATTCGACAACTGCAGGTTCGAATTTTGGCTAGAACCTGAGGCAGAATCGGAACCGGCGGGAAGGCATAGCCGACTAGACCGTTCCAATCGAGTGACAGAGCTTCCACGGCAAAAGCCAGAGGATCTGGACACGGGGACACGAAAGTGTCCACCTGATGGTTCCAACGAGTCGCAAAGAGATCGATGTGGGGACGTCCCCAGAGATCGCAAAGCGACTGGAACACTGCCCTGTGGAGCATCCACTCGGTGGAAATAACCCTGCCTTGACGGGACAGGGAGTCGGCTAGGACGTTCAGACGACCGGGAAAGTGATGAACAACCACTCCGTCGTGAACATCCTGAGCGAGCAGTAGAAGATCCTGAGCCAATTCGCACATCGGAACCGAGTGCGTGCCACCCTGGTTCTGAATGTAAGCAACCACTGTTGAATTGTCAGACAGCAGAAGAACCTGGCAATTCGACAGGTGAGGGATCCACTGCCTGAAACTCAGAAGAGCAAGAAGCTCCTTCTGGTTGATGTGTAGAGTTGCTTGATCCTGGTCGCACATCCCGTATAGGGAAAGACCGAGAGGATCCAACGTCGCACCCCATCCGAGATCGCTAGCATCTGCCGTCAGAATGCGATCGGACATGGGTAAGTCCAATGGAACACCCTGCGTAATCCACTGAACATCTGTCCAGGGAAGAAGGTGAGGATAAAGAGATTCCGGAAACGGAAGCACCAGATCCAGAGAATCTACATTCGGTCTCCAATGACTGAGCAGAAAGTGTTGGAGAGGTCTGACACACAGCCGACCTAGAGGAATGAGATCCGTCACTGAACCGCAGAGACCGATCAGCCGGAGAAAACTCCGAGCGGTCGCGGACGTGGACTGGGACAGAGTCAGAGCAAAAGCTGAGAGAATCACAGCCTTGGCCTGGGGAACCGCTACCAAATTGAATTGGGTTTGGAAAGCCATCCCCAGATGACAAAACGAATGAGAAGGAACCAGGTCCGACTTCTCCTCGTTGACTCTGAATCCAAGCGACGTGAGCAAGCTCAACAGAGTAGCGACATCCGATTCCAGTAAGGCAGCATTGGAATGCCTCTGGAGGATATCGTCCAGATATGCCGAAGTAGTCACCCTGGACTGTGTGCGATGGAACGCTAACACATGCGACATCAGTCTGGTGAAGGCCCAAGGAGCCAGGTTGAGGCCGAAAGGCAAGGCCTTGAACTGGTAAACTCGCCCCAGAAAAGCGAACCTGAGATACTTCCGTGACGCCCGATGCATCGGAACGTGGAAGTAAGCGTCTCGCAGGTCGATGCTGGCAGCGAAATCTCCCTGGTGAATTGAATGGCGGACCGACCTGAAAGTCTCCATGCTGAACTTGGGAGCAATGATAGACTGGTTCAGGATACTCAGATCTATAACCGGTCGGAGTCGGCCGTCCTTCTTCGGCACCAAGAACAGGCGGGAATAGAAACCCACTGACTGAATGTTCTTGACGACCTCGATCGCCCCTTTTGCCAGGAGATTGCCAATCTCAGTGGACAAAAGTTCCTGACGTAAAACGTCTGAAGGAACTGTGGTTGGAAGAGGCACCCTTGTGACAGAGTGGGGTGCCGTCGGAAGGATATTCGCAGCCTGGACCAAACAACATCTAACACCCATGGATCGGATGTGATGGTGGACCAATGGTCTGCGAACTCTGCTATCCTTCCTCCAACCTGGGACGAGTCGAGGTGAGGACCTTCATTTCGAGCCCAGACGAGGCCCGCGAGAGGAGAAACCACCTCCTCTACTAAATGAAGAATCCTGAGACTTCCCTCGATTCTGCCGACCTTTACCCTTACCCCTTGAGTAAGAAGTAGAAGCAGCGGCAGAAGGACCAGCCTTTTGCTTCGCAGAGAAAGCAGAAGGGTACTTGTTAGGCTTAGAACGGCCCCTGCCCACCCTAGAAGGCTGATCAAGCTGATGAAACAGCAGCTGGAATGATGTAGGACGTCATCCCAGACTGCCGACACGGAACCATGGAAAAGTTGCGGGCCTGCCAAAGAAGCAGATCGAAGAGCAGCGCGCTGCTCCTCGGGAAGGGATCGTACTGTGTCCAGCACAGCGTCCCTTCAGACTTATTCCAGATTAGCCGTGTTACAGGCAAGCGTGTGAGTAAGATGCATGAGCGCCTTGGACAGCACACGCAAAGGAGCCTGTACCTCGTCAAACTTATCTGGAGGCAGATAAGCAGCTAAAGCTGAGACGACGTGATCTGAGAGAGAAAGCATGCCAAGCATCTCTCTAGATAAGCCCAATGTGGACTCCAGAGTTGTCACTGGAATGACGGCAGACTTGGGCATGGAAAGCTCGAGGGAAGTGGAGTCCTGATCCAGAACCGTCAAAGTCTGGCAGACCGATGGATTGGCGGAATCTTAGGAACGATAACGCACAGGAGGCAAAAAGGTGTCAACCCTGGTGAAGAATGGAGTCTTCAGAGCCTTGGAACTCAGCTTGGAGTCCAATGCTGAAAATGCTTCAACCACCTGTACTGACTGGCACGGTCGAAGGCGCCCAGAAGCAGGTTGCTCCACAGGCTGTAGGCGAAGGGTCACGATCCTCCAAAACACCCGACGTGGGACGACGGGCGGCAGCCGAAACATCTGAAGGCAGACGTGTATAGGGGTATGAGGCACCCTGAGGATCAATATAGCGAGAACTCATGAGAGTCACCGCGGACCTCTGCGGGGCAGAAGGTCCAGGCTGCACAAAAGGCATTGGTCCCCCAGAATTGGTCGTGTGGCCAGAATGAGTGGCCGGAAAAGTCACGGAGTTCATAGTGTCTCCACTAAGAACATCCGAATCCAAAGACACAACTGTGGTGCTCGACGGCGTAGAGACCACAGTGGTGGGTTCAGCCGGCAGCCCCTTCCAACTTCGCCGAGTTGAAGTCAGGGAAGGCTGAGGCCGATATCCCACGTCTACAGTACCAGACATTCCTGCAGTCCCCTGCAGCGAAAAGCCAAGGCCGGCTGAAACTGACGACGAAGCAGACGGACCAGCAGTAGTAGTAGATACGTTGAGAGTCGTTGAGGCTGGTGGAAAAGTGGAGAGAGCACACCGGCTCGGCTCCGAAGGAGGAGTCACAACCCTAGTGACAGTCTCAGATGTCGACTGGAGGGGGCCCGTAGTCCCGGAACCAGGCACCTCTTCACCAGAACACTCAACGGCTCCCGCAGTATCCACTACAGGAAAAGACTGCACATCCCCACGGAGGAGGAATAACTCTCACCAGACAAGGTCAGCTCGGGAGCCCCCGAACGACTGCGTTCTCCTTTCCCGCGGGAGCGGGAGGCACAGCCACGAGAACAAACGACACAGTTAACTGACACCCAGAAAGTGGATGACCATGATCCACAGACACCACATGGCCGCTCGGCCGAACACCCATTACAGGAGGAACAAGAAGAATGTGAATCGTCTACATGCTTTGGCAGCAGACATTGCCCACAAGGAATTGTCCGGGGCATGATAGAGGTGAGAGGAGCAAAGAAGGTGAAATCAGATAACAGAAGAACACCCCCAAAGAAGAGAGAAAGGTGACAGAAATTAAGACCGCAGACGTCGACCGGGAACCACACAACAGGATGACTACTCTCAAAGGAGAGAAGAAAACTGCAGAAGCGGTACCCCGCTGGCACCCAACTCTAACACAATTAGAAAAATTAGCAATTTAAGCATTGACAATAATTGTGAAAAATAATTTAAGTCCGAACTGCATGGCACACGAAATTCGCGCGCGACTCGAGAGAGAACATATAAAATACATTATGGATATATAATATGTAAGAGAATATAATAAAAACTGTTCCTGAGAATACAAAGGATACTCGGATACACTATGAATCAGGAAACATCAATCAACGAGTTGGATAAACACTGATAAGCGTGCAGAACATCTCGACACAAGGCGGATGACAAAAAGAATGAGTCTTTAGCGACGTATATGCACACTGGCAACGGAAGTCGTGGAGTTGTACTTGGGAGAAAGAGTCCCGTACTGGGTCTGTGCCGGTTGCTCTCGACCCAGTTTTGGCTTATTTTTCTTGGTGCTTTTGCACCACTTTTCTTTCCCAAATTGCTTGGAAAAGACAAAAATAGAGAGTATTTTATCCGAGTTAGGGACTTCCACTGTAGTGCAAGCCTGTAGTAAACAATTGTGAGTAGGTTGATAAGAAATATTGTGGTCTGACTAAAGTTCTAAGAACGTTGGCCGTGGCAACATTTTTTGACGGAAATTGAAATAAAATCGATAGCTCCCATCTAGAGGGCACCCTAAACAAGCATACCAGGTTTCAAAGCAATCCAATCATAAATGTGCCCTGTAGGGTGTGCCAAAGGGAAATATTGTGGTCTGACTAAACTAAGTTTTAAGAACGCTGGCCGAGGCAACATTTTTTGACAGAAATTGAAGAAAATCGATAGCTCCCATCTGGAGGTCACCCCAAACAGGCATGCCAGGTTTCAAAGCAATCCGATCATAAATGTGCCTTGTAGGGTGTGCCAAACGGAAATATTGAGGTCTTCTGACTAAACTAAGTTCTAAGAACGTTGGCCACGGCAACATTTTTTGACGGAAATTGAAGAAAATCGATAGCACCCATTTAGAGGTAACCCCAAACAAGCATACCAAGTTTCAAAGTGATCTGATCATAAATGCAACCTGTGAGGTGTGCCAAAGGAAATTGTGGACATACGTATGCCGACGTACGAGAAGTGATGGCAATAGCTCAGCTTGACTTTGTCAAGTTGAGCTAAAAATGTAATTTCATAAATGAAAGCCCACATCAATTCACTGCCGCAATTTGATGCTGTTATGGCCTGGAACCAGTCTAACCCTAAAATAGTCCATCGCCTGTGTTTAGATTCTATTGTCTGGAATATTTCAGTTGATTGCAATAGCGAACCTACAACTCACTTTTCTAACCAACTGAAATATTCCATCTAGTTGAATCTAAAAAATATCCTAATCATTCAATTTCTTTCAATCAATGCCACAAATGTGTCTCAATCAAGACTTGATTTGTCTGAATCTTTTATGACCTCACCAATTCTATCAGACATTTTTGTTTTATAATTGTGAATAAAGACCTTTCACAGCTGTAGCTTTATGATTATGCCACATAGTTACACTAATCGGTAATATCTTGAGGTTTGTGGAGTTAATTAAATATTTTTTGATTGGAATATCTATAACTCAATGGTAGTCTGTGCACAAACTCCACCAAAGTGCAGAGCTTATATTTCAGCTAAATTTGGGAGAATCCATTTTGGATCAGGGCACGAAATAAGCGGTATCACATCGCAATTTGCAATGCATTTTCAGCTTCATGCAATGAGATAATGTGGTCGTGGTTTGGAAAGTGTGATACAAATTTTTTGGGTATAGTTGAGTAACTCGAAAGTCTAAACAAAAACCTGACCAAGTTCAAAGTACCTGTATCCGGAGTCCGGACTCGTAAACTTATGTTATAAGGGGAGGCCAGTCACTTACTCAATCATTCAATGTCATTGTTTTTTTATACTGTAACCCCTCTAGAAAGAATTGCTGATCATATTCAGGAAAATCCAACATAAACACAACAACTGCACATGTGTATGGTGTAAACTGTGATTTTGAAGTTTCAGTAAAAAAAAAAGAGACACAGACTGATTCGAGGGAATAAATAAATCGAGGTAAGCAAACTTACTGCCTTATTAGTGTGTCATTGATACAAACCTATAAAAATGAGTGCATGTTGAACTGCACTTTTCAAGCCGTAGTCTGTAAACAGTCTTTTCGGGCCAATGCACACTCAGCCTAAACCAAAATAGTCCCAAACCCAAGTCATCTTGTCAGAAGTCCACTCATCCTAAACAGAGGTCAACCCGTCCCCGGTACAGTATGACCAGTGTGGTGGGTCAGAATCCACATGCTTCATTGATGTAAATTCTGCTAGGTGTCATAGCGTATCATCTCTGAATTGTATGCATAGAAAAATGCCCATGTGAGGATTCTGACCCATCCACGATGGCTGTACTGTCTAAGTCATCTTATTTCTTACCTGGGGAGGGGGGCAATGCTTGCCTGAACTCAGTTCAAGGAGGGCGATGAATTGCCCTCCTGCATTTTTCAATTGGCCAAGCCTGGAAATAGCTCATTCAACTGACCAATTAATGACCCTTTCCCAGTCACTGATTTGTAAACTTAATGCCTTATTAGTGTGTCATTGCTGTGAACCTATAAAAATGAGTACATGATGAACTGCAATTTTCATGCTGTAGTCTGTAAACAGTCTTTTCGGCCCAAAGCACACTCGGCCCAATGTACTCTCAGCCTAAACTGAAGTCGACTACTCCCAAACCCAAGTCGACTCGTCCCAAACCCAAGTTCACTTGTCCCCTAACAGAAGTCCACTTGTCCCAAAGAGAGGTCAACTCGTCCCAGGTGCAGTACGGCCATCCTGGTGGGTCAGAATCCATGTGCCTCATTGACGTAAATTCTGCTAGGTGTCATAGCGTATCATCTCTGAATTGTATGCATAGATAAAAAAAATGGCCATGTGCGAATTTTGACCCATCCACGTTGGCTGTACTGTATAAGTTATCTTATTTCTCACCCGGGAGGGGGGGGGGGATAAATGACCTCTTGGACTCATTTTAAGGAATGTGGTGAATCTCCTGCATTTTTCAAATGGCCAAGCCAGGAAATAGCTCACTCAATTGACCAATTAATGACCCTTTCCCATTCACTGACTTGGTGGGAGAATAACCCAATGAATCAGTGATGATAGGTTTAAAATTGTTGTCACTATTATTGTCTGTTAATAGTACATTACTCTGAACTTGGTGTAATATAATTTGGCAACATTTGCTGGAGTTATCCCCAGGATCAGAAGTAAATAAGGGATTTAGCTACATTACTTGATAGCATTGGCAAGTTATCATCAATAAGAGAACAACACATTTAGATCATTTTCAATGTTAATTTTAATCAAACTGGTTAATAGTGAGTAGTTTCTGGCTTATTACAGCAAAACATCATAGAGAACAGTATCGATTTAATAGAAACAAAAATGCTATTCATTTTTCAATTCATGCTATACAAAAACCAATTTAGTATAGCATTTTGCTATACACTTTTAAAAAAGTATTTTGTGCCCTGATTTGGATTCTCGTGAAAATGGTTGCGACAACCCATACCTGCTATGAGTGTTCGAGGATCCCATGTGTCCACCAAAGTTGAACCCCTGTTGTATACTGATAATACATGTTAAACCTTTACACAACACAGCTTTTTAATTTTTAAAATATAAACTGAATTTTATAATTTTTCAAAAAATAAACAATATTTACCAATAAAATCTTACAAATACGGATGTCATTGGAACCGGCTCATTAAGCCGGTTCCATTGACAGTCATATTTGTACAATTTTATTGACAAAGTGTCAGGATATTTCAGATCATATTTAAACAAATTTATTGACAAAATGTTGGGATATTTCAGGTTATATTAGCCTTGGATTGGTTAATTTGCTGCCACTACGTTAGGTGAAGAGTTAAATTGACTCAATTCTTTTCACTCAAATCCTAGCAGAGGTGCAGTGAGAATCTACATGAATTCTCGCTGGTTTTGTTACGTGAATCTTTGCATGAATCGATTCTCAGATTCTCGCTGATATATAAGCCCTGAAATGGGTAAACAAATAGCCCATAACAATGTTGAATTCCTAACAGAAAATTAGACCGGTGGCTGAAACTTACCATATTTCTCATGCAAAATGTATGCACAAGAGTGGAATCAAATAGGAAATTTCCTTAGGTATGGAATCGAATAGGAAATTTTCTTAGGTATAGGGTCAATGTAAATATACTCACCTTTTGACAGATAACTCACAGGTTCATAACTGATGCACTACAAAGTCATTTGATGGACAAGGCCCAGAACATAATCTTCCACATCATCTTGTCTTCATTTTAGTGAAGTTAACAACACCTGATAAAAAAAATTAACGCTTCAAATGTAAGCAATAATTCTGTATCAAATGTCACTAAAACAACCTTTTGGGGCATTTTAAACTGTTAACCGTGTCGGCATGCTCAGTCCAATAATTTTAAGAAGCAGTTACAGTTTATTCAAGCAAGCCGGCAAATAATATTTCTTTTGATACCTATCACTGTGACATATACCATCAGTTTTGTGCCTGTCATTCCAAACATGGTACCTGTCCTGTGGCTTAGGACGCAGTGGAGTGGAGTACCAGTAGAATGACAAACATTACCAGTAGAATGACAAACATTATAATTTTCTTTGTAGGTGCATGAGATAACTCTGCTGAGCAGTACATCCTGTAGATGGAAAATGTGGGTTGTGATGAACTTTCAATGAAGTCAAGAAATATTTTCAAGTGCTATCTGTCACCACAAGCGGCAAAAAATAGTTTGTGTTCGTCAAATTCATCTTATCACTTTTTCTTCTTAAATAAAATCCCAGACTGGAATTCTATAGCATGTTATGTTTATAGTATAATGGAGATGTGTGTTAATTGGGGATGCAGATCTGACAATAATCTTTACTAATTATCATTTATTGGAAAGCCCTCTTAACTCTTAACCAGCTGAGTATTTTTTTTAAATCTTTTGTTAAGATCTAGTCATGGCGAGATTTGATGAAAAATTCATAAAAATTTGTCTCAAGAAATCACCGGTCAAAAAAGTCGATTAGTGATGAACCGATTATCAAAACTTGCTATCAACCAATTACCGGTTATTTCTCTGTCAATTATGCCGATTCTGATGCCGATTCCGATGGCTTAAGTAGGACACTGAAGAAAATCTGTTGGTGCCTGTCATACTACAGAATTTCGTTGATAAATCATCAATTACGAAAGCTTAATACCACATAAGTTCTCAGAGTATGCATATTTAGTGCTGGGCAATATTAGCCAAAATAATATTTGCATTTTGGATGGGGTGTGGGGAAAAGATCGTTATTAACGATACAATCACACGATACTGTTCTCGTGAAGATTGTGTTTTATTCCGGTAAATAGTGTTAATATGGTTTTGAGTAAGGATACAATACACTTGGCTGTATTAACCAGGAATATACTGAGCACGCATACTTTGTGTCTTAAATGAACAAGAGGCCCCAGGAGGACTGAGGGCACTCACATGACATGGTAGTCTAAATATCAAACCAGGGACTTGACTTGAATAACTGGCATACGCCCCTCCTAAGAAAAGCATATACCAACTAGATGAAGCGATTGTGCCCACACAATACACAGGATTTTCCTTCTATTTTCAGTTCTTGCACTTTTACGTCCCAAAATTGAGAAATAAACGCATTAAAAACAGATTTTTTTTAATTTTGTTCGGAAATTTTCGAAGTCCCAAACAAAATATTTTCAAAGCAAAATTTTTTTTCTTCTTAAAATTAACCAAAACACATGAAAAAACAAAAAACTAATTTACGAATTTGGTCCAAAATTTTCAAGTACCACCCGGACCCCAAATTTATTTCCAAGTCTCACCCGGACCCCAAATTTTCAGGGTAAAAAAAAAAAAAAAAAAAAAAAAAAAAAATGTCTTAAAATTGACCAAAATGCATAAAAAACCAAAAAAAAATTTTTTTCGGATTTTGGTCCAAAATTTCCAAGTCTCACCCGGACCCCAAATTTTCAGGGGGAAAAAAAAATTTGTCTTAAAATTGACCAAAATGCATAAAAAAGAAAATTTTCCGGATTTTGGTCCAAAGTTAAGTCCCACCCAGACCCCAAATTTTCAGAAAAAAATTTTGTCTTAAAATTGACCAAAACGCATTAAAAAAAAACCAAACAATTTACAGATTTTGGTCCAAAATTTCCAAGTCCCACCCAGACCCCAAATTTTCAGTGTAAAAAAAAAAAATTTTGTCTTAAAATTGACTAAAATGCATAAAAAAAACAAAAAACTCATTTCCGGATTTGGGTCCAAAATTTCTAAGTCCGGACCGGGACCCCAAATTTTCAGCCTAAATATGAACCCAGGGACTTGGCTTGAACAAACTTGAATCTCACCCCCCTAAGCATGTTGCATACCAAATATCAAAAGATTCTTACTGGTAGATCTAAGAAGAAAGATTTTTAAAGAATATTCCTCATACTGCACTAATTTGAACATTTGGGCTCCCATAAGGAACCCAAATATGGACCAAGGGATTTGATTTCAACAAATATGTGAATCAATGTTCCAAAGATGTTATATGAAAGCTTTTGGAGCAGTGGTTTGGAAGCAAACGATTCTTTAATTTTTCCCCCATTGCCCACAGTGTTAAAAAATTCTGACTCGGCATTTTTTTCAAAGTCCCAAAAAAGTACATTATGACAAAACCAATGGCATTTTTTTTTACCATTCCTTTCTGTTGGTCCCAAGGAAGCCTCACACCAAATAAAAATTCTCAGTGCCATGCAGTTTTGGAGATATGAACGTTTTTGTTTTTTTTTATTTTTGGCTCCTGAGGTTCCCACAGGGCCGCAGGAAATTTTTTTTTGGCATAAATCAAGTACTTATAACCCAATAATACCTCATATTAAATTTGGTTCAAATTGGCCTCTTGGTTCAGAAAATGGAAATTCTTGGCGGGGCAAAAATTCTTGCCCCTCTCAGAACAAAGGCAAATATTGCCCGTCAAACTTCTCTTGAACAAACTTAAGTCTACACCTTAAATGGAAGCTGCATACCAAATATCAAGTCTCTGCCACGGCTGTTCATGAGAAGAAGATTTTTAAAAATTTTGTGCATTTTGAACCCACCCCACTCCACAATATGAGCAGAAATCCAATTTGAAGAAAAATCCAAATGCCCCTATATAACTGTTACTCATGTGAATTTATATTGAACTGCAGCCAGTGGCTTGGGAGAAAATATGATGTTAACGTGTGTTGTGAAGTCGCATGATGCATGGTTTACTTGTTTGTCAGAATGTATTATTCAATGTTCTTTTTTCAACATGTTACCTCCCTTGATATGTTTCTTTAATGTTTTTTAACTGCCGGTTGTCATAATCGGGTGATGCCCCAAACCGGCCAGTTCCGATTGCCGATTCCGATTAACGGTTCATCACTAAAGTTGATATAAATTTCAGGGAAAAATTTGTTTAAATGTGTTCAAATTTACTTCTTTTAATGACAAGAGATTTCCTTCCTGGGCAGGAATGTCCGCCAGCAGCACACAAGGAGTTAAAGAGAGCTTTCAATACATGATAATTTGTCAAGAATTTGGTGCAGTGGAACCTTGTTAACCCTTTACCTAACATGAAAAGCAGACGACACTTGCCAAAAAAATTCTTGAGAAACTAATTTTTTTCATTTTTTGTCTCAAAAACATAGGTTATGACCCCTCATTGGAACGAGCTCACCAAGGGGTCATAACCTATGTTTTTGAGATAAAAAAATGAAAAAAATAATGAAAAATAATTGGAGATTTTTTAAAATAGCGTTGGCCGGTTTTGGCTGTTACATTGGGTAAAGGGTTAATTGAATAGCCACTTTGCCAATGAAAATTATTCAATTATTCAATTAACAGGAGTATTCAATTAACAGGGATTGTATAACTTTCCTGTATTCTAGACACAAACTTAGCATTTATTCTATTATATCTTGTGCTCATGAGCTCTGTCAAACACGATATAATAGATTAAATACCTGTATTGGATGCACTGCGGCCAAACAGGTCTATAAAGAAAGGACAACTGGGGAGAGTCAGGGTAATTTCTTGACAGGTTACAAGATTTTTTATTCAATTAACAGGAGTTTACTCTATAAACTATATTCAATTAACAGGTGAAATTTGTACTGGAGGTATGGTAAATGGTTTTGTGTTGGGAAATTATATTCAATTAATAGGGTTATTCAGTTAAGAGATATCCAGTTAAGTGAGCTTCACTGTATAGCTAAACTTCAACCAATAGACACATTTCTAATTCCAAGAAATTGGACTCATCATTTATTTCTAACTATCTAATCGGAGTCCACTATAGAAGTCTCTGGCTGATGAACAGACTTGTGCAGACTAACGTAAATATTCAACACACTGTTTCAAATCTCCCCGAAGAGCTATAGTTTAAGCAATGTTACTAAAATTAGCAATTCCCTTCCAAAATGAGGCATCAGAATTAACCCTTTACCTAACATGAAAAGCAGACGACACTTGCAAAAAAATTCTTGAATAACTAATATTTTTCATTTTTGTCTCAAAAACATAGGTTATGACCCCTCGTTGGAACGAGCTCGTCGAGCTCGTTCCAATGAGGGGTCATAACCTATGTTTTTGAGACAAAAAATGAAAAAATAATGAAAATTAATTGGCGATTTTTGAGAATAGCGCTGGCCGGTTTTGGCCGTTACGTTGGGTAAAGGGTTAAGAAAGATGGAGGAGAGAAGACATTCCAAAAATAGCTTAGAATGTGTTTTTTAAGATTGACAGTATTTGAAAGTTGAAACAAGAACAGACACTTAGTTTACAAAGCATATTCATCCAAAGAAATGACATTTTTGCAATTTTTCCTGACTGGATATGAAAAAAGCCTGACACATCAAATTTGTAATGTTCTTCAAGACCCACTGTGGGAATTCTGAATGTCTAATCAAATCTACATGAAAATAATAATAATGCTTGTATTACAAGTAGCCTACTAGACAGCATATATAGAAGCATTTATTGAACCGAGATGAAAATGAAGCGAATTTGTGAAATGCACATGAGAAGTCAACAGGGAACCAGAGCAAAACTACTCAACATTTTTATGAAAAACAGAGCATTATCTGCACTAGAGGTACGGTTTAGTAACTAGCCCTCGCTTAAAGTACCCAAGCCAAACAGGAAAAACGAGGTCTAAATAAACCCTGGAAACCTGCGCCCAAAGTCAAGCAAGGATACTATGAGGAAGTGTTCGGACATACACTAAGAAAGAAAAAACTTATAGAATATCAATTAAAACAAAACGTTTGCTCCCATTGAAAGACTGTCTGGGAATGACTTCAATGACGCTCTCAATTACACCGTGTGTAACGCTCTGCATACTATCTGTACAACCATAGATTATTGTGCTGTGATTAATTCACAATCGGTACAGTAACATTAACCCACAACAAAACGACGACAATATTTTCTCACTATTCTATGAAATGCGAGAAAAATACATTTACCTTTTTATGAAACAGGATTATTATCAAGTTTGGTTGTGTGAGAGGGAATATTCAGGTGAAAAGTTAAATAGATTTATCCGTGAGTTTTGCAAGTTAGATACATGGAGTATTGATTTATTGAGGCTGTACTTGTCTTTTCTTGGTTCACCTATTTTGTAACATAAGACAGCTGTATTCACAAACATCCCCATTCAAATTTTATTATTTTTTGAACATTTTCCTTCAAAACATAGCTCATGGCCTTCATTGGAATGGGTCTCATGAAGATCATACACTGTGTTTTGGTGTAAAATAAGTACACTCTTTATTTAACCCTTTACCCAACGCAGACGATTTCAAAATTTATTACTTTAAATATCATTTTTTAAATTTTTAAAAAAAATTTCAATAAAACCATATCATGTGACCCCTCTTTCAAACGAGCTCAACGAGCTCGTTCCAAAGAGGGGTCACATGATATGGTTTTGTTGAAATTTTTCGAAAAATAATATTTTTTCAGCTGGTGAATTTGCATATTACGCGGGCGGATGCGGGCGATTTGTTGGGTAAAGAGTTAGTCAAGAAAAATGTTTGCAAATTTTGTTATGTAGTTATGTTAGGTAAAGGGTCAAAATATTCTGAAAAAAGATAAACTGAAAAAAGATAAACTGAAAAAAATGACTGTCTAATAAATGTTGAAACAATCTGTTTTCAGGTTGCTTCAGGTTCTAGTTATGGGACTGTCTAAACTTTATAATGTATTGTCATACTATCTTGTTCACTTGTGTAGAAGAAAATATGAAAATTTATTCTTCACCCAGCTGTACCAAATTGCATAATCTCTCACTTTTAATCCTTAATTCATCAAATTAATTTTAACGATAATAACCACTGTATATTCAAGTACACATCTGCAGGTGGCTTGATTCATAACCTCTGGAGCATTTTTAAAATATTTTTCCTTAAATCTTGTCATGACTGCTGTGGAGAAGCCATGATTGGATTTTATGAAAAATTCATGGAAATTTGACTCAAGTACTCAATGTTCAAAATGTTGATACTAAATGCAGGGGAAATTTTTGTTAAATGTTTTCAAAAGTTCTGCAGGAATATCTGTCAGCTGCATGCAAAGAGTTAACAGCACTTCTACATCATTGTTGGCAGCCTTTACAGGCAGCCAACAATGATGTAAAAATACTAGAGATGGGCAATATACTGAAAAACTGAACCGATACCGATATCATGGGGATACCAAATAACCGAACCATGCCAATCATTGAATACCAAAACCATCTGAATTTTTAAATTTTCCTACATTCTCTATTTATAAGGCCTTGTTGAAGCTTGATAGCAATTGAAGGGTTCATTTTCATGAAAGAAATGGCTGATTTTATTTTATCAGTTCTTATAACCCTGAGGGGCCTAGGCAATAGTCCTGAATTCTCACTAGACTACAATCTCTACATGTCCACCTGCTTTACAGTGATTTCTAGCCAAGTCTTGGCTGCCTTATCAGATTTGTTTATTGTCAGCAGGGCCTTCTGAAGAAAATGCCTCAAATAGACCATTAAAGGTTAAGGTGTGTTTAGAAGAAGTCACAAAATGACTTTAGATATGATTTGTGTTCGTAAAAGAATGCCACTGTTGAGCTCATTGGCAATGGCATTTATGGAGCTGTGGTAGAATGATACAAGAACAACTTATTCTGTATTTTCCTGATGTGAATTCCCCTTTGGTACTATCAACAAATCTCAGTCAAGTCAGATACCAAATACCAACCTGATACCGAGGTAAACTCTCCTCTGTCAAATAATAGTGATAGCCAAATAATAGTGATGCTGCACATTTCTGGGTTCAGTAAATAAAAGTGATGGTGCCAAATAATAGTGATGGCAGACCTACCAAAATTACAGGTGTGATAGCTACAGTTGCATGAAATTCCTACAAATGCCACTTGACAAAACCTGTGTTTCACTCCTGTAAATGGAACATGGAACGAAGGAACTCAAGGGGATGGGGTACATACAAATTAGTGGGAGATTATGCAAAAGAATTTTGCAGGACTTTTTCACAGGTACGCAAATTTTAAATTTTGACAATCCTGGATGGTGTACATAAATGAAATTTTACAATATTTTCTTCAAACAAAAATGCTGTTTTCAGGTGTTGTTGTTTTTTGGCCAGCTTGCTTATCAGATATTCTGATGACAGTAACTCATTTTAATAATCATGATGGTGCCTAATAATCATGATGCTGTCCTCTTTCTCCAAAAATTAATAATAGTGGTGTCACTTTTATTTGGCGGGGAGAGTACCCCTTAAAAATACTGAAAGCGGTACCAAACTCTAAATTCCAATACTGCCCATCTCTAAAAAACACAACCAAGATAAACGCAGCCTACCAGCCAAGTTCTCAAGGAACGGGGAGTACTTTTCAAAGCAATGTAATGGTTCCAGTTAGGGCCTGTATGGGGATTTGAGGGTAACAGGACAAAACCCCCTCAAGACAAAACTTCCTTAGAAAAAAAACAACACTTTCTGTATTCAAAGACAAATTCAAGACAAAAATGCCCCTCAAGACAAAACTCCCTCACAAGAAATATTATTTATAGAATATGGTGAAAATGAAAATTGTATCAAGTTTTTAACCGTTGATTTCTAAAGTCAACTTTTCACTGAATTTTTCATCGCACCTAATCATGGCTGCTTCATAGCAGCCATGACTAGATTTCCTGAAAGATATATTTAAATTATTCAGCCAGTTAAGAGTTGAATGACATGTTTGTAGATTCCTTTTGTTAATTTTATGTTAAATCTAGTTTCTATCACCTAATAAGAACAACAATAATAATAATAATAGTAATAATAATATCCCTTCATCCAATTTTTTCATTACTATTCTAAGAAGTCTTGTTCTACAAGGCAAATATTTAGGGCATTCTAGAATGAAGTATTCCAGGGTCTCCGTTAAAAAAAATAAAAAAATAAAATAAAATGAAAAAATAAATTCAAATCATGTTCATTAGCATTTATTTTTGCTCTGTGAGGGGGTTCTGTCCAAGAAGTCAATTAAGGTGAGGGGATTTTGTCCGGAGGGGGGCTTTTGTCAGCGTTTTTTTTTCGGAGGGGGTTTGTCTTGGGGGTGGGGGGGGGGGGGGTTCCTAGATTTGGACTTGAGGGTTGAAGGAACTTTAAATTATCCCTAAAAGGTGTGCTTCACTGAGAAATAAAAAAATTGCTTAAAAAGAAAAGAAAGAGGTAATTAAATTTTGAATAGCCCATCCTTTACAAAAAAAATTATTTTGCAAATATTTTATGTTTTTCATTGGGATCATTTTGGGTTAATTAGAACAGAATAAAAAACACCTGCATATGATAAAATAATAGATCCAATTCAAGTCTATCACATCAAACAATATGCCATAGTTTCCAGTGAGTTTATACCTTTGATTCTGAGATCCAGGTACATTAATAATATTTATGTCAAGAATGCCTCAATTTATTGATTCTTTGTGCTTTGATCATCACAATCTAAAAGTAAAGAATGTTTATATCCAATACACATGCAATACATCCTCAAATCATTACAATGTTTCTTCATAATACATTTTCAACAGTAAAAAAGTCAGTAATAATGGGATTTATATTTTGCGTACAGTTAAATCATTACATCCTATAAAATGGGTCATACTCATGACTCAACAAGCTTTTTTGACCCCCTCAAAAGAGTAGACCTCAGAAGAAATTATAACCACCTTCATGGCGAGGTCAAGAAAGCCCTTCAGGCCGAACAACAAGCCAACTGGGAAAAAGCCACTGCCAACTTCAACCAGGTAAGGGAAGCTAAAAAATTTTGGAACTCCTCTCAAATTCTAACTTGCCAGAAAAATCAAGGCAAAAAAGCAGCAGCCAAACCCCTTAAGGAAGATGGTTCCTTCGAGTGTACCACCAAAGACAAGGCTGACACTTTCGCCACCCTCCTCAGGAAAACTCACCGCCCACAGGAAGGCCCTGATAATAATGACTTCATCATAAACATTATTGTTAACTTCATCAATGAGCGCCTCGATATCTACCGTGACCCTAAATTTGACATCGATTCAGAAGACGGGGACGACAATGACCTCGTCATTCCTATCACTATGACAAATTCATCAAAATCATAAAAAAACTGCAAAAACTCTTTCTCGCCTGGCGAGGACGAGGTTAGCTACAAAATCCGGAAACAAAGCCCGAATTCTCTAATAACTATGCTCAAAATACTCTTCAATGCATGCCTCACCCACGACTATTTTCAAAAATGTTGGAAATCAGCCATTGGTGTCATGATAGCCAAACCAGATAAAGCCCTCTCCAATCTGGCCAACTACCGCCCAATCAGTCTCCTCAGTTGCATTGGCAAGTTATTCGAAAGAGTCCTTACCAATTGACTGAGGGAGCACCTTGAAGAAACCGACTTCTTCACCAGATGGCAAAGAGCCTATAGGAACCGTAAAGAAGGAACTGAGCACATCTAACACCTAGTGGAACAAATGAAAACTGCAATCAATAACCAACAAATATTTAGGCGCGGCAATCCTACTAGACGTAGAATAGGCGTTCGATTTCTCTTGGCATAATAGAATGCGCCTTAAATACTCACAATGAATCTCCCCATGAAGTTGCTAAGACTACTCTCCTCCTGTGAAAAAATCACAGTCAACAACGGAATGTCTGAGAGTGTCCCCCTCGAAGCAGGCACCCCCAAGGATCCATTATCAGCCCCTCAGCCGTCAATGACGTCAAAATCTCCGATAATCGCATTCAAATCTCACATTTTGCTGATGATAAGGGACTATGAAACTCTAATAATACTGCCAATCTAGTTAAAAAAAATCCCTTCAACATGCTCCTGATGACTTGGAGCAATGGTGTGCTAAATAGAGAATTAAGCTGAACGCCAATAAAACCCAAAGGATCACGTTCACCCATAAGAAAACGAATCGCCACTTTGACATAAAATTTCTGCACAAAGTCCTCCCAGAATGCACCGAAGTGAAATTCCTTGGCATAACCATTGACCAAAACTAATCCTTCAATAAACACACCAATGATATTGCCACTAAAGCCACAATACTCATTAATCTGATAAAAATCCTATGAGGTATGTCTTGGGGAGCCAATCAAGACTATCCTACTTGAATTATACAAAGCTTTCGTGCACCCTGTCCTCAAGTATGGGCACTCGTCCTCACCGACTTAAATAAAACCCAAAAGTCCAGAATCACGTGCTCAGGGTCGCCCTCCGTGTCCTCTGGGATACCCCCCATCAAATTACTCCACGAAAGAGCCAGAATTCCAACCATAAAAGACCGCCTTGCCTCCCTAGCTGCGAAAAATCGCGATAGTCACATTGAAAGTAACCTAATATCTGAACTTCAGGACATTTGCTCCAGCTGGCAAAAAGCTAAAAATGCTATAAATTAATCACCCTCGTAAGTAGGAACCAAACCGCAGAGGAAAGAGAAGGAAAACACCCTCAGGTGTGTCATATAAGTGCAAAAACCTGCTCTCCTTCCTTAATCTTGATCTCAACCTACCTAATTACGGTGACCCATATCAACTCTAATAGGAATCAAACCACGGAGGTAAAGAGCAGGAAACACCCTCGGGTGTGGCATTTAAGCATGAAAGCCTACTCTCCTCCCTTAATCATGATACCCTGCATATAAGTGTGATATCTCACTCTATCAAGATGACCCTACATGTTATCTTATTTACTCAGACTATATACAACCTACTAATTCTGTTTTTCTCATTTTAAGCAGGTACCAACAGATGTTTTTTTCCTTTGATCGTCCACCTCCCAATATGGATTAACTCTAACAGGCATGGATCATAGTAACCGCTAAGGACTTTGAACAACCTTCACTCCATCCCTAGAAGTGGTCATCCACCTCCTGGGAGGCAAGAGATGGTCCTGCATCCCACTTGATGCCCCTTTTTGTAAATGCCTGTAGTGCACATTCATGCCCTGGCCAAATAGGTTACCATGCAGGCCTGCCCCTGAACCAGAGTAGTTTGAGTCTTTCTCTGGGTGGTCCCCGAAAAGGGGCATTGTTGTTTTTTCTTCTCGATCTGATCCAACCCTGAAAACACAGCAGCCAACTCATCCACCATCGATTGCCTGAGGCAGACTATACTTGCCAATGATGGCACACCACATTAGGTCATCCCATAAGTGGCGGACTATACTTGCCTGAAAATATCAGTACTGCGCCCGTAGGGAGATGTAGCACCTTTGCTGAGAGGACCCCCTCTTGCACTGGTCCTCATCCAAGGGTCTAGATCAAAGAACAACAAAAGATCGCCACTACTCCAAAGAACACCATGATTCTGGACATCAGGTGAGTACCCCACCTCTTCCTCCTTTAACAAGCCCGGACATGTTGCAAGAAACCATATTCAACCGTTAAAGAGGGTTGAAAAGGACTTGCCCCACACCATGCCTGCATGCCTTTGGCACACGAAACCATTTCATCTAGAATTCAACCTCCCCTCACCAAAATCAAAACTGTAACAAAACCCCAGCACTATTCTCAGTATTATCCACACTAATTATTGAATAAAAAAAAGAAGCTTTGTTCATCAACATAATAGCATAATTTGGTAAATTATATACAGGAAAGTAACATATATAAACACACCTTTGGGGTTGAGCTGCAGTCAGAGTAAGCCATTCACTATGCAGAAAGATTGACATAATCAATATATAGATCGTTAACAGAGGAAATATTTGTTGAAAAACACATATTTTCAGAACCCATAACCTTTATAACTGAACTTATAGTATCAAGGCAACATTGTTGTTTTCTAGGTTATTTTCGAAAATAATCTGTCACTGGAATGAAACATGGTCAGCTCTGCGAGTCTTTGTGTAGCCCCCATAAATAAAATGGATAAAATTGTCTCTAGACAATTCATTCATATAGGCTCAATTCCTATTTAACTGAGTAATTGACAATGTTTAATTGTTAGGTAAATAGTGAATTTTGCCCAGAACATTATCCATAGTTTTAGCTTTTGAAGGCTTAACTTGTTAGTAATCACATTCTTAAGAATGTGAATTGTAACAAGTTAAGCCGTCAAAAACTAAAACTATGGATAATAGGCCTAGCTGTTTCAGTGACGGTGCTGCAGAGAATATTTATTAATTGGTGTTGTTACGGTGTGAAAATATTAATGATATTGGTAACAGAAAGAAATCTGAGAATCAGCAACAATAACTATGAATTTAACTATTCTGAAATTTAATTTTAAAATATAAAAAAAAACGATACAAAGATCATTTACACTAATTGGTTTACAGAAAATAAAAACAGTGGTACTTATCAATTATTGAATTAGTCCAAAGTAAGTTTGACAGAAGCCAGTAATCCAGTGGTGAAGAATCTTGTGAAGAAAGTTACCACCTGGTAGTATTAAATCCAAGAATGTCTCTTCAGAAACAGTATCCCGTAGATTTGTAATAAAATTTTCACTTAGAAATTTCAGCAGTCTCCAATAAAATATAATAATATGCACCGCAAAATTCAAATGGAGTAAAAATCGAAGAAGTATTGGTGCCACAGGTAATTTCCATATAATCCAGCAGAATCCTGGCTTTTCACAAAATAATATTATTCTGTTTCGCAGAAAGTATAAATTCTCTTTCCCAAGACAGAACAAATTCTCTTCAAAATTCTCTTTTGGAATCAATCTTCCAAATTCACAAAGAAGCACTGCTTCTATAATAAATGCACTGTTCTGAAACAATAATAATCTCCAATGAAAACAACTGAAGGGAGTCTTTCTGAAATGGCTTTCTAAAAATGAGTTTCTGAATTCTGTTGACAAACCTTTATACAGTAACCAGATAGAATGTCCTAGAAGATGAAATGTCTACAAAGTTCTATCAGTTTCTAGGTGATTCTGTCATAATTCAAGTAAACAAGGTCCTTGACCTACTTAAACAATCAACAGCTATATGTACAATATATTAGTGTAACACAGATGTAAACAAAGGTCACTCAGTGCAAATGAGTCAGACCAGTCAGAAAATGCAGAAAAATAACAAAATCAAAGAATTATCAACTAAGGAAACATCAATCTCAATATAATATATATATATAACACACCCCACCTTAAAAGAAAAAGTTTGAGGGTACTGAAAACTGTTTATATAACTTTAGCAGACTATGACTGGTTTACAATATACACACGATAATCTTCACAAAAATTTTTAATAAACATATATATACACTTAACGTGAATGGGGATCGATCATATCATTTTAAATTAGGATATTCTGGAAAGAGCATCAGCTACAACATTATCTCTTCCTGAAATATGCCTAATCTCTAAATTATATTCTTGAAGGGCTAAACTCCATCGCAATAATCTTTGATTCTTGTTTTTCATTTAATTGATAAAAGTTAAGAGGTTATGATCGGTGTAAACTGTAATTGGGCATTGAGTGGTTCCTAAATACACATCAAAATGGGTTAATGTCAAAATTAGAGCCAAAGTTTCTTTTTCTGCCGTAGAGTAATTCTTTTGATGTTTGAGAAATTTTCTGGCGAAATAACATACAGGGTGATCAATACCTTGGGAATCTTCCTGGGCAATATACCCACCTGCTCCATTGTCACTTGCATCTATAAATAATTTGAAGGGCTTTTCATAATTGGGACTGGCCAGAATAGGGGAATTATTTAATAAAGTTTTTATTCTGTTAAAGGATTTCTGGCATTCGGAGTCATTCCTCAGTCCAAACAAACTTAACCCTTTTGCTCAATAAACTGGTCAAAGGGGAGACAACATCTGAGAAATTTAAACAAACTTTTCTATAATATCCAGCCATGCCTAAGAATCTCATCAGCTCTTTTTTAGAGCTTGGTACTGGAAAATTTAAAATAGTATCAACTTTTGCCACAATCGGCCTCACCTGCCCCTGACCTACAACATGACCTAAATAATTCACAGTTGCTTTGCCAAATTCTGATTTCACCAAGTTAATAGTTAGGTAGGCTTGGGTCACTTTGTCAAAAAATTCTTGAATATACTTTAGATGATCAGCCCAATTTGTATCTGTGTGTATAACATCATCAATATAAGCTTCACTGTGATCTAGGTCTGCAATTAAGTGGTTAATCATGTGCTGGAACGTTGCCGGAGAGTTTTTCATGCCAAAAGGGGTAACTTTATATTGATACAACCCAAATGGGGTAACAAAAGCAGATATTTCTTTTGCTTTTTCTGTTAAAGGGACTTGCCAATAACCCTTTAACAAGTCAAATTTTGTCACAAATTTAGCATGGCCAAGTTTGTCAATGTAGTCATCAATTCTTGGAATTGGATGATTGTCTGTTTTGGTGAGGCTGTTCACTTTTCGGTAATCTGTACAAAATCGGTAACTTGGGACAAGTATACAGGGCGAACTCCAGTTGCTATGGCTAGGTTCTATGATCTCATTGTCCAGCATATACTGTATTTCCTTTCGCATGATCTCAGCTTTGAAAGGGTTCAATCTATATGGATGCTGAACTCCAGTTGCTGTGGCTAGGTTCTATGATCTCATTGTCCAGCATATACTGTATTTCCTTTCGATTGATCTCAGCTTTGAAAGGGTTCAATCTATATGGATGCTGTTTGATGGGATTTGCCTCTCCTACATCAACATCATGAAAAATAACAGATGTCCTACTAGGCACATCGGGAAATAAGTGTTGATATTTGAAAATTAAAGCAACTGAAACTTTTCTTTGGTCAGGCAGTGAATAATCTATTTTATTTTGTAGATCTCTCAGGACATCTGAGTTCTGTGACTTCAGAGGTACATTTTCGCCGCCTTCATGAATATCCTCCACAGGAATTTCCACCTCATCCATGTGGGCGACTGTTGAGACTGGTAGAGAGTTTGGTTCTCTCTCATAATATGTTTTCAACATATTTATATGGCACAGCTGAGTATTTTTGAGTCTATCAGGAGTCTCAACAACATAATCAGTATCACTGATCTTGTGCTTAACAATATAAGATCCTGAATATCTTGAAACCACTGCCCTTTAAAGGGAATAATACTAGCACCTTGTCCCCAGGTTTAAAGGTTCGAAATTTTGCCTTTTTATCATACCAGGTCTTCATATGACTCTGGGCTTTCTGTAAATGTTTATTTGCCATTTCTCTGGCCTGGTGCAATTTTCCCTTAAAAGTGGACACATAGTCCAGAAGAGAAATTTCAGGTGGCTCTTCCTCGAGCCATTTCTCCTTCAAAGCAGTGAGTGGACCCCTCACGGAGTGTCCAAACACTAATTCAAAAGGGCTGAACCCCAGAGATTCCTGTACAGTCTCACGGACTGCAAATAAGAGGAGATGTACTCCTTCATCCCAATCCTTCTCATTATCCTCCCCATAGGCCTTTATCATGGTCTTCAATGTTTGATGAAAGTGTTCAAGAGCATCTTGACTTTCGGGATGGTAGGCACGTGATGTGTTCTGCTTAATTTTGAGCTCATACATCACCTGCTGAAAATGTTTGACATAAAATTTGAGCCTTGGTCTGATTGCACTGACCTGGGTAGACCGAAATTTGTGAAAAATTTTATTAAAGCCTTAACAATAGTCTTAGTTTTAATATTTCTTAGAGGTATAGCCTCAGGAAATTGTGTAGAAGCACACATGATGGTAAGAAGATATTCATTTTCAGATCTTGTTCTAGGCAATGGGCAACACAATCAATAATAATTCTACTAAATGGCTCAACAAAAGCAGGGATTGGTTGAAGGGGAGCAGGAAGTATCTTCTGGTTGGGTTTTCCTACAATTTGACAGGTGTGGCAGGTTTTACAAAATTTGACAACATCCTGTCAAAGCTTGGGCCAGTAAAAACATTGTTGAATACGAGAGTAGGTTTTCCTAACTCCCAAATGTCCAGCCATTGGATTTTCATGAGCCAGGCTTATTATTTCATTCCGGTATTTAGTGGGGACAACTATTTGATAAATAACCTCCCAATCACTATTGAAGGGTACTTCTGGTGGTCGCCATTTCCTCATGAGTACATCAGATTTTTTAAAATAACAGACAGGGGAGTTTTGGGCTTCTGCCTCTGTTAGAGCCTTTTCACGTGGCTCGGCAAGGTCAGGATCACTTTCTTGTTCCTGAATTAAAGAAGACCGGGAAATGACATTCAAGGAGGTCCCCCTATCACTCTCAGGTGTAGAGGCCTCTTTACAATTTCTGGAGAAGTCATCACACTGACTCAAAAATATCTGAGACAAATCAATGTCTTGAGAATCCGTAATTCTGTGACTGTTCTTATCCTCAACTCTGCTGTTCAAATCAATACAATTGAGGTTGCTGTCAACCTCAGCTTTCTTTGCCATGGACCGAGTCACAGCACATGCTGGAAAAGCAAAAGGAAAACATTCCTTCAAATTAATAACACTTTCATCTGTGCTCGGCTTATCCACCACTTGAGGCTCTACAGTGACTTTGTCACCAGCTAAGTCATTTCCCAACAATAAAGAAATACCTTTTACAGGTAGAGTAGGTCTGATTCCTACTGTCACAGTCCCATTTACTAAACTACTTCTTAAATTTATTTTATGAAGTGGGACATTTAAAGAGCTTGACTCAATACCCAATACTAGAACTTGTGCCCCTGTAGCACTTTCTTCAGAAAATGGCAAAATGCCTTCTAACATTAATGACTGAGTAGCCCCTGTGTCTCTCAGTATCTTTATTGGTAATAAGGAACAGTGCTTATCCCCCTCAAGGGGAACAAAGCCTTTAGAAATGAATGGCTTATAATTTTCTAAAGCATCTTGTTTTATTACATAATTTTCAGGGCATGGAACACATGCTAGTGCATTCTGTGAAGTAGAGGCCTCATTTTTCCTTTTCAACAGCCAGCAATCAGATAATAAATGGCCTTTCCTCTTACAATAATGACACTCAAGTAATTGGTTTGAATTTTTCTTCTTCAACTTAATACAGTTAATAATAATATGACCTTGCTTCTTACAATAATTACAAGTTTTAGTTGAAATGTTGGGTTGTAATGGTGTAGGGCTGGCATTAGAGGTTTTATTTTCACCAGATTTCTTATTAAATTTGGGCAGTGAAAAGTTTGGAGGATAAGAAGGATGGGTTTTATCTGAAGTTGGTCTTGGTCCACTTTGGAAAGAATTCTTGTGGGGCCAAAAATTTGTGGCGTTACGACTCATTTTATGAGTTAAGGCATAGTCATCTGCTAGTACTGCTGCTCTATTTAATGTGTCAACTTTTTGTTCATCCAGGTTGGCCTTTATATCTGAATGTATCTTTCCTTTAAACTCTTCAATTTGCATCATTTCCTTTAATTTTGTAAAATCTTTTCCTATTTCTTTTGAATGGCATCACCTGTCAAATGAATTTTGCTTTTCTCTGGCAAATTCCACATGAGTTTGATTTTCGCTTTTGTAATAATTTCTGAATTTCTGCCTATAGGCCTCTGGAACAAGTTCATATGCCTTAAGTACAGCCTCTTTAACAGTGTCCCAATTATTGCTTTGCTCAGAAGATAGAGCGGAATAGATTTCTTGGGCCTTCCCTTTCAAAACACTTTGCAATAGCAAAGTCCAGACATCTCTTGGCCATTCTAAACTTGTTGCCACTTTTTCAAAATGTGAAAAATATTTATCAACTTCTTTTTCTTGAAAGGGGGGAACTAGCCTAACATGTTTACTTGCATCAAATCTACTTGGGGAAATTACATTTCGGCCTTGACGCTGTGATTCTAATTCTTTTATTTTTATTTCCTTTTGAATTTCAAATTCTTTTAAGTGCATTTCTTTTTGAGCTTCTATTTCCCTTAATTTTAATTCCCTTTCCCCTTTTCTTTTTGAGCCTGAATTTGTTCCCTTTCTTTTTGAGCCTGAATTTGTTCCCTTTCTTTTTGAGCCAGAATTTGTTCCCTTTCTTTTTTGAGCCTGAATCTGTTCCCTTTCTTTTTAGGCTTTTCCCTCTGGAAAAGACTATTGTTTTTCTACGGATTATTATTTTTTTTTTTTTTTTGGGGGGGGTTTTTGGGGTTTTTTTTTTTTCCACACATTTTGTCCGCACGATTCCGAAGCCATTTTCGGACCGATTTTCACAAAATTTTGCACACGCATAGAGGGGCACAAAATCTAAAAATGTACCGAAGCGGAATTTTCGATTTAACCCTTATTTCGTCACAATTGGCAAAAAACTGTCAAAATTGGGGTTTATCGGCACTTTCTCGAAACACGTCTTGTAGATTTTTTTTAAACTTTCATCATTGATAGACCTGTCTGTGCCACGACCTTTGATACACATGACATATCAGGCGATGCATATGGTAACCCTCCACAGGCTGCCAAACATCGAAATTTTGATGAAATGGGCCGGTTTCAGGCCCCCAGAGCACCCAAACGATACACGAGAGATAAACATAACTTCCTTTATTTGAAGTGGAATTCACCGGAGATCATTTTTGTAAGTAATAATGGTGTTCAAAAAACCAAGCATTAACCCGTTTTGGGCTGGTTAAACAGCAATACCCCCAAAAAGCTCAAAAATTCAGGTTTTCCGTGGATTTCTCTAAACGAGTCTTGTAGATTTTCATGAAAAAATTGTCACTCCCAGGCCTTGATGTGACAATAGAAGTTGCATGGACAAAATATTTCGGTGAGCATTTGTTAACCCTCCACGGGCTGCTAAAAGTCAAAATTGTGATAAAATGGGCTGTTTTGGGACGCCAACGGCACCCAACGGGTACGTCACAAAGAAAAGTGATTTCTTTTATCGAGCGCACAATCTATAGGGAAACATTTTTGTAAGTAGTAAGGGTATTCAAAAAACGAAGTCTTAACCCATTTTGGTCAGGCTAAAGAGAGAGACCCCTTAAAATCTAAAAATTCCCATTTTCTGTGGATTTCTCTAAATACATTCCATAGGTTTTCAAGAAAAATTGACTACTTGCAGGTCTTTGTGTGACATTACAAGTGGCATGGACAAAATATTCCGCTGAGCGTTTATTAACCCTCTACAGAATGCCAAGCATCATAATTTTGTTGAAATGGGCTGTTTTCGGACGCACACAGCACGCAATGTATGTCCGAGAGTTACACATAATCTCCTTTGTTGGAAGTGGAATTCACTGAGGACCATTTTTGTAAGTAATAAGGGTATTCAAAAACCCAAGCGTTAACCCCTTTTGGGGTGGTTATTAGCGATACCATCAAAAGCTAAAAAAAAATCATGTTTTCCGTGGATTTCGTTACAAACATCTTGTAAGTTTTCAACAGAAAATGGCCATTGATAGGTCTTGGAGTCACATTACCGGTTGCATGGATAAAATATTCCAGTAAGCACTTGTTAACCCTCCATCGGCTGCTAAATGTCAACATTTTGAAAAAATAGTCTGTTTTTGGACACCAACAACAACAAATGGGAATGCCACAGAGATACATAACTTCTTTTACCGGATGCAAAACTGACAGAGAAAAATTTAGTAAGTAGTAAGGGTATTCAAAAAATCGAGGTCTTAACCCATTTTCGCCTGGTTAAGATGTACCCCTTAAAAGCTTAAAATTCCAGTTTTCTGTGGATTTCTCCAAAAAATCTAGTAAGTATTCAAGAAAAATTGACCATTTGCAGGTCTTGGAGTGACATTACAAGTTACATAGACAAAATATTCCGGTAAGCGTTAGTTAACTCTCCAGAGGCTGCAAAGCATAGAAATTTTGAGAAAATGGACTGTCCTTGGGCACCCATTGCACGCAATGTGTACCTGCGAGATAAACATAACCTCCTTCTTTGGAAGTGGAATTCATCAGACCAAGCATTAACCCATTTAGGGCTGGTCTTAACCCGTTTTGGGCTGGTTAAACAGAGGTACCCATCAAAGACTTAAAATTTCATGCTTTCCCTGGATTTCTTAAAAAACATCTTGTGGATTTCAAGAAAAAATGGCCATTCACGGGTCTTCATGTGACATTACAAGTTACATGGACAAAATATTCCGTTGATCATTCGTTAACTCTCCACGAGCTGCTAAACATCAAAATGTTGATAAAATGGATTGTTTTCAGACACCAAGAGCACCCAATGGATATGTAACAGAGAAATATAACTTCTTTTACTGCGCGTAGAATTCACAGAGGATCAGTTTTGTAAGTAGTAAGGGTATTTAAAAGAATGAAACTTAACCTATTTTAGACTGGATAAGGAGAGATACCCCTTAAAAGCTTAAAATTTACATTTTCTGTGGATTTCGCTAACTGCTTGTTGGCGATTTTCAAGAACAATTGGACATTGGCAGGTCTTACAAATTGCATAGATAGAATATTCCGCTAGTCGTTTGTTAATCCCGCTACAGGCTGCTAAACGTCAACATTTTGATAAAATCGGCTGTTTTCGGGCAGCAAATGGGTATGTAATAGGTAAACATAACCTCTTTTATCAGATTCAGAATTCATGAGGGATAATGTATGATAGTATTAAGGGTATTCAAGGGAGCGTGGTGGCTCAGTGGTAGACTGTTATACTTCTATGCTAGAGGTCCAGAGTCCGATCCCCGTCCGGGACGACTCACGTTGTGTCCTTGGGCAAGGCACTTTAGCCCGGTTGCCGACATGGGGGCACGATGACGCCGTTTACTAAGGCATACTGCACGTCGATGGTACATATGTCTTCACCCTCTGTAACCCTGCTTGAGCGGAGCTTGAACAGAGTTAGAATGTTGAGGAGCTGACAGTTGATCGTCGATGCTTGGTGGTTCTCTCCGTGTACTCCGGCTTCCTCCACCTATAAAACTGTCACGGCCACGATTAGCCATTGTGCATAAGTATGTGACCTTAAACACCAATAAACAAACAAATAAATAAATAAATAAATAAATAAATAAATAAATAAATAAATAAATAAATAAGGGTATTAAAAAACCAAGCCTTAACCCTGTTTATAGGATTAAAGACAGACAGCCCATGCCGTGTACGCTGCCTACATTACTTGTAAAATCGACACCCCCCACTAAATCTTCTGCGAGGCGCGGTTTCGGACCCGACCACCTGACGGTTCTGACCACATCAAATAACACACCTTCGTTGTATTTAGCAGCATGGATTTCCCCAAGAAGCAAAGACAAAAATACGTCTGCGGAAAATAATGGCAAATATTTTATTTAGCCTGTATTTTGTCCGTATAGAAAATTTCTCACCCATATATACCTAAAAATGATTCAATGATACAATTGGACATATTTCTCTCATAAAACGTGAAAAAACACTTGATTTATTGCATTTTAGGATTGCGCATGTATATTCTTAGAAGAATCTCTGTCTGTTATTAAACTACGGCGTGTCTTTGATCTCATTTGGGACGATCAGTGATTAGCACCTTTTCGACAAGAGCCATCGAAATTGAAAATAAAAAAAATAATCAAATTTCACTAAAACCTTTTGCAGAATCGTGTTTTTCAGAAAACGCTTTCGCGATTGCGTGTGTCGTTTTCAAAATTCCGATCAGTAAGCAAGAAATTATAAATATGTTGTTGTCAATAACAGAATTGAAAGCATGTCGGTCAAACTTGCATGACGTCAGAACTCGACTCGGGTTAAATACTGCGGTGTAGTGAAAGGACGAGAATAAGAAACGCTGATATCGCAGTAGGCTTTAAAATGTCCATGGAATGGTCCTAAAATCAAGTTTATATTTGCAGCTTTATTGCAAATAGGTTTCCCGTTTTTTCTTGTTGAAATGTTATTTCCGTCAAGGCCAAGTACCATAGAAAATTTGAATACTGGGCAGTGGGATAGGACACCTGCCCCGATGAACAACTGCCTCCTATTAAAATTAATTAGCGGGGACATCCCCCCCCCCCCCACCCACCCCCCCCCCCCCCCCCACCCCATATGCTGTTTATTTTACCTAGGACACCTGCCCCCTGCTGTTTTTTCTACCTAGGACACATGCCCCCCCCCCCCCCCTACTGTTAGATTAGATTAAACATATTTTATTTGCCATTTGACAATGCAAATCAGGATTGGAGGACAAGTGCTTACCACTTAGAAGCCCCTCCGTTCCTGTACAGTGACTAATAATTTACAATATGGCAGAACGTATTCCATAAATAACAGAATCTAGCAAAATCTAAATATTATAACCATTATAGACAAACACAAATTAAACTGAGAGAAAGAGAGAGAGAGAGAGAGAGATAACAAAAAATAAATAGAATATAAAGAAAAAAAAAAACATGAAATACAACATTAGATCCAGTGATGATGCCCGCCACCCACCCATTTGCATTCTGTACTATCTTGGCCGTAATGGGAGTCTAAATTAACATCTTGATTACGGCCACTGAGCAAAGGTTTTCACTTCTGGGGATGTTCACACAACTGTTTGTTCACCAAGTACACCTGCCCTGCCCCCGTTTGTTTGCTAACGGGCCTCTCCCCATTGACCTTTCTATTTTTAGAAGCACCCAGGCCGACAGGGAGAGGGCGTTGTTGGGAGCATGGCTAGATTTTGCTATAAAATGGGGTTGAAGGAAGGTACCCTCAAATCTGGGTCGAAAGTGGCAAAAATGACAAAAGGAGACGTCAACAAATGGTGACGGTATAAACTACAGGCGATCTGGGCAATGTACAGACGAAAAATAATACCTTGGAGCCGGTTAGGCAATTTGGCACAAAAAACTCCGACTTTATGCTCAATCGCTGCTCTACAGTTGTCTACAACAGTCCCCAAGTCCATTCCAAACTGATAGAGTCGGGAAGAATAGTACTCTCACTTTCCACGCGATGCGTGGTGTTCTTCACGCGGCCTCGACACTCGCAACAGATGCCAAACTGTCAGCCAGGGTGCGTAGAACAAGTTATGAAAATTGGAAGTCGCTGCCTTCAGCGGTCTAGACACGGTTCATGTTTGTGAGAAGTGCAATTTTAATGTCTAATTGGCAAATTTTCAATAATCGTTTCCCGCCAAAAAACCTACTCACCGCCGATTTCTTTTCACTTCAACTTCTGACGATTATCTAAGTTTTAAAGATAGTGTCAGGATACCCCTCCCCCGCCGCTCTTTTGGAGCTGGTTAGGCAATGTGGCACCGAAACCTGGGACGTTATGCTCAATCGCAGCTCAACAGTCGTCTACAACACTGCCCGTGTCCATTCTAAACTGATAGAGTCGGGGACGAATAGTACTCTCACATTCCAAGCGATGCGTGGTGTTTTCCACGCGGTCCGGACACTCCAAACAAATCCCAAAATGTCGGCCAGGGTTCGTAGAACAAGTTCTGAAAATTTCAAGTCGCTGCCTCCAGCGGTCTGAACACCGTTCGTGTATGTCAGAAGTGCTATTTTAATGTCCAATATGCAAATCTTCGTCAATCTTTTCCTGCCTGCCAGAAACCCAATCACCACCAAATTCTCTTGACTTTAAACTTCTGAGATTCTCGTAGGTTTAAAGGTTGTGTTGGGATCCCTGGTGGCTGTCTTAAAGAAGCAACTTCCATTTACAGTCAACTCTCCACCAGTCACACACAATTGTAACATTTTAGTGGACTTACTCCAGCGAGGAGGCACTGAAGGATTCTGCGCCCATTTCCGACGTCTTTTTTCGAACTGGCTTGAAAAGGGAGGACCAAATTCAAACAATTACCCCCTCTCTCCAAAACACCATATCTCAGCCAATTCTAGGCAGATTTTCATGAAATTTTCACTCCTTGTTCAGGAATAGTTGTGGCATCACTTTCCATGAAGAGCGACATGAATTTCGCATTTCGTCACGTCGAATTGGAAAAGAGCGTATGCGCAGGGATTTCTCTGAAAACATCTTGGAAGATTTTAAAGAAAAATGGCCATTTGCAGTTCTTAGTGTGACATTACAAGTTGCATGGAAAAATATTCCTGTTAGCACTTGTTAACCCTCTACAATCTGCCAGACATCAATATTTTGGATACATTTGAGATAAAATGGACCATTTTCAAATAGACACAGCACTCAGTGGGTATGTGTGAAACAAACATAACTCCCTTTGTGGGTCATTAACTTGTCGGACGACGATATTGATATTAACCCACTCCACCGTTAATGATGGTTTTTACCTAAACAATTTTCTTATCAAACTGAGTCATTTGAGACTACTATACTCACCTTTCTCATAACATCAATGAAGGAACTTCAGTGAGACAGTTAAAAACAATTCATCAGACACTGTGGGGTCATGAAGAATCATGGAATCTCATCGGGAAAAGCCATGATTCTCCAGAATCATAAAGTCTAGTTGAGCTTCTAATTCTTTTAATTTCATTTCATTTTCCTGCCTTTTCATTAGGCTTTTCCCTCTGGAAAAGACTATTGTTTTTCTACGGATTATTTTTTTTTTTTTTTTTGGGGGGGGGGGGGGGGGGGGGGGGTTTAGGCTTTTCCCTCTAGAAAAGACTATTGTTTTTCTACGGATTTTTTTTTTTTTTTTTTTTTTTTTTTTCACACATTTTGTCTGTACGATTCAGAAGCCATTTTCTAACCGATTTTCACGAAATTTTGCACACGCATAGAGGGTCACAAAATCTAAAAATGTACCGAAGAAGAATTTTCGATTTAACCCTTATTTCGTCAGAATTGGCAAAAAACTGCCAAAATTGGGGTTTATCGGCACTTTCTCGAAACACGTCTTGTAGATATTTTTTATACATTCGTCATTGCTAGACCTGTCTGTGACACGCCCTTTGATACACACGATATATCAGGCGATGCATATGGTAACCCTCCACAGGCTGCCAAACATCGAAATTTTGATGAAATAGGCCAGTTTCAGGCCCCCACTGCACCCAAACAATACACGAGAGATAAAAATAACTTCCTTTATTGGGAGTGGAATTCACCGAGGATCATTTTTGTCAGTAATAAGGGTGTTCAAAAAAACGAACGTTAACCCGTTTTGGGCTGGTTAAACAGCAATACCCCCATAAAGCTCAAAAATTTGTATTTTCCGTGGATTTCTCTAAAGGAGTCTTGTAGATTTTCAAGAAAAATTTGTCACTCCCAGGCCTTGGTGTGACAATAGAAGATGGATGGACAAAATACTACGGTGAGCATTTGTTAACCCTCCACGGGCTGCTAAAAGTCAAAATTGTGATAAAATGGGCTGTTTTTGGACGCCAACAGCACGCACTTGGTGTACCACCGAGAAAGGTTCCTTCTTTTATCGGACGCAAATTTGATAGGGAAACATTTTTGATAGTGGTAAGGGTATTCAAAATTCGAAGTCTTAACCCATTTTGGACTGGTTAAAGAGAGATACCCCTTAAAAGCTTAAAATTCCCATTTTCTGTGGATTTCTCTAAAAGCAACTTGTAGGTTTTCAAGAAAAATGGACTATTCGCAGGTCTTTGTGTGACATTACAAGTTGCATGGACAAAATATTCCGGTGAGCAATTATTAACCATCTACAGGCTGCTAAGCATCGTAATTTTGTTGAAATAGGCTGTTTTCACACGCGCACAGCACCCAATGCATACCCGAGAGATAAACATAATCTACTTTGTTGGAAGTGGAATTCACCGAGGACCAAATTTGTTAGTAATAAAGGTATTCAAAAAACCAAGCATTAACCCCTTTTGGGATGGTTAATTGCAATACCCATCAAAAGCATAAAAAATCATGTTTTCCCTGAATTTCTTTACAAACGTCTCGTAGGGTTTCAAGAGAAAATGGCCGTTGATAGGTCTTAGAGTCACATTACCAGTTGCATAGATAAAATGATAAAATATTCAGATAAGCATTTGTTAATTTATGTTTTCCCTGGATTTCTTTACAAACATCTGGTAGGGTTTTCAAGAGAAAATGGCCATCGATAGGCCTTGGTGTCACATTACCAGTTGATTGGATAAATTATTCTCGTAAGCATTTGTTAACCCTCCATGGGCTGCTAAATGTCAAAGTTTTGAAAAAATAGTCTGTTTTTGAACACCAACAACAACAAATGGAAATGCAACAGAGAAACATAAGTTATTTTACTGGATGCAAAACTGACATGGAAACATTTTTGTAAGTAGTAAGTGTATTTAAAAATCGAGGTCTTAACCCATTTTTGGCTAGTTAAGGAGATATACCCCTTAAAAGCTTAAAATTCTAGTATTCTGTTGATTTCTCAAAAAAAAATTTCATGAAAACTTGACCATTCGCAGGTCTTGGAGTGACATTACAAGTTGCATGGACAAAATATTTCGGTAAGCATTTGTTAACCCTCCAGAGACTGCCAAGAATAGACATTTGGAGAAAATGGGCTGTTCTTGGGTAACCATAACACCTAATGTGTACCTGCGAGATAAACATAACCTCCTTCATTGGAAGTGGAATCACCGGCGATCATTTTTGTAAGTAATGAAGGTATTCACAAAACCAAGCATTAACCCTTTAGGGCTGGTTACAGAGCGATACCCCTCAAAAGGTTAAAAATTCATGTTTTCCGAGGATTTCTCTAAAAACATCTCGTAGATTTTCAAGAAAAAAAATGGCCATCCTCAGATCTTAGAGTGACATTACAAGTTGCATGTACAAAATATTCCAGTAAGCATTTGTTAACCCTATGCAGGTTCTCAAACATCAAAATGTTGATAAAATGAGCTGTGTTTGCATACCCACAGCACCCAAAGTTAAGAGGAGAAATCAACATAACTGGAAGTAGAATTCACTGAGAATTATTTTTATAAGTAATAGGCGTATTAAAAAAACAACCCTTAACCCATTTTGGGCTGGATAAACAACAATTATACCCATCAACAGCTTAAAATTCATGTTCTCCCTGGATTTCTCTGAAAACATCTCGTAGATTTTTAAGTAAAAATGGCCATTCACAGTTTTTGGTGTGAAATTACAAGTTGCATGAATAAATATTCCTGTTAGCACTTGTTAACCCTCTACAAATTGCCAGTCATCAATATTTTGGATACATTGGAGATAAAACAGACCATTTTCAAATAGACAGAGCACTCAATGGGTATGTGTCAAACAAACATAACTCCTTTTATCGTCATTGACTTGTTGGACGACGATATTGACATTAACCCACTCCACCGTTAATGATGGTTTTTACCTAAACAATTTGTTTATCAAATTGAGACATCTGAGATTACTATACTCACCTTTCTCATAACATCAATGAAGGAACTTCAGTGAGACAGTTAAAAACAATTCACCAGACACTGTGGGGTCATGAAAAATCATGGAATCTCATCGGGAAAAGCCATGATTCTCCAGAATCATAAAGTCTAGTTTCTTGTTGCATTTCTAATCTCTTTAGTTCCAATTCTAACTTTTTGAATTCAAGGGCATCAGTAGGTTGTGGTTCAGAGACAGGTGCCCCAGACTGAGGCAAAAGACCATCCTCAATATAATGATTAACAATGAGCTGTTTAAGTTTATGTTTGTTCAGACCAGGGGTGGCGGGTAATTTTAAAATATTGAGCAAGTTGGAATAAATCTTCCTTCCTAAGAGATTCCAAAAGGGCCAAACTAGGAGAGCTTTCAAATTCAGAAATAAATTCTGTCACAATAAATACCATGATGAAAAGGTTTGCTGGCTCTCAGATTATATAAATAACAATACTGAAATTTTCTAAGAAAGTTTAAATGTTTTGAAAGTGAGCCAAAATAATAATTGCAATATGCAAATAAAGCTTTCTTGTTATCTAATATTCAATCTCGGCAACGAGCCCCCAATTTCTGTTACGGTGTGAAAATATTAATGATATTGGTAACAGAAAGAAATCTGAGAATCAGCAACAATAACTGTGAATTTAACTATTCTGAAATTTAATTTTAAAAAATTAATATAAAAAAACAGATACAAAGATCTTTTACACTAATTGGTTTACAGAAAATAAAAACAGTGGTACTTATCAATTATTGAATTAGTCCAAAGTACAGTTTGACAGAATCCAGTAATCCAGTGGTGAAGAATCTTGTGAAAAAAGTTACCAGCTGGTAGTATTAAATCCAAGAATGTCTCTTCAGAAACAGTATCCCGTAGATTTGTAATAAAATTTTCACTTAGAAATTTCAGCAGTCTCCAATAAAATATAATAAAAATGCACTGCAAAATTCAAATGGAGTAAAAATCGAAGAAGTATTGGCGCCACAGGTAATTTCCAAATAATCCAGTAGAATCCTGGCTTCTCACAAAATAATATTATTCTGTTTCACAGAAAGTATAAATTCTCTTTCCCAAGACAGAACAAATACTCTTCAAAATTCTCTTTTGGAATCAATCTTCCAAATTCACAAAGAAGCACTGCTTCTATAATAAATGCACTGTTCTGAAATAATAATAATCTCCAATGGAAACAACTGAAGTGAGTCTTTCTGAAATGGCTTTCTAAAATGAGTTTCTGAATTCTGTTGACAAACCTTTATATAGTAACCAGATAGAATGTCCTAGAAGATGAAATGTCTACAAAGTTCTATCAGTTTCTAGGTGATTTTGCCATAATTCAAGTAAACAAGGTCCTTGACCTACTTAAACAATCAACAGCTATATGTACAATATATTAGTGTAACAAAGATGTAAACAAAGGTCACTCAGTGCAAATGAGTCAGACCAGTCAGAAAATGCAGAAAAATAACAAACTCAAAGAATTATCAACTAAGGAAATATCAATCTCAATATAATATGGGGGCTATATAACAGGTGTTTAAGGTGTTCACTCAGTCTTGTAACGGTCATTACAGTGTTCCTTAAGTTAACTTCCATTTGGTGAAATATGAAATAACTTGTCTTTTAAGATTTGATTTGTGATTGATTTGATATCGATAGCAGATACACGATTTGATTCAAGATTCAATTTGAAAAAAATTTGTGATTTGCAGATCCCTATAGGGGCCTGCACCCCTCAGTCAGAGAGGTTAGGCCACCGGTCCTAAATTTCTTAAGTGCCACCCCTGTGATCAAAGAATATCATCAAACACGAATTCACATCACATGTAATTAAATAATATAAAGTGTTAAGGCCTAAAAAAATAAAAAATCTGTTTCTCAGGCCCTCCCACATGGTCCTTTTGGCTGCCGCATGCTCTTTTTTATAACCAATTTATACCTTAAAAAAATAAAAATTAAATGGTTTATGTCTGATATTTTACCCAAGTTAAAAATATTGATGAATTTGTCCCTTGAGTGCAAGAAGGCTTTGCAATGCTTTAGCATTGCAAAGCCTTCTTGCACTCAAGGGATGAAATACACCACCACCCATGCTATTCTGTAGATTATGAGGCCTAAAACTTGAACCATGAACATGAACTTTTGATGGCAAAGAAGAAATTACTGAAATAAAAAACAAAATAAAAAAATGCTCGCCCGCATGCAATTTCTCAAATAATGGCCTGAGAAACAGAAGATCTACTTTGTGTGGCCTAATAAATTAATTTTTAAGTCTAAAGAATTGGTGGGGTTTTGTTATAGTTTGATTTCAATGGAAGGGAGAGTGGGATGTTATAGTTTTAATTTGAATGAGGAGGGGGGAGGAGGGGGTTAAAGAGGGGTATTGTTAGGGGTTAATGTCAGTCCCCCTTGAACAACATTTGGTACAGACCTGCACATCACACTTCTCTAGTCAATCTGTACACTGTCCTAAAGCATGTACAGCAAGTTCACAGTTGTCAAAGGACTTCAACCAAATGCAAACACACTCAAGCCACATATGTGTCTGGTTTGTAAATTGGGTGTGTTGTTTTGAAATTTTGATATCCTGTCATTGTGTTCAAAAGTGGAAATTTCTCTAAGGTTTCTGCCCAAGTTGATGCCCATTCATGATTTATAATCAAGTCAAATATGTCATCAGGTTCTACAGGAATGTGGCATAATTGTTCATTTTGAATATGCTGTTTACAGATGTCACTTTTGGGTTGTGCATCACTGTTCCAGTTTATGGGTATTTTTGCAAATATCTGTGTTGGTTAATCTTCGGTTGTTGCAGCAGGGTTCAACCCTCAGCAATCAGCAGTGCCGAGGAAAATGCTGAGGAAACTAAAAATATCCACAGCAAAAATACTGCCAAGGATAGCTTCTTCAGAAAGACTTGTGGTGGGAGAAATTGCACAACTTCCAGGTCACACAAGGAATCTAACCATATGGTTTGTACTACACTGTATTGCTAATCTTACAGTTTACAGTACAAGTTGCAGAATAACCACTAGAAATTGTGTGTTCTGCTTCCTCTGTAGAGCTGGGAGGTTACTGAATTTTGGGTCAGTTTCGGTTACAACTCGGTTTTTAATAAAAGAGTCGGGTTATGGTTTCGGTTTTTTTATTAAACAGATTCTAAACCAAAATAACAGAAAAAAATTAAGTTGTATGAACTAAATAATGATTGAATAAACTCTCCCTGAGTGTGTAAAAACTTTGTCAAGTCGTTGACACTTGGAAATAATATAAACGAACTTTAAGGACGAACTCTCGCTGTCTCTCCGAAGTTAATTAAAAATAATTTGTAGCTAACACAATGAGTCACTAGCAGAAATTGGGTTAATAGTTGAGCTAATTTCAGCTAACAGAACGTAGGGGGGGGGGGAGTTTTATCAGTTTTGATAAAGTGTTCCCATATAGGGCTCTTCTCTACCGTAATTGTCGCCATTTTTTCAGAAAAAAACACGTAAAAAAGTAATTCTCACGTGACATTCAAATAACCAAGAAAGTCGGTTTTTCAGTTTATCGTCGGTCTCGGTTGTCGCTTATTTTTTCATAACCGAAACCGAGTTGTTTTTCGGTTAACCTCCCAGCTCTATTCCTCTGTGTTGATAACATCAGAATCTGAAATCAGTTTCTGGAAAGCTCTTACAGAGCTTTCCAGAAACTGATGTCAGATTCTGGTGTTATCAACACAGAAGCAGTGAGATACTTAGTTTGAGTATATGCTGAATCTTATTTTCACCCATACTATACATATTGAGCAAGTCGCCTGCTCACTTCCAATGTTTTTTCTCAGATTTCACATTGTTTACCCCACACTGTTTATGATATTGGCATGATCTAAATTGAGTGAAAGATTCTGCACACTGATTGTGATTATATACACATGTATCTCAAACTACTTTCACATATTAAATATACTTAAAATTTTCACTCACCACATACCACATATACATGGCAATAAAGACTATGCCCTGCCCCCTTGATGATTTTTAGACAATCGAACAGGCTTTACAGAAATTGCCGTAGAAACTTTCCACAGCAATTTTTTTGCTGAGGAAAGAAGGATGAAGTACCAGGACTGAGGGTTGGTGATTCTTTTTATCAGATTTTTGGGATTTAACCCTTAAAAGGTTATTTCCGACTTTTCCGATCTCAGAACAGGTGCTCTTAACATGCCATCACAAGTAGGTTCTGCTTACAATAAACGAATTACATTGACAGTGGTTTCTAGTCAAGTCTTGGCTGCCTGTTAAGGCAGCCAAGACATGACTAGAAATCACTGTTAAGCCACTGGACATGTATAGGCTGTGTTCAGTTGTGAATTCAGGATAACTGTCCAGACCCTTTAGGGTTAAATCAATTTATTTCATTTTTATTTTCATACCATCAATTATTCACCAGAGGCTAGTTTTTTGCACAAGATTCCTATAGATAAGACAAACAGAGTGCACTGGTAGCAGGTGGTTTCAAAAGTGACCCAAAGAATGGACATAAATAACTGATACTAAAACATTTACCTGTATTACCCCTATTTCAGTCATTGGGGTGGCATGAGGGGAAGAATTTCAGATTACATTTGGCATAGAAAACACAGTATAGATGGAAATTGAGAGGAATAATTGAAATGTTTTCTCATTGTCACAGCATTGCTTGAAGGAAGATGACTTCTTGAAAATCATTTTTGCTACTTTCAACATTCTTAAATCACTGATCCTTGTTCTCAAGAGTTGATTTCATATTTTTTGATGGGTTCATTAAAAGATTATCTTCTATATGATTTAAAATCTATGTTCACTCTATTCATATGAGTTGAAAACAAAATAAACGTGTTAAACTTATTCAGGAATATTTAATGAACCTACAGCACATTCCAGTAGTCACAACAAAGTGGGAAGTATATTCCCACTCTACAAATTAGTTTTAACTGTCATAGACACTGTCTAATTACTGTATTTCAACAGTTAATATGCAATCCATCTTGTTTGTGCTCATTTCCAAGTTGTTTGAAAATATTCCTGACAATTTGTATTTTTTTCATATAAATCAATGATTTAAAAAAAAAATCACTGATTTAAATCATGATTTAAATTGACTTATTTAAATCAACCAACCCTGTCTGTGTTGCAGCCAAATTTTTCATCTCTGCCCTGGCTTTTGGTTATCATGACAACTGTCTCCAGGACTGAATCACAGTCATGGTCATGCTTCTGAATCACGATCATGGTCATGCTTCTGTACCTGAAAGTCAAAGCTCAGTGATGGTTTGCCTGCCTGGGAATAACCCGCGAATGACCATTTAGGTTTATGTGTGGGTTACATTAATTGTAAAATATGAGAACAAACTACAAGTTATAACAAAGTAATACAACATAACTTTATTAAATTACTAATCTCACATGTTTTAATACCATAAAGACTTGAAAATCTTTTGGAACTACCTCAATTCAAAGGTTGAGTGTTGCATCCACGTATGAACTGAATGGCATTCTGTTCCATCTTAAAAGAATTTTGGCCAAAATAAATAGCAACAACTAGTGTGTCATCTCACTTCTTCGAGGTCAAGCCTGGCATTTTTAGGAGAGCGATTTATTCGCTCGCCTACTGCTCGCCTTAAAAAAATTGAGGAGAGCGAAAATAGCCCTCCTAGCCTTAGAAAATAATGATCACCACAACAGCCTGTTCCTAAAACCCACAGGTTTTCAGATCTCAGCTATGTTAGTGGTCTCTGCAAAATGGCCATACTGCCCCTCCCACACCTCCGGACCTTCAAGGCCCAGAGGTGTGGGAGGGGCAATGTAGCCGTCTCACAGAGACTACCTTGTTAGCAGCACCAAATAAAATGTACAAAGCCCACAGGGCAGAATTCATTAATAGTACAACTTCATTTTGCCACTTTTAGCTTTTGTTGGCTTGAGGAGAGCTAATCGCTCACCACGGCTATGTGAGGAGAGCGATTTTTAGCCCTCCTGCATTTTTAAGAATGCCAGGCCTGCGAGGTCATGCATTAGTTGTTGATATTTATGTAGGTGTAAATCCTGTTAAGATAAAAAAAAAAAAAAGTATGACTGGCGTTGAGAAGGCGGGGAAGGATCACAACACCCTGTTTCCTTCAGGTTTCCACAGTGCTATATAGCATAATCTACCAATGGGTTATGATATAAGCCATTCATTTCCAGGTCTGGTTTTGAGTCTTCCCTTGCATCCTTTATTAAACTTACAACCCCTCCAATATATTGCTTAATTGGCAGTGTTGAGTTTGTTAGACATAAAACTATTATAGCATAGTTTCTGTCTTCCTTTGTTGTCTGTTATAGTTACATTGCCTTTATTGCCATTGTCTTTATTACCTACATTCTTTACAGATATATTCAACCAGATCTTTTCACAAGAATCGTAACACAAAATTTATTTTTTCAATTTTTGCCTCCTAAACATAGCTTACGATCGCTCAGTGGAACAAGCATGTCAAGGTCATTCAAATTAGTGGTCATAAGCTATGTTTTTGAGGCAAAAAATGAAAATTTGGGAGTCTCTCAAGAAATTTTTTACCATGTTTTGTTCTCTAATTGTTGAAGGTAAACTGAGATAAAATGAACCTATTCCAACTGTTTCAGTGCTAATAATAATAATCTGATTAACATAAAATACTGAAGCTCACTAATACTGTAAGTTTTCATTGCTCTGAGAGAAAGCTTTTATATGCCACACAATTGTGAATAGCAAGTCAGATAACAGCACCTGAAAGCAAAGATATTCAAAGCTTCTTTGATAATCGTAGGACTGTTAGTATGTATTAACTACACCCACAATGCTTTAATATCTTCCAAAATGGAAGCTTTATATTTATCACTTGAACATAATTTTAAATGTTGAATCAGAAACATTAACTCTCCTCTTGACAGTATGGTCATCATATCAGAGCTTATTCACATCTATATCAGGCAAGGGTACTGGAAGCATCCAAGGGCAAGGGGGCAGAGGTATCAAAAAGGGCTCTCGACTCTGGGTATGAGTTAAGATCGGGAGTTGACAACGTATAATAAATTGTAATGTGACACTGAATAACATTATATCAGTGACATTATATATGGTCCATTGTGAGGAACAGGGTGCAATCTGCAATGCTTTAGCTTCAGCAATGCTTTAGCATATATATAAAGCTTTAGAACTTTAGAACTCACCCTGCAGATCATATACCTTCTTTCTTTGTGTTTATCAACCAGCCTCCATCATATTTCTGATCTCCAACCACCCCATTGGCATTGGCACACGTAAAGTGTGTTAGAAACAACTCATCAATGTTCTGGAAATTTTGGCCAGTGAGGATAATTTTCAGCATAAATAAATAATATTTCATGTTTTCTGACATCACTCATGGACAGATTTGGTGAAATTTGATGGAAAGAGTTGACTAGAGTTAAGTGTTCATATAACGAGTGCTGAAGGAATATCAGGTATGTTATAGGTTCCTATGGACCATATCAGAATCGATATAGCCTTGGTAAACAAAAATACAATAAATGTAGACTCAATTCCTATTTAATTGAGTAACTGCCAATGTTTAATTGTTAGGTAAGAAGTGAATTTTTCCGATGACCATTTTTTAAAAACGAAAAAAAAACAGATTTTGATTGGGATCACTTGTTTGCAGTGAGAGGCCTTTGAAATCTCATAGCTTTGAAATACATGTACATGCAAGATGTTTTCTGTGTAAGTATTGTTGCATAGTAGCTATTTTTAGCTAACCAAGTGTTTACTTAGGTCAATTACTTCACTGGTAATTATATTGGCTCCAACAATATTTTTTATAACAGTTAATTACCATTTTTTACTCTATAAACTTATCATCCTGAGAAACAAAATCTCCATCTTGACGTGAATTAAAATGGGAGACATTCAAAATGGGTCTGGGTCAGCACAGTAAGGGGTAAGGGACCTTCCCCTCATCCCAGCTATGGGCCTTTACTTACCCTGTAGGCCTAGAAATTATAATTTGTCCCTGTTTCATTATTTTCCTTCCTTCAGACACAGACAAGTTGTGCTTTGGAATTGTAAGAACACTTTGAAGAAACAAAAAGTTGTCATCCCCCCCCCCCCCCCCCAAATGGTTATATTAAGTTTTAAAAAAAATGGTGAACCTAATTTTTCCATAGTCTAAATTTAAATATTAAAAACATGATAATAAAGAACTGTGACTGAAATTTTGAATGAGAAATGGATAAAACAAAAGGTTCATGAGACCCAGAGAAGACCAGGTATTTTTTTATCTAACTTACAGAACCCCCTATTCTAATTTTGTAAGTTTTACTTATGACTACTTAATTATTCTTCATACTGATGGTTGCCATAGAGACGTTTGAAAGTTAATTTGCAGTATGAAAGTTTGGAAACTGACTTGTTTTAAGAATGATTATCAATATCACTTCAGTGAATTGTGGCAGAGTACAGTCAATCATATATTATTAGCACTTGTAGTCCTTGCCAGTCCACTTTAAACATAATTTCCCAGTATTTTCATACCTAGCTTTTTGGAATAATTACCTAAACTGTGAGTATGTTGGTTCACATGAAAAAATTCTGACAACCCACACCCTTTGTGGTGTCTTTCTAGCGTATCAGTTGTCTCCCATGATATGCTGGTCAGTCGTCTGTCAAGGGCACATTGCAAAGAACCACTCCGCGAGGTATTATTCATGTTTAAAAGAGATTGAATGAACCGAGTCAATTCTATGATGCATAACTCAACAGGAAACATTTGTGTCGAGCTGTGTGTTGTCTAATATCAAGAAAGAAATCGCGGTTTATGGTGCTTGGATGTTGATGTAGCTACTCTTCAACACATTAATTTATCCACCATACATGGATCTGGAAACAAATGAGACAAATTTGAATAAAACAGGACACAGAAATCACTGTCTCAGTAAATTCAAATTTGCATTTAAGTTGTGGTGAAATTGGGAATAGACCTCCTTGCAATAGAACTATCAGAATTATTGTAAGGGCACTGAGGAGAAAATACGTATACAATTCACTTGACAGCCACCACACTTTCATGTAAATGCCGTTAGGAAAGTGAACCAAGTATTAATGAGAACATCATCTAATAGTAAAAATGGATTCCAGTGCAATGGTCCAGTGATTTAGGTGTTGGACTCCTCCTTAATGCCTAGGCGGGATTGCCGACGGTTCGATTCCCGTCTGAGGATCAGAAAATCAGCATTTCAAATTCTTCGAAAACATGACTGTGTCCTTCAATAAGATAGATAAGATAGGATAGTTTTATTTTTACCACAATGGCCCACATGGGGTACACATACTGCTCGATTTTGAATGACTCGAATCCCATCGAGCAAATGAGCACATACGACTCTTAGCCTCATTTCGGTATTTGAGGATACCTATGACCGAGTATTGTATTATTTGAGGATACCTATCAAGGATACCGTCTCGAGAATTCCTTTTCGTCGTATGAGGCCATGAGAGCCATGAGAAGAGCCCTCAATGAGGTCTAATTTGCTATCCCTCTTAACCTCATTTCCTTTGAGGGCATGAAAAATTCTCCCAAGGAGGCCTAATTTACTAGCCGTCTTAGTCTCATTTCGGTATTTGTGAATACCTTTGGCCTGGTATTGTATTATTTGAGGATACCTATGGAGGATACCTTTTGGATAATCCCCTTTTTAGTCATATGAGACAATGAGGGCTATGAGAAAAGCCCTCAATGAGGGACAGAGATAGGACAATCCATATATCGTAAAAATTGACAATAAAAGTTCTAGTGAAGTTTGAGCAGGTGTTTTAAAAGTTTGTAGTGTATTTCATTGGGACCAGTGGCAGTATCCTTTGCTCTATGCAAAGAGTTACTCAACTCTTCCATAGAGAAAGGTTCATTTTAATCCCCTAAATTATTGGAGATAAATTTAATCTTTTGTTATTTATGTTGTTTTTTAATTTTGATGAATTCTGGATTACAATTTTCAGACGACGAATGTTTAGAAAATGTGGAGGCAAATTTGTGTGAAATTTCTTTTTGATGTGATTAGTGTGTTGTTATCTTTCAGATGTTGTACAGTTGATTTTGGTTCTTTTCCTTTAATTTTTTTAATCATTTTCCAAAATTTGTTGATAGGGGTGTTTTGGTTAAGTTTGGAAACATAAGTTTCCCAAGAAGTTTTTTTGTTTTGTTTTATAAGTCGTCTTGTTTTTGCCCGATTTATGCGTAGTTTATCTAAATTATGTGTGGTTGGTGACTTGTTAAATTCACGTTCAGTTTTCTTACGATCCTTTATAGCCTGTTTACATTCATTATCAAACCATCAGTGGTTTGGTGAAACGTTTCGGATTTGCCGAGGTTTTAGGGATGACTCGTTTGCAATGTCAAGCAGCTCGTTTGTAAAATGTTCTATTTGGTCAGCACTATCTTGAAATTTCTCTCGTGTGAGGCGCCCAGAACAAAGCGATGAGAAAGTGCCCCAGTCAGCTTTTTTTTAAAGTTCCACTAGGACACTATCTCATCATCCACCGGAACTACACTCTCCAACACAACCGGAAAGTGGTCACTCCCACACAAGTCATCTACCTTCCAAGAATAATCGAGGAAGACAGAAGGGAATGCAATTGTAATTTGAGATCAATTGATGTATACGAACCAGATGCGGGGTGCACATAAGTGTCTGAACCATCATTAAACAAACACAGATCATATTTTGTAATGAATTCTTCTACAGTTTTACCCTTTACATCTTCTTCACTGCAGGAATTTCCCCAAAGGGGGCTATGTGCGTTAAAATCACCCAACAAAATGTATGGAGTTGGGAGTTGTTGGACCAGCAGCTCACGATCCTTCAGTTGTAGGGTTTTACTTGGTGAAACGTAAATAGAACATAATGTAATTGTCTTGTCTAAAGTTAGGCGTACCGATAAAGCCTGTAAATTCTGTTTCTTGTATTGTAAATGCTGTTACTAAAGATGGAATTGTTCCTTTGAGCCATGTGAACTGAGTCTGGTATTCTACTGATTGAGTTGATACTTTTTGTGAAAATTTTGCAGCATATAAAGGTGATGAAATATTCATACCAGGTTACGATATATCTCTGGCCTCTTTAAAACTTACTTGCTTTTCTCATTTTATTCTTTGTATAGTTTTTTTCTTTTTTCCAGGCAGGACAATCTTTGAATGATGATATGTGATTGCCCTGACAGTTTACGCATTTAATAGCATTGGTACATGGCTCATCTTGGTGTTGTTGGACACATTTATAGCATACTGCTTGACCCCTGCAGTTGTTTTGTCCATTTTGGCACTTGAAGCATCGAAGTGGATTTGGTATATATAAATCCACTTTGATGCTCATATAACCAACTTTGATTGATTTTGGTGGTTGGGCTGAATCAAATGATAAAATATAAGTATTTGTTTTGATGACTGATCCATTTTTTTTAATTTCAATATTTTTCACAGCTGTTACGCCTTGTGATTCAATTTCTTTCTGTATTTCAAGTGTGTCAATTCCTGCTAATTCCCTTGTTCTAATTACACCCCTGCTGTTATTAAGTGTTTTATGCGGGAAAGCATTCACCCCCCCCCCCCCCCCCCCCCATATCTGCTAGTTTTCCTGTATTCAGTAGATTAATTGCTTGGGCCTCCCTTATACATTCTATGAGTATTGCACCAGTTCTCAGCTTTTTAACATTCTCAACAGTGCCAGCAATTCCTTTAATAGCTTTTTCTAAGGCAAAAGCGTTTATATCAGTTGCCTTTTTACTTGAGTCAGCTGCATATATTATCACAAATTTTTTGCCATTTACTCTGAATCGTTTAAATCTTTGATCTGAGTCAGAATCACAACCATCTAAAAGTAAATCTCTTCCACGTTTAAGTTTTTTGGTGTTTGTTCTATTCATGTTTGTATTGGTTTATGATTCATTGCCCCGGCTCCCACCCACCACGGAGTCCAACAAGGCGTAGAGTTACTGCTATGCAGTGAACCCACCAGGCCGCCAATATTTCCACATACTTGAAATGGAGCAGTATACTCGGCCAGTGTTGATGCCGAAGCATACCACTGACCGATTGACCCATGTGTGGGAGTGCCATGTCTTCAGATGCCGGTCATTCAACAAATCACTGTACAAAACCCTGTAATTAAAGTTGCCTCTTGTAAGCAAACAGACAGCGCAGCAAAACCAAGTATTTGCTAAAATCAATGTATTTAAAAAACTACACAATGTCAATAATGATATGTGATTAAAAGAAATGACATTGAATGACCACCAAATCCCCCCCCCCCCCCCCCGGCGTGACACCTGATTTTTTTTTTGTTTTGTTGGGGGGGGGGGGGGGGGACTCCAGATTGCCCAGAACGGACCATCCGACCATCCATCTACTCCCGAGGTTGGGGCCAAAGCAGTGTATTGAATAGGTACCTCCATGATAGAGATCAGGACCAAAGCGGTCTTGGCGACCTGGTCTCCGTCCTAACCGGGACCCAGTCTGTTCTCAACTGCCAGGATTCCTTCCTCCGGGGCCTTCGGAACGCACCTTATGGGAAAACAAGGTGACTGCAAGATGGTGTTAGCAGGGTTGACCACTTTGGTCCGGGGTTGCATATTTTTTTTATATTTCGCAGCAAACCAGCTCAATTGAGCAAACCTGCTAATTAAAAACCAGCAAACCTGCCCAACCGAGCAGGCCGTCCTCTATCCGCCACCTGAGGACCCACCTAGTAGGGGACGGTCAAACCCTCCTAGGGGATATTTGATAAAAGTGAGATATATGAAGAAATGTATTTTTATTTTCATCAAAAAGACAGTTGAGGCATTGCACTGTGACATCTGGTGAATGATTTCAGCAATAGTCGGGTGTCTGATAAGCACACATTCCACGCACTGAGCTGTAGAAGACACGGACGGGCAGTCAGAGAATTTACCACATTCAGTCAAAGACCTCAATACTTCATAAATCCTCCTTGGTTCCCGAGACAAGCGCGGATCCGACGTGGCATACTCCTCACCAAACGTCCAATATCAGCTTGACTGATGTCATTCCATTCTTCCTGCAGTGCAGCGGCGAGTTCCTGGACAATTGTAGGGGGCTGTTGGCATTGTCGTACACGCCTGCCAAGCATACCCCAGACATGCTCGATTGGTGAATGGTCTGGATTTAGTGCTGGCCAAGGCAGTGTAGTGATGTTCTGCTCCTGGAGGAACTCTGTAGCGACTCCGGCCTTGTGTGCTCTTGCATTGTCATCTTGGAAAATGAATCGACGGCTGTGACGTCGTGCAAATGGCACCAGATGAGCTGCGAACATGTTGTCACGGTAGTACTGCCCTGTGATACACCCTTGGATGACACATAATGCTGTTCTGCTTGTCATGGTTATGCCTCCCCACACCATAACCGATCCACCACCAAAACGATCGTGCTGCCTACTGGTTACATCATGGTATCGTTCGTTCCGCCGACGGCACACCCTGTTTCGCCTGTCGTGTAAGTCGAAAGTGAACCTCGATTCATCGGAAAGCATGATGTTGCTCCGACGAGTGTCACAGCGCTGTCGTGCTCCGCACCAATTACGCCTTGCTGCAATGTGACGTTCAGTCAAACGTGGAATTATTTGAGGTCGTCGAGAGTACAAATTCCAATTGTGTAGGCGATTTCAGATAGTCTGACCACTGACTCACACATCTGTCGATCAGTGCAGCTGCTGTCCAATTTCTGAGGCACTTTGATGGCAATTACGTAATGCTGTGGTTTGGATGAAACGATCCTGGTTAGCAGTTGTCAGCCTTGGACGACCTGACCAATGTCTGTCATCAACATTGCCTGTCTGATGGTAGTGTGACCACAACCTGCTAAACACCGATTGAGTAACGTTGAGAATTTGAGACACTGCAGTCTGTCTGTTGCCAGCTTCCAACATGCCAACGGTATGTAAACGTTCATCAAGTGTCAGTCTTCGCATACCTCAAAAGTTACGTTACGACCAGAAACTATTGATGAAGGAGTTTATACCAAGAAAAGAGCGATAAGACCTCCGAAAAAGCCCGACCAGTACAAATGAAAATTTAAAAATGTACCCCACAGACATTAATGTGGCACTCGTGCAAAAAACTGCACGAAGTTTTCGTGGCCGGTGACATTCATGATCCACACTAAACTTAGTAACATACTGATGTGTCCAATCACACGTATCCAATACCATTTTCCGAAAATATCAACATCAGTTTGGATATCCCCTATTGTTTTTTGAATAGTATATTAATCACAGTAAAAGGACAATGACATTTCAATTTGGACTTATTGGACATTTATCTTAATCATTTTTGATTGTTGTCAGTCTAGCATCAATTCCTTCTTAAATTTAACTTCAACAAAATTTATTGCAGGGTTTGTCACATCTCAAAGGAAGAAAATCTATATCACTCACTGTCAAGGACCTTTCTTGAAAAATTTTGAACACTTTCCAAACCCTTCATCAAAATTTATTTTATCATCTCTGATATTTGAATATATACCACTTTACAATATTCATGCCTGTATCACAACCAATAACACCTGTACCTGACACTGATTCTTGGTAAGCTCTCATAGAGAGGTCCTCAATGATCAGTGTCAGGTGGACAGATTTTGATCAGTTATTTATTTAGTTAGTGGGGTTTAATGACACTTTCAACAGCTTCGGTCACCTAGGGTTGGACAGTTTTACGGGTGAAGTGCGGAGTATCAGGACAGAACCACTGAGTGGTGGAAAGCAACAGTCAGATTTCCCAACTCTGCAAAAGCAGGGTTAGAATTTGTTGAAGGCAAGTGCACCATCGACATGCAGTAAGCCTTAGTTAGAGCTGGTGGTTTTCGGTTCAGTCCTGTTTTTTGCAGCAAATTGGGAAACCAAACCGCAAGACCAACTAAAAAACGACCAAATGGTTTTCCTCTATTTGTGCATAAGCTGATCAAACTACCTTACTGGGAGCAAATTGGACTAGTCACCCCTATGAACTCCAGTCACTTAGTCTATTTGGCAAAAGGGTAAATATGTCATGTTCTTGTCACATTTTCTTCCTCAATAAGGAAGAAAATGTGACAATTATAACACTATATCGACTAAATAAGCTTTATTCATTTGTTGTCCTAATTTATGTGTTTTTTCTGTAGCATTATACTTAGCAACTGATCCTCTAGAACAAGCCAGAAAATAAGCAGACTGTCTTCTGCAAAATGAGGTCCCCAGAGGGTGAATTTAGTGATGCTACCCTGCATAGCATGGTAGCATCACTAAATTTACCCTCTGTGAACCTCAGTCTGAATCAGGGTCTCAAAACTAAACAGAAAGAGGTACCAAGAAGAAAAATTGGCCCACTGTATGGGATAGCATTATCAAATTCACCCTCTGGGCACCTCATCCTGCAAATGTCAGACTGCTTATTTTCAGGAATTATACTTAGCAACTGATCCTCTGGAACCACTAAGAATGATCAAAGGGAAGTTGGGCTGAACTCAATGGTAGTATTTACAGAAAGTGCCTTTTGTAGTGAGTGGTGCCACTCAAAAAATTGCAGTTTATTTTCCAAATTAAGGAGCCTGAAGTGTTATGTACTATATGTTCATGTTCTTAACGCATAAAAAACAGAACTGAAACTAAGGTTTTTTGCTGAAACCGAACAGAATCTGTAAAAAATTAAAACCTCCCAGCTGTAGCCTTAGTACACAGCACCCCCATAAGTCCACATGGGCAATCAGGATTACAGGGCTTGCAAAAAGACACAACAAAATTAACGCTGGTCAGGACCAAACCATTGATCTTTTGGTTTAAAGTTCAATGGTCTATCCAATAACACACTGCATATGAATGAATAATTTAAAAGTTCATGTATCCAACAAACCTGTGATGGTTTACACTAAATGAAAGTATCAGTGACACTGTACCTTAACTTGACTGTGTGTAGTGTTTGATGAAAAGGGTAATGTTCAATGTTCATGAAAGGATTATGAAATAAAACAAGAATTGTGTTAATTGAGAATATGTTAAGTTCTGAACTCTACATGCTATGTTTTCAACAAGAATAGTTTGAGGTGTAGACTGTACTAAAGAACTGAAGCCTGGGTTGAAGTGGCCCTCACAGTTAACGTATGTCAACCAAAGCTCTAGTAAAATCATTCCAAAAACTACCTGTAGAGTATAGTAGAAGAATTAGGTCTGTACAGCTCTCATGGTTGATTGATCTGAATCAAAATGGGAAATTCATCCCAACATTCATTCAAAAATCCATCTGGACATCACAACACCAAGTCACTTAACCAAGTTGCAACAAAATCACCTCATAAATATGACTTATAGGCTTTGTCAAAGGTTTTAAGAGCAAGGGCTAGTGAGGCCCTCACTGTTGACCAATATGACCAATTTAGACCAAAATACATGTAGGATGCTCTCATCCAGTCATCAGACCAAGTCCTACTACCAAGTTACAATGAAATTGCATCATAAATATGACCTGTGGACAGTGGTAAATAAAGACTTTAGGATTTGAACCTGCACAGCTGTCACAGTTGACAGATCATAACCAAACTAGGATGTTCTTATCTAGACATATTACAAAAAGAAAGGATGTTCCTTGTTTATGAAAGGATTATTAAATGAGACAAAAATTGTGACAATTGACAACACGTTAAGTTCTGTCCCTTACTGTTCATGCATTCAACAAGAATAGTAAGGGGTATAGACTGTGATAAAGACATTTAGACTGAAACTTGAGAGGCAACCATGGTTGACTGATCTCAACCAAAATAGGGCAACAGGATGAAATAACTACATACCATACCAAGTCATCCTACCAAGTTACAATGAAATCCATTCATAAATAAACCTGTAGACAGTGCTAAAGGAATCTAAGTCACATACCCATGCTGTGGTAATGGCTGACCAATTGTCACCAAAATAGGACAGTCTCATCCAGATATCATACTGAGTCATCCTACCAAGTGACAATGAAATTGCCTTATAAATATGAACTGTAGACTGTGCTAAACAAATCCCTGTCACATACCTGTGTGGCCATCATGGTTGACTGATCACAACCAAAATAGGACGTTCTGATCTAGACATTATACTGAGTCATCCTACCGATTTACAATGAATCCCTTCATAAATGTAGACTTTGCTAAAGGAATCTAGGTCAAGTGCCCCTGCAGCCATCACAGTTGACCGAACCTAACCAAAATAGGAGGTTCTCATCTAGACATTATACAGAGTCATCCTACCAAGTTACAATGAAATGCCTTCATAAATATGACCTGTAGACTGTGCTACAGGTTTTTGGATTTCATCATGGTTGACCGATCGCAACAAAAATGTGACGTTCTCATCTGGACATGACTTTGAACGAAATTTAGTGATGATCAGACAAGAACTATGGGGTGTAGCCTGCGCTACAGAAAATGTGAACAGACTCACAGACTAACAGACTTCTGCACGTACGATGGCAATAGCTTATCTTGACTTAGTCAAGTTAAGCTAAAAATTGGTGATGACCTTAATTGTCCTGCATTGTAATTGTGCTCAGTCAAACTAAAACATATTTATCAAGGACCTTTCATGAATTTTCTGAAAAATATCTTGAAGTTCAAGCACTTTCCAGGGACTTGAGTTTCATATTCAAAATTTAAGCATGTTCAAGAAATTTCAAGGACCAATACAAATTGTGAAAACTTTGAACAGAAACCTGCATTTAATCAAGTAAATTGTTTGTTTGTTTGTTTATTGGGGATTAAAGACAGTTTCAACAGCCAGGGTCACATAGTGCTGGATAGGTTTATGAGGGGAAGAAGCTGGGTACCTGGAGAGAACCACCAACCAACAGCAAGTAAAGAGGACTATCTAACTTACTAACCCTACATGAGCAAGGTTAGCATAGGTTGAAGGTAAGAGCACCCTCATTGTGTCCTATTGCCTAAGTACACATTGTCACTATTTTCCCACATTCGAAATTGGATTGAAGTGTCTTGCAGAATGCAGATGACGTGGGTCAGGATCGAATTGTTGACCTTTCGATCTCAAGTCCAATGTTCTAACCAATAAGACACCACATATAAATGAATAATTTAAAAGTTCATGTCTCCAATAAACCCATAACTGTTTACACTTAAAAATTAGTGATGACCTGAATTGTCCTGTGTGCAGCATTGTAGTTGTGCGGCATGAAAATGACAAATTCATGGTAATTTGTATATTTTTATACTTACCAATGGCCCAGACATAGCTGGTGCTAACTCTAAAATATCCATGGCTAAACACAAATTTTGCCCCCCAGTCCCCAAAATTTGCATCAAAAACCAAAAATTTCATGTCCTATGTGGCCCTCCATATATTTGACATCTGCGCATGCGCAGTGTCAAGGAAGTACCGAAATTGCCGCTAAATATCATTCCTTCTGTAGTGCCTGCTAAATGTTATAGTCAGCGGGGAGGTATGAGTGCCCACTCATGGGAGGGCCGTCTACATCTGGGACACAGTAACCAATGGCCCAGACACAGCTGAATGGTAAATAGGTTGGAGGGCCTAGGACATAAAGGAAAATCCAATTACTCAATCACTTCTAAAAGAATATCTCCTACAGGAGAATAGGAGAGAACGGAATTAAATATGTCTTTCATATTTATTTAAACAAGAGCGCATGTATCGCTGAAGCAATACAATGTCCTCTACCGGACTAATGAGCATTAATAATTATACAAATGTTATAACCTAGATGTGATCAGCATGAATTCCGTTGAAGCATTTCCAAAAAAAGTCCATAAAACTGATATTTTGGCACTTTCCATATTTCCAAGGGCCATAACTCACACAAGAATAATGCAATCAGCATGAAACTCAAACTTGATCTGTAAGTCATCGTTCTATAGTAGGTTACCAAGAATGAAATCATTCAGTTGAAGCATTTCCAAAAAAAGTCCAGAAAACTAAAGTATGACTAACAGACTGACGGAAGAACAGAGTGCAAATGAAACTTGATCTGTAAGTCATCGTTCTATAGTAGGTTACCAAAAATGAAATCATTCCGTTGAAGCGTTTCCAAAAAAAGTCCGGAAAACTAAAGTATGACAGACAGACTGATGGACAGATGGACAGAGTGTAAATGAAACTTGATCTGTAAGTCATCGTTCTATAGTAGGTTACCAAAAATGAAATCATTCCGTTGAAGCGTTTCCAGAAAAAGTCCGGAAAACTGATATTTTGGCACTTTTCCATATTTCCAAGGGCCATAACTCACACAAGAATAAGGCAATCAGCATGAAACTCAAACTTGATCTGTAAGTGATCGTTCTATAGTGGGTTACCAAAAATGAAATTATTCCGTTGAAGCGTTTCCAAAAAAAGTATGGAAAACAGATATTTTGGCGCTTTTCCATATTTCCAAGGGCCATAACTCACACAAGAAAAATGCAATCAGCATGAAACTCAAACTTGATCTGTAAGTCATCATTCTATAGTAGTTTATCAAAAATGAAATCATTCCGTTGAAGCGTTTCCAAAAAAACACCGGAAAACTGATATTTTGATGCTTTTCCATATTTCCAAGGGCCGTAACTCACACAAGAATAAGGCAATCAGCATGAAACTCAAACTTGATCTGTAAGTCATCGTTCTATAGTAGTTTTCCAAAAATGAAATCATTCCGTTGAAGCGTTTCCAAAAAAACTCCGGAAAACAGATATTTTGGTGCTTTTTCCCATATTTCCAAGGACCGTAACTCACACAAGAATATTGCAATCAGCATGAAACTCAAACTTGATCTGTAAGTTATCGTTCTATAGTAGTTTACCAAAAATGAAATCATTCCGTTGAAGCGTTTCCAAAAAAACTCCGGCAAACTAAAGTGTGACTGACAGACCTACAGACTGACAGACCTGCAGACTGACAGACTGATGGATGGACAGAGTGCAAATCTATAGTCCCCTCTGGCGATGCTGGTAGGGGACTAATAAGAAAGACATAACACCAACAATGTAATTGAGCATAACTCAATATATATTTCTCCATTTGATGCCAGCATAACCCATTATGCTAATTCCATGAAGGGAAGTCAATATATAAAGATAGTCCAGAGAATGAGACTCTTTATACTCATTTAAAAGTGTCCGAGGATTGTATATTAATGTGTGTTTGACATGTGACATATACAAATGCTTCACACCGAGCTACACTTTAAAAATATTACATAAATGACATCATAATTGCTTCCACTGAGCTACACATTAAAACCATCCCAGTACCGACTCAGAGTTACTGACACTGGAGGAGGTCTTCGCTTGCTTTTCACCATAAAGCCAGGTGGTATTAAGGGCCCCCCCTTTCCCCTTGTTCTGGGTCACTTAACCGCAGAACGAAGAGGGCAGCAGAACAGCGTCAATGCTGGAACGGAAAGCCTAAATAACTATAGCTGTAAACCTTTAGTGGACGAGATTCTGCACAACAGATAAAGGACCTAAACTTCTAAGGTCACAGGAGATGGACTCTATATTTCTAAGGTAAAACTTGGTGAATGCAGAAGGCTGTGTCCAGTACACAGCTTTCATGAGATCAGTAATGGCTATACTGTGAGAATAAGCACAAGAAGTTGACAGCGCTCTTGACTTCATGCAATGAAATCTTATTAACAGAACACTGATCTAGAAATAGATTATCATAGGCAATACGTATTGCCAATTGAATCCATCTAGCTATAGACTGAACAGAAATATCACTTCTTTTAGGCACTAATGATAGAAAGAAGCCTTTCCTTCCTTTCCTAATAAAATCAAATTGGCATTTATATATGCGCATAGCCCTGACAGTACACAGCAAAGGTCTACGGTTGTCCGTAGAAGGCAGAGCCTTTATGATAATAGGCTCAGGCCGCACATTAGGAATCTGATTCTTAGCCAAAAATCCCACTTGTGTAGTTAAAGAGATGGTATTTCCAACACTACAGTAGTGAGATTCGTCCACAGATAGCGCATGAAGTTCACTAACTCTTCTAGCGGACACAAAGGCTAAGAGAAATGCTGTTTTATAGGTCAAGAATTTGAACTCTACAACGTCTAATGGCCCAAACAGAGCTTCTTTGAGCTTCAACAGAACCCATGTTAAATTCCACTTCGGAATTAATCTTGAGAGTTCTAGGTCTATTAATAGAGAAATTTCTAACCAGTTTGGATAAAGAAGCATTAGATCCAATATCCAAGCTATCATGATGTGCGTAAGTGTCTGAAAGCAGAGACCTATAGCCCCTAATAGTGATGGGCTGCAGTTTGAGAACATCAAACAAGTGGACCAGAAAATTTGCAATGTCTGGTATGGATGGATCATAAACGTCTATCGACTGATCCTTACACTAATGGAAGAAAACCCTCCATTTTCCTGTGCAATTCAGCGAAGAGGAGGTCCTCCTACAGTTAGAAATTGCATCCACTGCTCGTCCTGTAAAACGCTTGCCGTGCAAGAAGGACCGCACAATGGAAATATGTGATGGTTGAGACCTTATGAACCTAGGGACATGGCTTGAACAAACTTGAATCTCACCCCCCTAAGGATGCTGCATGCCAAATATCAAAACATTCCGACTGCTGAATCTGAAGAAGAAGATTTTTAAAGAAAAATTCCTCATATTGAACGAAGTTATAATTCGTGCTCCCACAGGGAGCCCAAATATCAACCCAGGGACTTGGCTTGAACAAACTTGAATCACACCCCCCTAAGGATGCAGCACACCACATATCAAAACATTCCGACAGTTGGATCTGAAGAAGAAGATTTTTTAAGAAAATACCGCATTTCGAACTAAGTTACAATTCAAGCTCCCACAGTGAGCCGAAATATGGACCTAGGGACATGACTTGAACAAAATTGAATCTCCCCCCCCCCCCCCCCCCCCCCCCCCCCCCCCCAAGGACGCTGCATACCAAATATCAAAACATTCCGACTGCTGGATCTGAAGAAGATTTTTAAAGAAAATTCCTCATTTTGAACTAAGTTATCATTCAGGCTCCCACAGTGAGCCCAAATATGGACCTAGGGACATGGCTTGAACAAACTTGAATTCCATCCCCCTAAGCATGCTGCATACCAAATATCAAAACATTCTGACTGCTGGATCTGAAGAAGAAGATTTTTAAAGAAAATTCCTCATTTTGAACTAAGTTATAATTCAAGCTACCACAGTGAGCCCAAATATGAACCCAGGGACTTGGCTTGAACAACTTGAATCTCACCCCCCTAAGCATGCTGCATACCCAATATCAAAAGATTCTGCCTGCTGGATCTTGAGAAGAAGATTTTTAAATAAATTTGCCTGAAATGCACTAAGTTCAAATTTGGGCTCCTATACTGAGCCCAAATATGAACCCAGGGGGGGCCAATTTGAACAAACTTGAATCAGATCTACCCCACAATGTTGCGTACCAAATATCAAAAGATTCTGCCTGCTGGATCTGGAGAAGAAGATTTTTTAAGAAATTTGCCTGAAATGCACTAAGTTCGAATTTGGGCTTCTATAGTGAGCCCAAATATGAATCCAGGGGGCCGATTTGAACAAACTTGAATCAGATCCACCCCATAATGCTGTATACCAAATATCAAATGATTCTGCCCACTTGTGCGGGAGAAGAAGATTTTTTAGTAATTTCTCTAATATACATAGGGTGCTATCGGAGTTATGCCCCCTATGGAGCCCCAAGTGGGCATGTCCATTTCATTTGAACAAACTTGAATTGACATATGATAATGAACATCCATACCAAGTTTCGAGCAAATCGACCTAGCAGTTTCAGAGGAGAAGTCGTTTGAAAAATGTTTCCGACACCGGACGGATGACAACGGACGACGACGACGGACAGCAAGTGATAAGTTTAGCTCCCTTCGGTGACCCCAAAAAATTCAATTAAAAAGCCAAAAAGTCTGGGAGTTTAACAGGAGGGCTTCAAGGAAGGATAGGGAAGGAACACTTAACAAACAGTGGCAAAATCATTAGGAAGAATGTTTATTTCAGGCCATGCCCCGAAAATGGGGAACAAGAAATAATTTCATCAAAAAATTATAAAATTACAACCCTGAACATAAAAAAAACACTGTTTCTTCCTTCCATCATTCTATTCTTTCCTCTGATCCACCATAATCATCATTGATCTCTGTCTGGCATCATTAAAACTGAGATTTAAAAGCACAAAAGTCAGTTCGTTGTTATCTGACAGAGGGCCAAACAAGGAATGATATTTGGCGGCAATTCCGGTACTTCCTGGACACTGCGCATGCACAGATGTCAAATGTATGGAGGGCCACATAGGACATGAAATTTTCGGTTTTTGGTGCAAATTTTGGGGATTGGGGGGCAAAATTTGTGTTTGGCCCTGGATATTTTAGAGCCAGCACTAGCTATGTCTGGGCCATTGGTTACCGTGTAAAAATCTAGATATTCCAAAACAGTTTAGTACTGTGAAGAAAGGAGGAGGATTCAGAGCCTGTCTTATCAAACGAAGCATGTAGGGGTATACCTACAATTCCCAAATATTTGTTTTCTTCCAAACTATGTTTCCTGAAATCTGGAACAGACTTGATAACACCATTCAAACTATTCCTGCAAGCTCACTGTTTAGAAAAACATTAATCACAGAATTCATGGACTCATACTCAATTCGTATTAGTTGTGTGAATCAATACTTTTCAGAAAGCAACATATGATTATCCTTTATTTTATGGTGATTGGTGGAGACGCGTCCCCCCCCACTTTCCTTCAAAGTTGATCCTCGAAATATGTCCAAAAATGACATAAAAATCGTAGGGGGTAAGGTCCATGGGGGCTAGGTTGTAGATTTGTAGATTGCTTGTCCTAATATCTGTGTCAGTGAAAAAGTAGACAGTCGTCAATACATGAAAAAACTCAAAATATCCGCTCAGATGCAAGGAGAAAGGGGTTTTTGAACCCTGGATTTAAACATTTTTCTACACGGGCTGAACCATGGTAGAAAAATTTTGAATTCCAGAGTTCAAAACCCCCCACCAACGACCCTTGGCTGCCCCATATCGGACACATTTATTTCCCGCTAGTGGAAACTCTGATTATTGTTACCTTGTTTATCTAGCTCAAACTTTAGGGATGCAAAATTCTGAGAGGTGAAGGCTTGGAAAGTTTTTCCCGCACACACCACCCTCACCCCCCACCCCCTGTTAAAATGGAGCTAAGCCAGGCTCTGCAAATTTGTCCCCCCCACTTGCTCTGGGCTGGCTATGCCACTGCCAGGTTTAAATTGTTCTGTGTGATGGGGCAAATGAACAGTTAGACTATTAACCTTTGAAATGTATAACCATAGTTACTTGTAATATCCAATGGCCTTTGTTTTCTGCATGATTGTGCAACAGTGTAATTTTAAAAACACTAAGCCTTGCCATTTGATCAATCTCTGTTCTCTGTAATATTAACCAGCACTCTGTTAATCATTACTAAAGAGTATCGCTCAAACAGTGTACCTTTGAATCATTCGCAGTTTGGGAAGTCATTGTCAGCTGCAGAGTAAATAGAATCTTTGGTTTTCTACACTTGAACGACCCCATTGGAACAATCAGAACCGCAAATGTGAGAAAATTGTCACAAGTCTCACAATGGTCTGTTCACTTGTAGCACTAAGTTGCAACTTGTGTAGGAATCGGGGGAGTTTCATGTTCGAAATTTCTGGAAAATAATTTGTGCTGTTTGCACAAATGTTCTATTTAAATTCTTTGGATGAATTGGGGATATTTTGGTGTTTCCATTTTATCTCAACACAGAAGTGACATATTCAAACATCATCAGTTTTAAATTTATTTTTTAAGTATATTAGAGAGTGTTTGTTGAATTTATGGGAAACAACCTATTAATCGACTGTCGATTAATACTGGGGATTAGTCACACTATGGAAGTTAAAAAATTTATAGTAATTTATATATTTTTTATACTTACCAATGACCCAGACATAGCTGGTGCTAACTCTTAAAAATCTAGGGCCAAACACAAATTTTGCCCCCCAATCCCCAAAATTTGCATCTAAAACCAAAAGAAATCATGTCCTGAAGGACCTCCATACTTTGCCCTTACTGCGCATGCGCAGTGTCAAGGACGTTCTGAAATTGGTGCCAATTATCATTCTTACAAGCAGTGCCTGGTCAGCGCTATATACTCAGTGGGGAGGTATGAGTTCCCAACTCCTGGGAGGGCCATCCCCGTCTGGGTCATTGGTAAGTATAAAAAATATATAAATTACTATAAATTTTTTAACATTTTTATACTGTACCAATGACCCAGACATAGCTGAATAGTAAAAAGGCTGGAGGGCCTAGGACATAGAGGAAAACCCAATAAGCTCAACTATATAATATAGAGTCAACCCCTCAAGGAGAAAAGGAGTATTAGGCTTTACATGTATCTTTCTTATTTTATGTTAAATTAGAAAGATACAATACCCTTCATAATTGAGCACAATAACATTCATGTTCTCTATTAACATCCAGTATAACCCTTTATACTAATTATTTTTAAAGTAAGCCAATAAATAAAGTTAGTCCAGAGAATTGAGACTCTTTATATTCTTTAAAAGTGTCCGAGGATTGTATATTAACGCCCGTTTGACACTTGACATATACAAATGCTTCACACCGAGCTACACTTTAAAAATATGACATGAATGAATTTTTACATTAATATTACACTTTAAAACCATCCCGGAAACGACTCAGAAATACTGACTTCGGAGGAGGCATTCCCTTGCTTTTCACTATAAAGCAGGTGACCTAAGGGAACACCCTCCCCCCCCCCCTTCCCCTTGCCCTGGGTCAAATAGCCCAGAGCGAAGAGGGCAGCCGGACGGAGTCACTGCCGGAACAGAAAGCCTGCATAACTATAGTTGCAACTGTTTAGTGGACGACATTCTGAGCAACAGATAACGGACCTAAACAATGCAGGTCTCCAGAAATGGACTCAATATTTCTGAGATAAAAATTCGTGAATGTGGATGGCTGAGACCAATAAGCAGCCTTCATTAAATCTGTAATAGCAATACTATTAGCGTAAGCCCAAGATGTAGAAAGAGCTCTTACTTCATGAGCCGAAATCTTAAGCACAGACTGCTGAGACGAAGATAAATTTTCATAAGCAGTACGGATAGTTAATTGAATCCATCTAGCAATAGAATGGACCGAAATGTCCTTTCTATTAGGCATCAGAGACAGAAAGAAACGTTTTCGTCACTTTCTGATAAACTGAGATCTCTGTTTATAGATACATAACGCTCTAACAGGACAGAGTAAAGGCCTACGCCCGTCTGAAGACGGAAGGGCCTTAATAACAATAGGTTCCGGATATTTATTAGGAGCCTGATTCTTAGCTAAAAATCCCACATTAGTAGTGAAGGTGATAGTGTTCCCGACACTACGATAGTGAGAATCATCCACCGACAGTGCATGAAGCTCACTGACTCTTCTAGCAGAAGAGAAAGCTAAGAGAAAAGCTGTCTTATAAGACAAGAATTTGAAATCTACTGTCCCAAGAGGTTCAAATGGCTTTTCCTTCAGTTTAAGAAGAACCCAAGCTAAATTCCACTTAGGAATTAACCTAAGAGTTCTGGGTCTATTTATCGAGAAGTTTCTAACTAACTTAGATAAAGAGACATTAGATCCAATTTGTAAACTATCATGATGTGCATAGGTATCAGATAACATAGACCTATAACCCTTAATAGTAACAGGCTGCAGTTTGATTTCGTCAAACAAGTATACTAGAAAGTTTGCAATGTCTGGTATGGAGGGATCAAAAATATCAACAGAATGATCCCTACACCAACGACGAAAAACCTTCCACTTAGCCGCATAGTTTAGCGAAGAGGAGGTCCTCCTACAGTTAGAAATCGCGTCCACTGCTTGCCCTGTAAAGTGCTTGCCATGCAAGAAGGACTGCACAACGGAAAAACGTGAAGGTTGAGACCCTGCGGGTTGTGATGAAGTTGACGCGGTTTCCCCTGCGAAAGAAGATCCTCCCGTGGAGGAAGCTTTCGCAGTAGGTCCCACAACAGACACCTGAGTAGATTTATCCACGGTCTCTGTGGAGACAGAGATGCTACCAACAGAATCTTGCATTGAGATTGTTTTATCTTTAGCAATACTTGCTGAATTAACGGCGCTGGAGGATACGCATATCCTATCATTCCGTCCCAAGGGATCGACAGAGCGTCTACTGCAAATGCTCTTGGATCCGGACACGGAGACACATACGTCTGCAACTGATTGTTGAGATGTGTCGCAAATAAGTCTATCATTGGCCGTTCCCATTGGTAGCAAATCTGATTGAATACTTGTTTGTTGAGCGTCCACTCCGACGGCAACAAGCGACCCTTTCGTGAAAGGGAGTCTGCTAGTACATTCAGACGACCCGGTATATGACGGACCGAAAGTAGAACTTGATGTTCTAGAGCAAACAGAAGGATTCTTTCCGTTAGATTGAACAACGGAACTGAATGAGTGCCTCCCTGATTCCGTATATACGCCACTACTGTCGTATTGTCGGATAGGATTTGGACATGAGCATTGTGAATAATGTCCATCCAATGACGTAACGCAAGCCAAATTGACATCATTTCCTTGATGTTTATGTGGTTGCCCAGGAATTGCGGATCCCAAAGACCCTGGCATCTCAAATCCGTTGGGATCAATGATGCACCCCAATCTGTTTGACTGGCATCCGTCATAATGGTAAAACTCGGATCCGGCAACTGCAGCGGAACTCCCTGACTTAACCACTGAATGTTTGCCCAAGTCTGAATCTCTCGTTTCACTTGATTTGACAAGAGAACTTCTATGTCGAGCGAATGAATTTTCACACTCCAATTCTGAGTCAAGAAAATTTGGAGAGGACGCGTGCGTAACCGCCCCATCGGAATGAGATCCGCAGCGGCTCCGCACAGACCTATCAGTCTCATGAACTCCCTCGCTGTGACTTTGTCTGCGTGCAGACAATAGCGAGCGTAACAACTTACTAATTTCGCTCTGGTTAACGGCAGACGAACGAGATTGTTGTGCGCCTCGAAGCTCATTCCCAGATGTGTGAATGACTTGGACGGCACCAGATCCGACTTCTCCTCGTTTATTATAAAACTGAGATGTCGGAGCAATAGAAGCAGATTCTGCACATCGTTCTGAAGCGTTAACTCATTGCCGTACCTCTGAAGAATGTCGTCCAGGTAGGCCGACGTTACCGCAGACGAATGAGCTCGGAAATACATCATTACCGAGTTCATTACCCGAGTGAAAGCCCAGGGTGCTAGGTTCAATCCGAAGCACATCGCCCGGAATTGATACACCACTCCTAGGACTGCGAAGCGTAGATACTTTATGAATGTCGGATGTACCATGACGTGAAAGTACGCATCTTTGAGATCTATGCTTGTTGCATAATCGTTCACCCGAATACTCGCTCTGACCGATCGAATCGTCTCCATATAAAACTTCGGAGCGACGATCAGCTTGTTTATCCAGCTCAGATCTATGACTGGACGGAACGAGCCGTCTGGTTTAGGAAACAGAAACAGATGGCTGTAGAATCCCGGTGTCTCCTGGTTTTCTACGACCTCTACCGCGTTCTTCCTTAAAAGAGACTGCACCTCTGATAACAGAGCGTCTCTTTTCTGCGGATTTGACGGAAGTTGAGTCCACTTTGGACTGCGAGTTAATGGAGGCTTTCGTTTGAAGGATATCTTTAGACCTTCCGAAATCACCCCTCTCACCCAAGGGTCGTCCGTAATCGACGCCCACTCTTGTGGAAAACTCGACAACCTTCCGCCAACCGGCACGCGATAGAGGTTGAAGCCATCACCTCCTGGACCTGCGAGGCTTGCGGGAGGAGAAACCACATCCTCCGCGACCCGCACCTCGACCCGTCGACCTCGGGGCGTCCGACCGGTTGTCCCGGCCTGAAGGACGTCCCGCACGTCAGTCGCTGCCTTGACGGTCTCTTGAATAAGACCAAGAGGACGCACCGGAACCTCTATAGGAACCTCTCTTGGGCGCATTAGACCCAGAAGTGCCTGTCTTACTCTTATCTGCCGTGTCCAACTTCTTAGAATCAGATTTAAACAGCAGAGAATCCGAAGCTTTCTTAGTAATTTTATCGTAAATTGCAGAAAGCTTGCCGTCGAAGAGAAGGTCTCCGGAGACCGAAGCGACTCTGAGAGAGTTCTTCACCTTACTATCCACGAGTGTGGATGTAGCTAGGGCTGCGTCACGTCTAACCAACTCCAGGTTTGCCACTGAAAGGGCAGAGTTACACGTGGAATAAGCTACTGCCCTTGAAAGAAGTCTTAAAGAGGATTGTATATCCTGGAATTCTTTCCCTTGAAGACGCAGTGATAATGCCTTAGTAAGGTGATCTGCGTAAGATAAAGCATCTAAACTGGCTCTGTTAGACGAAATAGTCGTCTCCAACACCGCGGTTGGAATAGACGTAGACGACAGTAATGATAATTCTAAGTCTTCCGCCTCGTCGTCCATACGCAGAGGAACTCTCGGGATACCCTGTCCTGCCGTATTGAATTTATTCCTTGCATTAATGAAAGGCAGGTTAAGAGCATTGGCGGACAAGAAACCCGCTTTTCCTGTTTTGGAAGCAAGTTTGAATACAGCGTCGTTCAATAATTCAAATGTTCTTGTGACATTATTGGACTGAGACGGGAACTCGGGAGCGATGTCCCTGAACCGCTCAAAGAAATCAGTGTCCAATGACGCTATAATTCTCTTGTCCGGTACCGCAGCAGTCTGGCCCGACGGAACAACCTGAGGAAGAAAGCGCCGGATGAAGTCCATGGCAGCTTTATGTTGTTCCGAAAGGGATAGCTCCAAGTCATCCGTATCCCTTTCACCATCCGGTCGGACCTCATGATGCTCCCGGTCGTCCGCACCCGATGCTTCGGCGGAGCATACCGACCCAGCGCCGTCGGATAATTCCCGATCCGACACCGTTTCTCTCGGTTGCTGGGACGCTGCGGAGGCGCAGTCTTTCGCTGCTTCGCCGAGGGCAGCTCCGCATACTCTTCCTATGCGAACGTCCGGAGTCAACCGGCCTCGTGTCCCTGGCTACCGGATGGCGTGACCTGGTCGCCGAAGAATCCCTAATCGGCGAAGCTGGAAGAATATCGGCGGTCACGTAGCCAAGGTGCGGTCGTGTGCGCTGGTGAGAGGAAGAAGCCTGAGCAGTCTCAGCGGACTGCCTATACAACGGAGCGTCCCGAGCGACGGACATGTGCTCCGCTTGCGACACATTTTGTACCACAACATCTGGTCCCAGATGTTGATGTACGAGAGAGGGGCCTCTCTCGCTCGCGGTCCGGCTGGACCTGGACGAGCTAGGAACCGGACTCGAAGGCTTCCTCCGATCTCTCCTACTATCCGCCGCCACTGGGTGTGCACGTAAAATATTTATAGTGCTCGCATCACCCAACATTTCCTCTTGGACCGTATCAGACGAACCTGGCTGCCGAACCATTCGGTGAATGGACGCTACACCGGGCGAGCTAGCGGACGACATTTGTCTTATGTCCATGAGCACTTTTGCCGCTAGCTCTGTATTCATTTGTGACGACAGAAGCGCACTTGTGGAAGATAACATGGAAACATCACCCTGTTCTTGTTCCTCTGAAATAGAAACTGATAGAGTAGAGTGACCCTGCGGAGAAAGAGCCGGCATAGCCCTTTCTCCACTAACAACATATCGTGACACACGTTTCCAATGTTTGACATCCCAATATTGACATATTGAACAGGGATTAGTGCGAGTACACTGACTACAATTAATACAATGATCATGAAAGTCAGAGGAAGATTTCTTCCTATTACAATTTGAACAATATCCTTTCATTATGAAAAGTAAACAACAAGTCCTAGTACTCGCACAAACCCCTAAACACAAAGATACATAATAACATGATCCATTAATATTGAAAAAACAATTGAAAATCAAAATAATTTTTGAAAAATATTTTTTCAGCAAAGCCCAAGTTTCTGAAAAGTAACGTTGAGCCCCAATGGATCCCAAGGCTAAGTGTGGTCAAAAATTTTAAAATTATATTAAATAATTAATGTAACACTTACGGATAATAATAATGTATCTTATAGTGAGATAAACTACTCCAAAGGCAAACAGCCCCCCTCAAAAGAGACTGCTGCCAATGTAAACAAACAGTGTAAAAACACCAGAAAACATGACTCCACGCACTGACAATACTGGCCCGAAATCAGTCAAAAAAATTACACACTATCTGATGCAAAACAGAGACTCCTAGGGGAGAATCTGCAGAACATCAGATGGTAGATGCAGAACACAACGTTATACACCCATGGGTGAAAACGTAAACATGGGGAAAATAACAGAATTCATTCTGTAACCAAGCTAATTCTCCCAAGAGAATTTAGAAATGATCTTTCTCAAAAATATGCCAAAAGCATGGGAGAATAGCAAGGGGGGACTTAGAAGACCAGGGGAGAGGAAACAGTGCATAAGCAGTGCAACTTTATAGCAAGAATGACAACAACAGGCCCATGCCTCGAAAATAGGCAACATAACATAATTTCATAAAAAATTTTAAGTACAGCCCTGATTATTTTTTGTCACTCCTTTTTCCTCTCCTCCTATATCCTCCTTAGAATCACCATTTCTCCAATAATTACGTGTCTGGCATCCTTTAAACTAAGATTTACAAGCACAAAGATCAGTGAGATGTTGACTGATGAAGGGCCAAACAGAGAATGATAATTGGCGCCAATTTCGGAACGTCCTTGACACTGCGCATGCGCAGTAAGGGCAAAGTATGGAGGTCCTTCAGGACATGATTTCTTTTGGTTTTAGATGCAAATTTTGGGGATTGGGGGGCAAAATTTGTGTTTGGCCCTAGATTTTTAAGAGTTAGCACCAGCTATGTCTGGGTCATTGGTACAGTATAAAAATATTGATAGTTGCAACAGCCCTCCTCTGGACAAATAGCAATACAGAGGAACCCACTTAATTTGCTATTTCTTAACTGAATAACCCTGTTAATTGAATATAATTTCCCAACACAAAATCATTTACCATACCTCCAGTACAAATTTGACCTGTTAATTGAATGCAGGTTATAGAGTAAACTCCTGTTAATTGGCAAAGAAGTCTTGTAACCTGTCGAGAAATTACCGACTCTCCCCAGTTTTCCTTTGTTTATAGACCTATTTGGCCTCAGTACATCCAATACAGGCATTAATCTATTATATCTATAGCTCATGAAGCTCTGTCAAACAAGATATAATAGAATAAATGCTAAGTTTGTTTCTGGAATACTGAAAAGTGACACAATCCCTGTTAATTGAATACTCATGTCAACTGAATAATTTTCATTGTCAAAGTGGCTTTTCAATTAACAGGGTTCTGCTGTACCTTCATTTTTGGTGTCATATTCAACTTATAAAGATCTACAATCACATAATAAACAATTATTACAACAGTCAGTTAATATAACAATAACATGATTTTGAAGGGCATTACAGTGCATTAACGGCTCAACAGAACTGGTTAACAGCCCAAGAGTTTATTAGCGGCCCGCGACGAAGTCGAGGGCCGCTAATAAGCTCAAGGGCTGTTAACCAGTTCTGTTGAGCCGTTGATACACTGTAATGCCTGACAAAGGCATGTTATTTCTATTATTGCCACTTTCGTACAGCGGGTAAATTACGATTAAATTATATGGGAAATGAGGTAAATAAATGAAGCTTGACATTTTAGAATTAAAAAAAAACAGCGACACTATCGTCTGATTTGTTGACAAACAAACCGGCTAACATGACTATCGTCTGATCAGTCTACGGCGAAATTTGGAAAGTTGGATGATGAAATATATCTTCGAAATGTGAACTTTAGGCAAAGAGTTTATTCATCAAAGATGTCATCGCTTACTTTGTGTGTATCGCTTCCTATATTTGATACATTATCTATCCGTGATACAAAAGGAAACACTTGAAACAAATGTGTTGTGTTTACAAATTAAAAATCTGAATTGAATTTCGATCCAAATGGAAATCTGGGAAAAATATTGTTGATCGGCTGAGAGATGTGATCTCATTGTCTATATTTAGACGTGTCGCGCTGTTATTGACGTGTTGGGCTGTTATAGTCAATAACGGCCCAATGCGTCACATGACTTGTACTTGTTGTGCATTACGAGGTTTCAACGCCCGGTAAAACATCGTTAATGTGCTAGGAACGTCCGCAAAAGTGGTAATAATCTTGATTGCCATATTCCATCTTGTTGATGAGATCAGATCACACAGATCAAATATGATGACAATAGTATATTGTTTTATCTGGCTAATCTGGTCTTATGAACTTTGCGGAATCCAATGAACCAGATCAATTCACTGTTGTAATATTCTGTATATATTATACAAATGCAGGAGAGGTTCTTCATCAAAACCTGTTCTGCATTTGAATTACAGTACGTGGAGAGTGGATTGTAAGTAAATCACCTGCAGAGTGGAGTTATCACCCAAGCTATAACTTTCAAATTCTGAACATATCGATAAAAAACACAAGCAATGTTCCAGCCAATGGACCTCCGGGTTTAACCCGGAGGTCCATTGGCTGAAACTTTGCTTGTGCTGATTATGCTTTGCAACAAATTTGCAATTATTGCCTGGGTGGAATCTCCACTCTACGAGTGATTTAGTGATAATACACTATCACGTACTGTACCCCAACATTTCCTTTATATGCATTTTCAATTTGAAAACTATTTTATCAAATAAAATGTGTAATTATTATACTTCGCCCCTCACAAAGTAAATTTTCAGTTTCTCGGGCCATTTTTTGTAAAATTGCATGCAGACTGGCGGGTTTTTTATTTTATTTTTTATTTTTGTAATTATTTCTTTGCCATCAAAAGTTCATGTTCTTGATTTGTTTTATGTTTTAGTCCTCGCAATCTACAGAATGGGTGGTGGTGTATTTCGTTCCTTGAGTGCAAGAAGGTTTTGCAATGATGAAGCATTATAAAGCCTTGTTGCACTCAGTGGACAAATTTATCAATTTTATTAACTTGGGTAAAATATCAAACATGAACCATTCAATGTTTATGTTTTGTTTGCATTGGTTATAAAAAGAGAGCATGCAGCAGCCAAAAGGACCAGGAGAGCAAGAGAAATAGATTTTTAACTTTTTAAGGACTTTCCATAAATTCATATCACTATATTTATCTGGACTATTAGGATATTTTAAAGTTTTAGCTCATTACCGAATACAACGAGAAGATGACACTTGCATAAAAATGTTCTGAAGAAGTAAACATTGTCCTGTAAAACATGGATTTGGCACCACATTGGAACAAGCTCAATTAGCCCATTCCAATGAGGGGGCATAAGCTATGTTTTGGAGGCAAAAATTGAAACCAGAGCTGTCCTAACAGGACAAATACCCCCAACAAATGCAAATTCAGTCAACACGTTTTAGACAATGGGAAGGTTTTAACAACAATATCAATATGCCATTTCCTCTTCCTTGGCGAAACACTTCTTGATTTAGAGCACAGAAAGCATTGTGTTTACAGATGGACAGAAAATGACCTTGACCTTCAAAATCAGCAGGGACTATCCTTACACCACACAAAAAGTATGTTTGATTTCATCGTCCAAGGTGAAACACTTCTTGACTTTGAGCATAGACGGACAGATGGATGGATAGACAAATGGACATGGTGAAAAGGACTTGGTGAAACCAATATACTCCCCCCACCCTATAATTTTTTGCTGGTGCTGTAACCAAAACATCGCTGTTGGGGGTATAAAAATATTGAAATGTGAATGGATATTGTTGGAGTAGAGCGCATGCCCAGGCTATAATGTTAGGTAAAGGGTTGATCTACCAGGTATTTGTTGACTGTCTTTTACTTCTATAGGTACAGAACCATTTCACATGTTCAAGAGATAGTAGAAAGATGGCACAATAAGCCTGGAAATAAGTAGACTGTCATCAGCAGAATGAGGATCTCAGAGGGTGAATATGGTTATGGTACCCTGCTCAGCAGGGTAGCATAACTAATTTTACCACCCTCTGTGAATCTCAATCTGAATCAAGGTATCAGGACTAAACAGAAAGAAGTACCCAGAGGATAAATTGGCCCAATGTACAGTTAAAACTGGAAGTCCTGTCACGAACAGTGTGCTTATCTAAGTTTAATTGTGCGTAGGAATTGCCAGCAATTGCCATATCGAATGGGTTACCCGGAGGTCCATTGGCTGAAACATTGCTTGTGCACAGTCCATATGCACAGAATTTAATAGCCTTACTATGGTCATAACACATAGATTAACATGCAGATCAACAAGCTATTTGTGCACATTTCATGACAGGACTTCTAGTTTTAACAGTATGGAATAGCATCTGCAAATGCACCCTCTGCGGACCTCATTCTGCAAATGACAGGTTGTCTATTTCCAGGCTTGGGCACAATCTGGCTATGTCTGCTAACAGTACACTTGTTGGCAACATTGTTGTATACATATGTATATTATTGAATGAAAATAATTCAATTCAATTCCACTGAACTCTTTAAAAAGCATTAACTTCTCAAAAGTCTAGCATCCTGATAGACCTCTGGTTCACAATAAATATCAGATCAATAGAGGGGTAGATAAAATCAAAAAGAATTTTCTGTGTATAAAATTTATTTCATCTGGACTAGAAGAGCACTTTTGTTTGTCCTACATTAAGAATATTGTTGGCTAAACTAATTCGCTCTAGTAATAAATGATTGTCTGTTGGAGAGGATTTCTTCTGCCTGGCAAGAAAGTGTTGAATAAACAGTGTAAGTCCTTCATGGAGATTTTTCAGTTTAGACAGAGTAGCTATTCTTGTAAACACAGCTTTGGTGGCATCTTCTGGATAATTTAGCAGAACATTTGATAAGACTTGTTTCAGGAACCTTACCATTGGTTTTTCAAGTGTACCAAATTCAACAGCCTGTAATTAAAACCAAATAAAAACAAGTAATGCTGCGATTGCTGTGAATGTTTGATAATGAATAGACATCAAATCATGAAGCACAGACACTAAAACTAATACTTTTCGGGCTGGTAACCAAAACAGTTTAGGACTCCTTAATGCAACAAGTTTGAGCTCACTCCAATAAGGGGTCAAAAGTTTGGTTTTTGAAGCCAAAAATGATCATTTTCAATTGTTCAAGAATTGTTTTTGTAAGTTCCATTGTCTAGTCATGTTAGGTGAAGAGTTAACACTTTAGCCAATGAGCATGTGCCTCCTCACTTGAACGAGCTCCCTCAAAGGGTTCACATGATATGCTTTTGTTGAAATATTTCTATAATTTTTTTTTTCAACTGCTTAATCTGTAAATTACGCATGTGGATGTTTCCTATTTATTCGGTAAAGGGTTAAACAATTTTAAGCTGTTAACAGCATCCTGATGAAAAAAAATCTCTGTAGGCTAGACAGGTATGAAATTTGGTGTTTTCCATAAATTTGTGAAAAAATTATGTATTTTCCATCCTTCAAAACATCTTGCAATTGAATCCTTCTTTTCCAACCACAAAGGTCATAACTCAACCCTTAATTCCTCAGATTAATTCCACATTAATAACAACCATATACACATGTACACAACTCCAGAAGACTAAACAGTGTTTCTACATCATTGTTGGCCAGGTGTACAGGCAATCAACAATGATTTAAAAACACTGCCAGAATGAATAAAGCCTAATGCTACATCCAAAGAAAGCATTACCTCTTTCACTGTCAAATGCGACTAAAGTCGAATTACTCAATGGCTGCCGATTGTGACTGAAGTCAAAATTTGAAACCAGATAGCAGTACAGGTGTTCTAGGGGAAGTAACTCTATTAATTTTTGAATTTTACAATATCATGGAATTCTATTTATTTTCAATTTTGAAAGTTGGGTAAAATTTCGCATCACAACCGCCCACGGATGGAAATACAACGAATGTTGGTTTGTTTTGGCACATGTTTCAGACAAAATGTCTGTGAGGAATTCTACTCGGAAACCTTTCAAGACAAGTGAGGTTATAGAGCATATTTTTCAAGACTCAGATAGCCAATGTGATTCTGAAACTGAAGATGGGAATCTCTCAATAATATGGCCCGTCAACGCTAAGATATGGACATAATAACCCCTCAAGGACAAGATTTGGTTTGAATTGTTGGTGCTGTCGGAAATTCTGCACGATTCAAGGCAGAAGAGTCATCAGAGTCAGCAAATGACTCAATTAGTTTAGACTGGCAAATATATGGTTTAGAATACCTGTTTGATCCATGCTGGATTCAACTATATTGGCCACGGCGAGGCAGCTTGGTTTTCAATTTGCCCCTACCAAGTCAATATAAGGACTATCTGTAATAATTTTCTTCAAATCTCCAGATCAATTTGTACTACAACCACAATAGTAGTACAACATTTGGTATATAAATCCATTATTTGATTCCATCACACAAAACACCAGAATATGGCGATATTTCCTTACTTTGGTGTGACGGCCATTTTGGTTGCCATGGTCACGTGACCTTTTATGACAGAGTGTCACATGCAATTTGGCATCTGCACCTATACCTACCAGCATACCAAGTTTCAGCAAGATATTCCCCTAAACAAAAGAGTTATTCCCGTTTATCCAAACTATATATATTATTACTGTGCTATTCCACAGGGTGCCTAGCAGTGTACTGCTGTGGTGCTATATGGCAGCAAAAGAGTTAAATCTAGAATGTCTGGTTTGATAGAGCTCCAGGAGCAAATTATCGCTAAAATACAGAAAAATAATCAAATTTAAGTTAACCTTTTACTTGAGACAAAAGTCGCAATGGCAAAAACCAGTCAGCAATATTCACAAAAGTCATCATTCAAATTTTACTGGATTCAAATCACAGCCCATTACTGCTCTGGACTGGCACAAAATCATTTTTTTTGCACCTTAGTACCCATCCTTAATCTTCCATTTGAACAATCATTCAATTTTAATCCAGGTATGAGATTCTATTAGCCTTTACTATCATTTGTGCAATTCAGTAAGATGAAGAGGAAATTCCACCCTACCCACCACTGTAACCATCCAAATTGAAAGGTGACCAATCCGTGTTTGAAGGAATAATAGTATAGTGGAGCCCACTTAATTGGATATATCTTAACTGAATAACCCTGTTAACTGAATGTTAAAAAATTTATAGTAATTTATATATTTTTTATACTTACCAATGACCCAGACTTAGCTGGTGCTAACTCTAACAAAACCAGGGCCAAACACAAATTTTGCCCCCCAATCCCCAAAATTTGCATCCAAAACAAAAAGAAATAATGTCCTAAAGAACCTCCATACTACGCCTCTACTGTGCATGCGCAGTGACGCAGACGTCCCGAAATTGGCACCAATTATCATTCTTACTGGCAGTGCCTGGTCAGCGCTATGTACTCAGCGGGGAGGCAAGAGTTCCCAACTCCTGGGAGGGCCATCCCCGTCTGGGTCATTGGTAAGTATAAAAAATATATAAATTACTATAAATTTTTTAACATTTTTATACTGTACCAATGACCCAGACTTAGCTGAATAGTAAACAGGCTGGAGGGCCTAGGACATAGAGGAAAAGCCAATAAGCTCAACTATATAATAAAGAGATAACCCCTTAAGGAAAAAAGGAGTATTAGGCTTTACATGTATCTTTCTTATTTAATATTAAATTAGAAAGATACAATACCCTTAATAATTGAGCACCATAATATTCATGTTCTCTATTAACATCCAGTATATCCCTTATACTAATTATTTTTAAAGTAAGCCAATAAATAAAGTAGTCCAGAGAATTGAGACTCTTTATAGTCATTTAAAAGTGTCCGAGTATTGTATATTAAAGCCCGTTTGACACTTGACATATACAAATGCTTCACACTGAGCTACACTTTAAAAATAAGACATGAATGAATTTTAATATTAATATTACAGTTTAAAACCATCCTGGAAGCGACTCAAAAATACTGACTTGGAGGAAGCATTCCCTTGCTTTTCACTATAAAGCAGGTGACCTAAGGGAACACCTGCCCCCCCCCCCCCCCCCCCCTTGCCCTGGGTCAAATAGCCCAGAGTGAAGAGGGCAGCCGGACGGAGTCACTGCCGGAACAGAAAGCGTGCATAACTATAGTTGCAACTGTTTAGAGGACGACATTCTGAGCAACAGATAACGGACCTAAACAATGCAGGTCTCCAGAAATGGACTCAATATTTCTGAGATAAAAATTCGTGAATGTGGATGGCTGAGACCAATAAGCAGCCTTCATTAAATCTGTAATAGCAACACTATTAGCATAAGCCCAAGAAGTAGCAAGAGCTCTTACTTCATGAGCGGAAATCTTAAGCACAGACTGCTGAGAAGAAGATAAACTCTCATAAGCAGTACGGATAGTTAATTGAATCCATCTAGCAATAGAATGGACCGAAATGTCCTTTCTATTAGGCATCAAAGACAGAAAGAAACGTTTTCGTCCCTTTCTGATGAACTGAGATCTCTGTTTATAGATAGGTAACGCTCTAACAGGACAGAGTAAAGGCCTACGCCCGTCTGAAGACGGAAGAGCCTTAATAACAATAGGTTCCGGATATTTATTAGGAGCCTGATTCTTAGCTAAAAAACCCACATTAGTAGTGAAGGTGATAGAGTTCCCGACACTACGATAGTGAGAATCATCCACCGACAGTGCATGAAGCTCACTGACTCTTCTAGCAGAAAAGAAAGCTAAGAGAAAAGCTGTCTTATAAGATAAGAATTTGAAATCTACTGTCCCAAGAGGTTCAAATGGCTTTTCCTTCAATTTAAGAAGAACCCAAGCTAAATTCCACTTAGGAATTAATCTAAGAGTTCTGGGTCTATTTATCGAGAAGTTTCTAACTAACTTAGATAAAGAGACATTAGATCCAATTTGTAAACTATCATGATGTGCATAGGTATCAGATAACATAGACCTATAACCCTTAATAGTAACAGGCTGCAGTTTGATTTCGTCAAACAAGTATACTAGAAAGTTTGCAATGTCTGGTATAGAGGGATCGAATACATCTACAGAATGATCCCTACACCAACGACGAAAAACCTTCCACTTAGCCGCATAGTTTAGCGAAGAGGAGGTCCTCCTACAGTTAGAAATCGCGTCCACTGCTCGTCCTGTAAAGTGAAAAACGTGAAGGTTGAGACCTTGCGGGTTGTGATGAAGTTGGCGCGATTTCCCCTGCGAAAGAAGATCCTCCCGCGGAGGAAGCTTTCGCGGTAGGTCCCACAACAGACACCTGAGTAGATTTATCCACGGTCTCTGTGGCGACAGAGATGCTACCAACAGAATCTTGCATTGAGATTGTTTTATCTTTAGCAATACTTGTTGAATTAACGGCGCTGGAGGATACGCATATCCTATCATTCCGTCCCAGGGGATCGACAGAGCGTCTACTGCAAATGCTCTTGGATCCGGACACGGAGACACATACGTCTGCAACTGATTGTTGAGATGTGTCGCAAATAAATCTATCATTGGCCGTTCCCATTGGTAGCAAATCTGATTGAATACTTGTTTGTTGAGAGTCCACTCCGACGGCAACAAGCGACCCTTTCGTGAAAGGGAGTCTGCTAGCACATTCAGACGACCCGGTATGTGACGAACCGAAAGAAGAACGTGATGTTCTAGCGCAAACAGAAGGATTCTTTCCGTTAGATTGAACAACGGAACTGAATGAGTGCCTCCCTGATTCCGTATATACGCCACTACTGTCGTATTGTCGGATAGGATTTGGACATGAGCATTGTGAATAATGTCCATCCAGTGACGTAACGCAAGCCAAATTGACATCATTTCCTTGATATTTATGTGCTTGCACAGGAATTGCGGATCCCAAAGACCCTGGCATCTCAAATCCGTTGGGATTAATGATGCACCCCAACCTGTTTGACTGGCATCCGTCATAATGGTAAAACTCGGATCCGGCAACTGCAGCGGAACTCCCTGAGTTAACCACTGAATGTTTGCCCAAGTCTGAATCTCTTGTTTCACTTGATCTGACAAGAGAACGTCTACGTCGAGCGAATGAATTTTCACACTCCAATTCTGAGTCAAGAAAATTTGAAGAGGACGTGTGCGTAACCGCCCCATCGGAATGAGATCCGCAGCGGCTCCGCACAGACCTATCAGTCTCATAAATTCTCTCGCTGTGACTTTGTCTGCGTGCAGACAATAGCGAGCGTAACAACTGACTAATTTCACTCTGGTTAACGGCAGACGAACGAGATTGTTGTGTGTCTCGAAGCTCATTCCCAGATGAGTGAATGACTTGGACGGCACCAGATCCGACTTCTCCTCGTTTACTATAAAACCGAGACGTCGGAGCAATAGAAGTAGATTCTGAACATCGTTCTGAAGCGTTAACTCGTTGCCGTACCTCTGAAGAATGTCGTCCAGGTAGGCCGATGTTACCGCAGACGAATGAGCTCGGAAATAGATCATTACCGAGTTCATTACCCGAGTGAAAGCCCAGGGTGCTAGATTCAATCCGAAGCACATCGCCCGGAATTGATACACCACTCCTAGGACTGCGAAGCGTAGATACTTTCGGAATGTCGGATGTACCATGACGTGAAAGTACGCATCTTTGAGATCTATGCTTGTTGCATAATCGTTCACCCGAATACTCGCTCTGACCGACCGAATCGTCTCCATATAAAATTTCGGAGCGACGATCAGCTTGTTTATCCAGCTCAAATCTATGACTGGACGGAACGAGCTGTCTGGTTTCGGAACCAGAAACAGATGGCTGTAGAATCCCGGAGTTTCCTGGTTTTCTACGACCTCTACCGCGTTCTTCATTAAAAGAGACTGCACCTCTGATAACAGAGCGTCTCTTTTCTGTGGATTTGACGGAAGTTGAGTCCACTTTGGACTGCGAGTTAATGGAGGCTTTCGTTTGAAGGATATCTTTAGACCTTCCGAAGTCACTCCTCTCACCCAAGGGTCGTCCGTAATCGACGCCCATTCTTGTGAAAAGCTCGACAACCTTCCGCCAACCGGTACACAATAGAGGTTTAAGCCATCACCTCCTGGACCTGCGAGGCCTGCGGTAGGAGAAACCACGTCCTCCACGACCCGCACCTCGCCCGGTCGACCTCGGGGCGTCCGACCGATTGTCCCGGCCCGAAGGACGTCCCGAACGAGAGTCGCTACCCTGACGGTCTCTCGAATAAGACCAAGAGGACCCACCGGAACCTCTATAGGAACCTCTCTTGGGCGCATTAGACCCAGAAGTGCCTGTCTTATTCTTGTCTGCTGTATCCGGCTTCTTAAAAGCAGATTTGAACAACAGAGAATCCGAAGCTTTCTTTGTAATTTTATCATAAATAGCAGAAAGCTTGCCGTCAAAGAGAAGTTCTCCGGAGACCGAAGCGACTCTAAGAGAGTTCTTCACCTTAGAATCCACAAGTGTGGATGTAGCTAGGGCTGCGTCACGTCTAACCAACTCCAGATTTGCCACTGAAAGGGCGGAGTTACACGTGGAATAAGCAACTGCCCTTGAAAGAAGTCTTAAAGAGGATTGTATATCCTGAAACTCTTTCCCCTGAAGGCGCAATGATAATGCCTTAGTAAGGTGATCTGCGTAAGATAAGGCATCTAAATTGGCTCTGTTAGACGCAATAGCTGTTTCCAACATCGCGGTTGGAATAGAAGCCGACGACGGTAATGATAGCTCTAAGTCTTCCGCCTCGTCGTCCATACGCAGAGGAACTCTCGGGATACCCTGTCCTGCCGTATCTAATTTATTCCTTGCATTAATGAAAGGCAGGTTGAGAGTATTAGCGGACAAGAAACCTGCTTTCCCCGTCTTGGAAGCAAGTTTAATTATAGCGTCGTTCAATAATTCAAATGTTCTTGCAACATTATTGGACTGCGACGGAAACTCGGGAGCGATTTCCCTGAACCGCTCAAAAAATTCAGAGTCCAATGACGCTATAATCCTCTTGTCCGGAACCGCAGCAGTCTGGCCCGACGGAACAACTTGAAGGAGAAAGTGCCGGATGAAGTCCACGGCAGCTTTATGTTGTTCCAAAAGGGATAGCTCCAAATCATCCGTATCCCTTTCACCATCCGGTCGGACCTCATGATGTTCCCGGTCGTCCGCCCCCGATGCTTCGGCGGAGCGTACCGACCCAGCACCGTCGGATAATTCTCGATCCGACACCGTTTCTGTCGGCTGCTGGGATGCTGCGATAAGCTGTGCTATCTGCACAAGAATGTCTGGCGTCGAGACCTGCGGAGGCGCAGTCTTCCGCTGCTTCGCCGAGGGCAGCTCCGCATCAGATGGCTCCCGCATACTTTTTCTATGCGAACGTCCGGAGTCCATCGGTCTCGAATCCCTGGCTGCCGGATGGTGTGACCTGGTCGCCGTAACATCCTTGATCGGCGAAGCTGGTAATATATCGGCGGTCACGCAGCCAAGGTGCGGTCGTGTGCGCTGACGAGAAGAAGAAGCCTTAGCAGTCTCCGCGGAATGCCTATACAACGGAGCGTCCCGAGCGACGGACGTATGCTCCGCTTGCGACACATTTTGTACCACAACATCTGGTCCCAGATGTTGTTGTACGAGAGAGGGGCCTCTCTCGCTCGCGGCCCGGCTGGACCTGGACGAGCTAGGAACCGGACTCAAAGGCTTCCTCTGTTCTCGCTTACTATCCGCCGTCACTGGGTGTGCATCTATTATTTTTATAGTGCTCGCATCACCCAAAATTTCCTCCTGGACCGCATCGGACGAACCCGGCTGCCGAACCATTCGGTGAATGGACGCTACACAGGGCGAGCTAGCGGACGACATTTGTCTAATCTCCATGAGCACTTTTGCCGCTAGCTCTGAATTCATTTGTGACGACGGACGCACACTTGTAGAAGATAACATGGAAACATCACCCTGTTCTTGTTCCTCTGAAATAGAAACTGAGAGAGTAGAGTGACCTTGCGGAGAAAGAGCCGGCATAGCCCTTTCTCCAGAAACAACATATCGTGACACACGTTTCCAATGTTTCTCATCCCAATATTCACATATAGGACAGGGTTTAATGCGAGAACACTGACTACAATTAATACAATGATCATGAAAGTCAGAGGAAGATTTCTTCCCATTACAATTTGAACAATGTCCCTTCATTGTGAAAGGACAACAACAAGTCCTAGTTACTCGCACAAACCCCTGACACAAAGATACATAATAACATGATCCATTAATAAATGAAAAAAACAATTGCAAATCAAAATAATTTTGAAAAAATATTTTTTCAGCGAAGCCCAAGTTGCTGAAAAGTAACGTTGAGCCCCAATGGATCCGATGGCAAAGTGTGGTCAAAAATTTTAAATTTATATTAAATAATTAATGAGACACTTACGGACAATATAAATGTATCTAATAGTGAGATAAACTACACCAAAGGCAAACAGCCCCCCCTCAAAAAAGGCTGTTGCCAATGTAAACAAACAGTGTAAAATACCAGAAAACATGACTCCAGGCACTGAAAAAACTGGCCCGAAATCAGTCATCCAAATTACACTCTATCTGATGCAAGACAGAGACTCCCAGGGGAGAATCTGCAGAACATCAGATGGAAGATGCAGAACACAACGTTTATACACCCATGGGTGAAAACGTAACTATGGGGAAAATAACAGAAAACATTCTGTATCCAAGCAACTCTCCCAGGGAAATTTTAGAAATGAACTTTCTCAAAAATATGCCAAAAGCATGGGAGAATTGCAAGGGGGCACTTTAGAAGGCTAGGGGAGAGGAAACACTGAATAAGCAGTGCAACATTTAGCAAGAATGACAACAAGAGGCCCATGCCTCGAAAATAGGCAACTTAACATAATTTCATCAAAAAATTTTAAGTACAGCCCTGATTATTTTTTGTCACTTCTTTTTCCTCTCCTCCTTCTATATCCTCATTAGAATCACCATTTCTCCAAAAATTACGTGTCTGGCATCCTTTAAACTGAGATTTACAAGCACAAAGATCAGTGAGATGTTGACTGATGAAGGGCCAAACAGAGAATGATAATTGGCGCCAATTTCGGGGCGTCTGCGTCACTGCGCATGCGCAGTAGAGGCGTAGTATGGAGGTCCTTTAGGACATGATTTCTTTTTGTTTTGGATGCAAATTTTGGGGATTGGGGGGCAAAATTTGTGTTTGGCCCTGGTTTTGTTAGAGTTAGCACCAGCTAAGTCTGGGTCATTGGTACAGTATAAAAATATAATTTCCCAACACAAAACCATTTACTATTTCTCCAGTATCTTGTAACCTGTCAAGAAATTACCCTGGCACTCCCCAGTTTTCCTTTGTTTATGGACCTATTTGGCCTCTGTACATCCAATACAAGCATTTAATCTATTATACCTTGTTTGACAGAGCTCATGGAGCTCTGTCAAACAAGATATAATAGAGTAAATGCTAAGTTTATCTCTAGAATACGGGAAAGTGATGCAATCTCTGTTAATTGTATACTCCTGTTAGTTAGATAATTGCCATTGGCAAAGTGGCTATTCAATTAACAGGGTTCCACTGTATACTAGAAAGGAAAGGAATCGGTCCTAGGAGCAAAAGAACACTTTAGAACAAACTTGTAAAATCCTGTACTCAGGATAATATATACCATTTTTAGACCCACTTACTTTGAAAACAGACAGTGATATGGCAGATGTAATAATTAAGTGAGTAACCAACTTCCCAAGATTCTCTCTGTTGGTTTCGGATAAGTTGCTCATTTCTTTAAACTTATCCCACAAATGGAACTGGAAAGTCATCTGCAATAGAGGACAGACATGGACAATGGTTTAAAATGTCATTAAACAAAAGTGGTTAGACAGACAAATATTTCACATGCCTCAATCTGACTGAATTTCAAACATTTCAAGATTTTCTTTCTCAACTGCTCTTGTGCCATGATGCAGGCCTGGTCGTTTGAAAAATTTACGCGAGCGAAAAAATCGCTCTCGTGGCATATACTTGCGCAAGCGAATCGCTCCCGCTACATAATTCTGGACGGTAAAGGCTGTCCTTTGATGGGTGGGTTTGTGTTTGGTGTTTACAGTTACCGGTACTGAAGTTGAACTTCAAACACAGGCTGGTGCACGATACAGAAACAGAAAAAAACAGAAACAGAAAAAACAGGAAGTTGCTTCCAATATCATCATTCATGGCCAGAATTCCAATCAGACAACACAGATTTAAATTATTCGGCGCCCATTTGAAAGAAGCCGATTGATTAGTAGAATTGTTTTACTACAACCAATCACATTAGCATAGTAGAAATTATGAGATTTTACCATTCATGAATAAAAAATTTGGTTTATTTATTCTGTGGAACTGACGGAACATGTGATCCACTCACCTTGGTCGGCCAACTTGGGGAAACTTGTCACAGCGATATTGCTGCCATTTCATATTCCATGCTAAATCTATCACACTGTTTACAAGAAAAGATAGCATGTTGAGTGAAAAAAAGTAGCCAAATGCAAAGCTAACTAAAGATTACATTTTAGCTATTTTTTTGCACTCAACATGCGATATCATATGAGACGATAAACTTGTCAATTGCAGACATTTTTCGACACCGACAGTCAGGAATCCTTTGATGTGCGTCATTATTTGACACTAGAATTCAATTGTTATCCAAGTGTACAGACAGTGTTCCAGACAAAGAATATTATACTGACCCTGTTCAGTGCCATATGACTGATGCCGTGTTCCCTTCAACTCAATTATGGATACTTACCAGGATCGGGAATCGGCCATTTGCATGAGCGATTTTTTCGCTTGCATGGGGTCGACTTTACGTGAGCGATTTTACCGCTTGCGCCAGAATGCCAGGCCTGCATGATGGATATATGAGACAGGGAACGTGGGGTGGATGGGGTTTTCAGCACGACCCTCACCCATTCACACTTTTATTGATGCTAAAAAGTCTGAGCCAAATTTTGCTATTCCAACAATTCATACCAGAACCTACTCCAAAAGTGGGAGATCAAATATGATAGTATTATGCTTTATTATATTGAAAGGGTTCGCGAGCAAGTTATAAACTTTTATTTTATTAATGCCTCTCATTGGTTCAATAACATTTGTATGTTTAATGGGGTTTAATGACACTTTCAACAGCCCAGGTCATATTGTGCCGGAAGGCTCAGATATGTGAACTCTGTGACCATGATTTTGAAAGTGTATTTAAATTCAGAATTGCAACAAAAAGTGTCCCAACTTTGATGGTACTTATAAACAGTGACACTCTCAATACTGCTTGTTTTAACCTTTCACCTAACATGACTTAGAAGATAACACTTGCCAAATAGTTTTTGAATAAGGCCTAAAAAAGTTGAAAATCTGTTTCTCAGGTCCTCACACATGGTCCTTTTGGCTACAGCATGCTCTCTTTTTATAACCAATGCAAACATGAAATGAAAGTGTCAATGACACTGTAGCTCAACTTGTGTAAGGCATACATGTATAGTATGTGACACAGCAATGACACACATCTAGGTAATGACTTGACAACAAAGGTACATATAAAGTATTGTAACGGTATGTACATAAATGCTGACCGTAGCCTGTAACAAATGTATAGGTAAAGTATTGTAAAGGTGGGCGACTGTTAGATGCTAAACTAGAAAAGTCCCAGAGTGGGACTGACTGAACCCAAAAATATTTGTTCTCATAGCACAGTGATACCAAAGTCACCCCAAAACACTTGTTCCTGTCCCAAGGTGATAACAAAGGTACCCAAGAAGTTTCGTGAAAATTGGTTCATATATACAGCCTCTAGCCCGAGCCGTATTGACATGTGCACTTACTGTGTATAAGTTGCACTGAATAAATCAAAGTTCATCTAATTTGCATAATTTCTGCACGAGAAAATAACCTGTATTACATGCGATGTATTCCATGTTGCTAAACATTCATTCAAAAATTTATGCAAATCATAACCTTCATTTAGAAGTTCTGTACAAAAAACTGATTGTACCTAATTTCGGTACAAAATGGCCACCGGCAGCCATCTTGAATTTTGGACAGGACCCAAAAATACTCGTTCTCATCCCAAGGTGATAATAAAGGTATCCAAGAAGTTTCGTAAAGATCAGTTCATAAATACGGCCTCTAGCCTGAGCCGTATAGAAGTTGTGTACAAAAAATTGATTGGACCTAATTTGGGTACAAAATGGCTGCTGGCAGCCATCTTGAATTTTGGACCGCACCTTGGAACACTCGTTCTCGTCCCAAGGTGATAACAAAGGTACCCAAGAAGTTTTGTGAAGATCGGTTCATAAATACAGCCCCTAGCCCGAGCTGTATTGACATGTGTACTTTCTGTGTATAAGTAGCACTGAATAAATCGAAGTCCATCTAATTTGCATAATGTCTGCACAAGAAAAAAACCTGTATTATATGTGATGTATTCGATGCTACTAAACATTCATACAAAAATTTATTCAAATCAGAACTTTCATACAGAAGTTCTGTACAAAAAACTGATTGCACTAATTTTGGTACAAAATGGCTGCTGGTGGCCATCTTGAATTTCGGACCGCACCCAAAAACACTCGTTCTCGTTCCGTGGTGATAATAAAAGTACCCAAGAAGTTTCATAAAGATCGTTTTATAAATACGGCCTCTAGCCTGAGCTGTATAGAAGTTGTGTACAAAAAACTGATTGGACCTAATTTTGGTACAAAATGGCCACTGGCAGCCATCTTGAATTTTGGATCGCACCAGAAACACTCGTTCTCTTCCCAAGGTGATAACAAAGGTACCCAAGAAGTTTCGTGAAGATCGGTTCATAAATACAGCCCCTAGCCCGAGCTGTATTGACATGTGCACTTACTGTGTATAAGTAGCACTGAAAAAATCAAAGTTTATCTAATTTGCAGAATTTCTGCACGAGAAAAAAACCTGTATTATATGTGAAGTATTCCATGTTACTAAACATTCAGACAAAAATTTATTCGAATCAGAACTTTCATACAGAAGTTCTGTACAAAAAACTGATTGCACTAACTAAGGTACAAAATGGCTGTTGGTGGCCATCTTGAATTTCAGACCGCACCCAAAAACACTTGTTCTTGTCCCACGGTGATAACAAAGGTACTCAAGAAGTTTTTTAAAGATTGGTTCATAAATGATGCCTCTAGCCTGAGCCGTATTGAATTGTTGACGTACAGACAGATGGACAATGGACGACGGGCCATGGCATAACCTCAAAATTGACTTATGTCAAAGTTGAGCTAAATGAAAGTGTCAATGACACTGTAGCTCAACTTGTTTAAGACATGTACCTGTATAGTATGTGGCACAGCAATGACAAACATCTAGGTAATGACCTGATAACAAAGGTACATGTAAAGTATTGTAATGGTCTGTACATAAATGCTGACCGTAGCCTGTAACAAATATATAGGTAAAGTATTGTAATGGTGGGGTGAAAGTTAGATGCTAAACCAGAAAAGAAATCTTTGAGTCCCAGAATGGGTCTGACAGAACCCAAAAATATTTGTTCTCACAGCACAGTGATAACAAAGGCACCCAAGAACACCCGTTCCTGTCACAAGGTCCTCACACATGGTCTTTTGGCTACAGCATGCTCCCTTTTTATAACCAATGCAAACATGAAATGAAAGTGTCAATGACACTGTAGCTCAACTTGTGTAAGGCATACATGTATAAAATGTGACACAGCAATGACACACATCGAGGTAATGACCTGACAACAAAGGTACATATAAGGTATTGTAACGGTATGAACATAAACACTGACCGTAGCCTGTAACAAATGTATAGGTAAAGTATTGTAAAGGTGGGCGACTGTTAGATGCTAAACTAGAAAAGTCCCAGAGTGTGTCTGACTGAACTCAAAAATATTTGTTCTCATAGCACAATGATAACAAAGGCACCCAAGAACACTCGTTCCTGTCACAAGGTGATAACAAAGGTACCCCAAGAAGTTTCGTAAAGAAAGGTTCATAAATACACTCTAGCCCGAGCCGTATTGACATGTGCACTTACTGTGTATAAGTAGCACTGAACAAATCAAAGTTCATCTAATTTGAATAATTTCTGCATGAGAAAAAAACCTGTATTATATGTGATGTATTCCATGTTACTAAACATTCCTACAAAAATTTACTCAAATCAGAACTTTCATACAAGTTCTGTACAAAAAACTGATTGTACCTAATTTTGGTACAAAATGGCTGCTGGCAGCCATCTTGAATTTTGGACCGCACCCAAAAACACTCGTTCTCGTCCCACGGTGATAACAAAGGTACCCAAGAAGTTTTGTAAAGATCGGTTCATAAATACGGCCTCTAGCCTGAGCCGTATAGAAGTTGTGTACAAAAAACTTATTGTGTATAAGCAACACTGAATAAATCAAAGTTCATCTAATTTGCATAATTTCTGCTCGAGAAAAAACCCCGTATTATATGTGATCTATTCCATGTTACTAAACATTCATACAAAAATTTATTCAAATCAGAACTTTCATACAGAAGTTCTGTACAAAAAACGGATTGCACTAACTAAAGTACAAAATGGCTGCTGGTGGCCATCTTGAATTTCGGACCGCACCCAAAACCACTCGTTCTCATCCCACGGTGATAACAAAGGTACTCAAGAAGTTTTGTAAAGATCAGTTCATAAATACGGCCTCTAGCCAGAGCCGTATTGGCATTTGCAGTTACAGTGCTGAAAGTAACACTAAATAGTTCAAAGTTAGTCTAATTGGCATAATTTATGCACGAGAAAAAAACCTGTATTATATGTGATGTATCCCATGGTACTAAACATTCACACAAAAAATTATTCAAATCAGCGCTTTCATATGGAAGTTCTGCACAAAAATCTGATTGCACCTAATTTTGTACAAAATGGCTGCCAGTGGCCATCTTGAATTTCAGACCGGACCCAAAAACACTCGTTCTTGTCCCACGGTGATAACAAAGGTACCCAAGAAGTTTCGTAAAGATCGGTTCATAAATACAGCCTCTAGCCCGAGCCGTATTGGCATTTGCACTCTCAGTGGTGAAAGTAACACTATATAAATCAAAGTTAGTCTAATTTGCATAATTTACGCACGAGAAAAAAACCCGTATTATATGTTCATACAAATGAAAGTGTCAATGACACTGTAGCTTAACTTGTGTGTTGTGTTTGATGAAAAGGATAATGTTCAATGTTTATGAAAGGATTATGAAATAAGACAAGAATTGTGATAATTGGGAATATGTTCATTTCTGTTCCCTGTATGCTATGTTTTCGATAAAAATAATATGAGGTGTACACTGTACTAAAGAATTGAGGGGTGGGTTAATATGACCTCACAGTTAATGTATGTGGCCCTCACAGTTAACGTATATCAACGAAAGTTACCAAGTTACAGTGAAATTATTCCAAAACGAGTCATCCTATCAAGTTACATAGAAATCCCTTCATAAACATGGCCTGTAGACTGTGCTAAATGTTTTCGGGCTTCGGGCCCCTATAGCCATCAGTTTCCCAATTGCGTCCAAAAGGGATGTTCTCATCTAGACATTATATGAAGTCAACCTACCAAGTTACAATGAAATCCCTTTATAAATATGACCTGTAGACTGTGCTAAAGGTTTTTGGGCTCGGGAAGCCATCATGGTTGAATGATCGCAACCAAAAGGGGACATTCTCATCTGGGCATCATCTGGAGTGATCCTACGAAGTTACAATGGCCAGCGGCCGTCTTGAATTTCGGACCGGACCCCAAACACTCATTCTTGTCCCACGGTGATAACAAAGGTACCCAAGAAGTTTCGTAAAGATCGGTTAAAAAATATGGCCTGTAGCCCAAGCCATGTTGACGGCGCGATGGACAGACAGACGACGGGCCATGACAATACCTCAAATTTGGCTTCGCCAAAATTGTGCTAAAAATCAAGGTCCATCTCATCTGCAGAATTTCTGCGCAAGATAAAAACCTGTAATATATGTGATGTTTTCCACGTTACTAAATATTCAGAGAAAAATTTATTCAAATCAGAACTTTCATACAGAAGTTCTGAACAAAAACCTGATTGCACTAACTAAGGTACAAAATGGCTGCTGGTGGCCATCTTGAATTTTGGACTGCACCCCAAAACACTCGTTCTTGTCCCATGATGATAACAAAGGTATCCAAGAAGTTTTGTAAAGATCAGTTCATAAATACGGCCTCTAACCCGAGCCGTATTGAATTGTTGACAGACATATGGATGACAGGCCATGGCATAACCTCAAATTTGACTTACGTCAAAGTTGAGCTAAAAATAAAAATGAAATGGTTTATGTCTGATATTTTGCCCAAGTTAATAAAATTGATAAGTTTGTCCCTTGAGTTCAACAAGGCTTTTCAATCTTTTAGCACTGCGAAGCCTTCTTGCACTCATTGGAGGAATACACCACCACCACTGATGCTATTCTGTAGATTATGAGGCCCAAAATATAAAACAAACCAACAACTTGAACTTTTGATGGCAAAGAAATAATTACAAAAATAAATGAAAGTGTCAATGACACTGTAGCTCAACTTGTCAAGACAAAGACATGTACATGTATAGTATGTGACACAGCAATGACAAACACCTAGGTAATGACCTGATAACAAAGGTACATATAAAGTATTGTAACGGTCTGTACATAAATACTGAGCGTTGCCTGTAACAAATGTATAGGTAAAGTATTGTAAAGGTGGGTGACAGTCAGATGCTAAACTAGAAAAAATCTTTGAGTCCCAGAGTGGGTCTGACTGAACCCCAAAATATTTGTTCTCATAGCACAGTGATAACAAAGGCACCCCAAAACACACTCATTCCTGTCCCAAGGTGAAAACAAAGGTACCCAAGAAGTTTCGTGAAGATCAGTTCACAAATATGAGCTGTGTAGAAGTTGTGACAAAAAACTGATTAGACCTAATTTCGATACAAAATGGCCACTGGCAGCCATCTTGAATTTTGGACCGCATCCAGAAACACTCGTTCTCGTCCCAAGGTGATAACAAAGGTACCCAAGACGTTTCGAGAAGATCGGTTCATAAATACAGACTCTAGCCCGAGCCGTATTGACATGTGTACTTACTGTGTGTAAGCAGCACTGAAAAAATCAAAGTTCATCTAATTTGCATAATTTCTGCATGAGAAAAAAACCTGTATTATATGTGATGTATCCCATGGTACTAAACATTCACACAAAAAATTATTCAAATCAGCGCTTTCATAAGGAAGTTCTGTGCAAAAATCTGATTGCACCAAATTTCGTACAAAATGGCTGCCATCGGCCATCTTGAATTTTGGACCGGACCCCAAAACACTTGTTCTCGTCCCACGGTGATAACAAAGTTACCCAAGAAGTTTCGTAAAGATCGGTTCATAAATAAGGCCTCTAGCCCGAGCCGTATTGGCATTTGCACTTACAGTGCTGAAAGTAACACCAAAAACATCAAAGTTAGTCTAATTTGCATAATTTACACACGAGAAAAAAACCCGTATTATATGTGATGTATCCCATGGTACTAAACATTCATACAAAAAATTATTCAAATCAGAGCTTTCATATGGAAGTTCTGTACAAAAAACAGATTTCTTCATCGTCGGTACAAAATGGCAGCTGGCAGCCATCTTGAATTTCGGACCGCACCCAAAAACACTCATTCTCGTCCCACAGTCATAACAAAGGTACCCAAGAAGTTTCGTAAAGATCGGTTCATAAATACAGCCTCTAGCCCGAGCCATAGCAGCTTGGCACTTACAGCTCTGAAAGTAACACTAAATAAATCAAAGTCAGTCTAATTTGCATAGTTTACGCACGAGAAAAAAACCCGTATTATATGTGATGTATCCCATGGTACTAAACATTTATACAAAACTTTATTCAAATCAGAACTTTCATACAGAAGTTCTGTACAAAAAACTGATTTTTGCATCATCAGTACAAAATGGCCGCTGGCAGCCATCTTGAATTTCGGACCACACCTAAAAACACTCGTTCCCGTCCCAGGGTCATAACAAAGGTACACAAGAAGTTTCGTAAAGATTGGTTCATAAATACGACCTCTAGACTGAGCCATAGCCAATTGTTGACGTACGGACAGACGGACGGACGGACGGACGGACAGACGGACGACGGGCCATGACAATAGCTCAAATTTGACTTCGTCAAAGTTAAGCTAAAAATAAAATAAAAAAATGCCCGCCTACCTTCAATTTAAAAAAAAAATGGTCTGAGAAACGGATCAACTTTGTGGGGTGTAACTATAATATTTTCATTTGTTGCATCCAAAACAGCTTATGACTCTCAAAAGAATAGGCTCATCGAACTCATTACAATGAAAGGTAAATAAACTAAGTTTGGATGCCAAAAATGAAAATTTTTAGTTATTTTTTATTGCAAGTATCATCTTCAATTTGTTTTGAGGTAAAGAATTGAATACATGGAATCACTCCACCAACTCTTATTAAGATGTTATTATAGTCTTCCAATGTGGGAGTTATAAGCTATGTTTTGGAGGCACAAACTGAAACACGAGGCATCAAGAGGCCTTACTGATCACTTGAAAAAGTTATTTAGAGGGGAATTTAAGGTCATATGCAGCATCTACAGCTATTTAACACTATAGAGCCCAAATATGCACCCACATACTGACTGGTGGATATGAATAACAATATTTTGAAAGAATACTGCACAGAGTTCAGATTTGGGCTTGGCCCCCAAGTATGGACCCAGAATTTTTGTTTTTGAACAAATCGGAATCTGCCCTGTCCACCCTCTCCCTAAAGATGCTGTATACCAAATTTGATTGATTTTGAGAGGTGTGAAGAAGTTGAATATTCCTCACATTGCACTAAATTAGGATTTGGGCTCCCGTAAGGAGCTCCAAACATGAACCCAGGGACTTGATTTGAACAAACTTAAATCTACCACCCATAGGTATGCTGTGTACCAAGTATCAGAAAATTCTGGCTGGTGAATTTGAAGAAGATTTTTTTCAAGAATATTTCTCATACTACATTAAGTTATGATTTGGGCTTCCATAAGAAGCCTATATGTTACTCCAGGGACTTGCTTTGAGCTAATTTGAATGTGAGACTCCTAAGAATGTTTTATTCCAAAAGAATATGACAGGTGGATCTAAAGAAGATTTTTCAAAAATATTCCACAAATTTGGGTTCCCACAGGGAGCCCAAATAGAAACCCAGGGACTTGATTTAAAGAAACTTGAATGACCAACTCCCCCATCCCACCAACTGTGGATGATGAATATCAAAAAAATTCTGGTAGGTGGATCTGAATAAGTTAAAAATCAAGTTCACATAAGAAACCCAGGGACTCATGATTTTTACAAACTTGAATCTGCTCCCACTCCCCAAAGAATGCTGTGCACCAAATATTAGATAATTCAAAAATTCTGTTGGTGGATCTGATGAAGATTTTAAGTTTTCAAGGGAACGGAATTGAGCAAACTTTAATCTGACCCTGTAAGGGTGCTGTTCAATAAATATCAAAAGATTCTGACTGGTGGATCTGGAGAAAACTTTTAAAGATTATTCTCCATATTGCACTAAGTTAAAATTCGGGCTTTGATATTCTTGGTGCTTAGCAAACTTTGAGTAGTATATACATAATGATTATTTATATTATTTTTTACAGATTCTCCATCTAGCAAAAAATTATGATTTACGAGGAAAATTGTAGAAAAAGGTTTGCTACAGGTTTTTATGCTTTTCCTCAAAAAGTGTTAATTTTTCGTTGGGTCTAAAATCCCCCCCAAAGATGAATATAATGCTACATATTTGGTAACAATGGATGCGAATTTAATAATATTTACATTTGCTGTATATTTTCATATTTATTTTTCCAATAATCACATTTAATGATTTGTTGTTATTCTTTCCATCCATGACAAAAAAAAGAAGAAATGAACTATAAGTCAAAATGTTTGATGTACCCACTAAATAACCAGTTAACCAAGTCCTGACTGCCCCATTCTTTTTACCTTCCTAAATTCAAGAAGTGGGAAATATGCCGATGAGTAATTGATAATCCACAGATTCTGAATGCATTTTAGAATGCCTTAAATATTTGCCCAGGTGAGTAAGACTCTTTGAGAAACTAATGGAAGAATGTGATGAAAACATGAGAAATATGGATGACAAAAGAGAAAGGGTCAATATTACAGAGTTAGGAAGGTGAGAAAGTGCCAACGGAAGAAATTATAAAAATTTGTGTCTGAATATTGACAGATTAGGAGAGAGAGTTTGGGAGGAAGAACCTGGCCAGAAAAGTGTTGATCTAGACCTCCTCATTAGAGGACCGTGGCAAATAAGCAGAAAGCCCATGTACTATTATAATTAGTTCTGATATGGATTTGTGAACAAAATTCAAAGAATAAAAAAAAATTCTACTTTAAACTAGCTGATATACGTTTGAACAACCATTACCTGAAACCGCCTATCATATTCACAAAACTTCTGAAGAAGATAACCATAAAACAAGTTAAATCGTTTCTCTTGCAAACAGCAGTCAACAATGACGTGAATGATTTCTCTTTCCTGTTGATGTTTTAGGCCAAGACGGATTAATTTTTCAAAAGCATCCACACAGTCCTGTAAGAATAAACATCTGTATTTTACTTCACCATAAACTTTTCAAATTATAACTTGATGAATATCACTGTCAAACCTTCCATCCTTTTACTTCTTTACCCAACCTGAACAGAAGACAACGTTTAATGTTTACAGCACAACTGAAATGTTCTTCAATGAACACTGTATTGTCAGTGGATTCTCGTGTCATGTTATTTTCCATTGAATACCAGTTGATCATGTGATTTATCTCACGAATACCAGTTGAACATGTGACATTCAAACATCGTGCATTGAAATTACTCACATCATTTGATTTTCCAGTCTATTTTAACATTCTGCAATTTCTATTAACATTCTATAGACGGTTTCCCCAACTCAAGTGTGAGTTGTATTTTAGGCACTAGACAGTTTGCAGGGACTATTTTGTTTCAAAACTACCTTGTTTTGTTTCTTAAGAATTGAATCATGACTGTTCAAAATCCATGATGTGATGAAACAAATTGCTCACACACAAATTTACCATGAACTGCTAATTTGCACGAGATCAATTTGATTCATCATTGAAGAGGATTTCGAACAGTCATGATCAATTCTTAACAAAACATTTCTTGAAATACTAATTTTTTTCAGTTTTGGCCTCAAAAACATAGCTTGTGATCTATTAATGAGCTAAGCCTTTTTTGCCAAAAATGAAAAACTACTAAAATGTGAATGTCAGTTTTGAGGGTTTGCACTAGCTGGTTTTTTCCCTTATGCTGGGTTTGCTTATTTGTTTATTGGGGTTTAATAATACTTTCAACAGCCAGGGTCACATAGTGTGGGACACTTTTAAGGGTGAAGGAAGCCAGAGTACTAAGAGAGAACCACCAAACAGTGGCAAGCAACTGTTTGACTCTCCAACATCCTAACTCTGAACAAACAGAGTTAGCAACAGTTGAAGGCAAGTGCACTATCGTTGTAGTATGCCTAAACACATCACCACTATGCTCCCAAATGGGCGTTCAGGCTTAACCCTTAACTGGTAGAGTGCTGGTAGCCCATATTTGGGCTTTATTCTGAAGTGTCGGTACCATAACTTAAAGGCTTCATATTCAGTGGTTGTTCTACATATCATCTTTGAAGTGAGATTATTTAGTCTGTTTGGATTTGCCTTGTTACAATTTATGGGAGAGTGCCTATTGGCACTCTCCCATAAATTGTAACAAGGCAAAGTTATGTGAACAAATTTTGATGACTGTAAATAATTCAGTACTCTACCAGTTAAGGGAATTGAGATTTTCAAGCATTTGCACTACACGTTGAAAGATTCCCTCCTGTGGCTTTGCTGTTGTTTCTAGTCAAGTCTTGGCTGCCTATATATGCAACCAAGACTAACCTTGAAACAAATGACAAGGTACTTCAAAAACAAGTTTTGAGTTTACCCAAACAATGCATGTTGGGGCACCTGTTCCTTTGCATTAAAAAGTTACCAAAGTTGGATTAGACACTTAACCCTTGGGTGTCTGGATATTTGTATATATATTTTGCAACACATTGACAGTCTACATCCTGTGGCTTTGTAGTTGTTTTAGGCAATCCCAGGTTAACCCTGATACTACATGTTGGGGCACCTGTTTTCTTGCAGTAGAAGTAACCAAAGTAGGAATTAGGCCCTTAAGGTTTAAGGGTCTTTCCCAAGGACACAAAGCAACTACTGCTGGTCAGGATTAAACGATCAGCATTTCAGTGTAAAGTATTACATTGGCTAAAGAGTTATATAAAAAAAACTCAAACAGCAAGAGGATACTCTTTCCTGAGTAACCAGAACAAGAGGTCCCAAGGAAACAAAGACACTCTCTTGAGTGGCAAGATACTCATATCGACAGCTGAAGTATAATGAATTCAAATTTAAGTACAGATAAAAACGCACACCATAACAGATGTCATATATAGAATCAAAATAATCAATAGAAAATGAAAAACAATACACATGGTTGTTTTGCAGTCAAGCAGTGATGGAGGTATACCATTAAAGTGTTTTAATGAAACTCTACGATGATGGTGTCAAATGTATCAAATACAGAAGTATTTTGACCTGTGACTGGGGAGATTTTTTTCAATGTTTCAATGTGTTAACCCTTAACCTAACACGAAAGGCAGATGACACTTGCAAAGAAAATTATTGAATAACTAAATTTTTCCATTTTTGGATTAAAAAACATAGCTTATGACCCTTCATTGGAATGAGCTCAATGTTTTTGAGACAAAAAAAAATGAAAAAATAATGATAACTGAATGATGATTTTTGTGAACAGCAATGGCCGGTTTTGGCAATTAAGCTGGGTAAAGGGTTAAAATACTGATGACAAAAGACACCTAAATATCACCACCAGGAACTTAATTTCAACAAAATTGTACATTTTCAACAAAAAAAGAAAAGTTACCTAAGTAATGTTATGTGTTTCTAAATTACAGTCACCAGAAACTGTTGTTTACTTTTGTTAAAACATAGAAAGTAAATATAGTTGATACTTGGATGAAGACATTCATTCGTTTTGAACCCCATCTTCAAACTTTTACACTGGTTGCAGGTGCTCCTCAATTTATGTTTCAGGATAAAAGATTTTAAATTCTTTGGAAAGAGTTGGTAGGCAACTCGTGCTATCAAACTTGACTCTCAGCAGGTGAGAACATAAAAAACTTTTCCATAACCATCTGAATTTGGTAATGATCAATTTAGTTCCAGGAGTATTGTAGCAAGTTTAAGAACTCTCAGCTATTTAAGTCTTAAGTAGCAGTGTCAAGAACTCTCAATTTAGGGCCCTGCGAAAGTTCGAGATTCGATTCGATTTTGAATCTTAAGTTGGTATTCTGTTTGATTTGAAATCAGCTGCTCAATTCGGTTCCTCCTGAATCTTCTTCAAATGAATATAGCTTGATATCAGTCCTCTTCGTCATCTCACAAAACGTATAGTTCAGATGGAAATCTAAATTTTATAGTAAATTTCCTTTCTTATTATACCTACCACAATTGTTTACTACAGGCTTGCACTACAGTGGAAGTCCCTAACTCGGATAAAATACTCTCTATTTTTGTCTTTCCCAAGCAAGTTGGGAAAGAAAAGTGGTGCAAAAGCACCAATAAAAATAAGCCAAAACTGGGTCGAGTGCAACCGGCGCAGACCCAGTACGGGACGCTCTTCCCAAGTACAACTCCACGACTTCCGTTGCCAGTGTGCACATACCGTCTCTAAAGACTCATTCTTTTTGAATCCGTAAACGTTACAGTTATGTGATCAGCGGGGAGGAAAGATTCTTTACCCGTAAAGAAGACAGGAGGGCCTCCATGTAAACAATTGTGGTAGGTATAATAAGAAAGGAAATTTACTATAAAATTTAGATTTCTTATCAACCTACTCACAATTGTTTACTACAGGCTGAATAGACAAAAGGCTGGAGGGAATCGCATAACCAACCCCCACATAACCCTAGTGCACTGGAACCGTGAAGTAGAAGGAAGAGGTCCCGAGGCTTATCAACCAGAATGTCGCAATCATTGGTAAAGGACAATGAAAAGAGACATATGAGCCTGTGTGACACACAGACAGAAAAAGGGCAGTAACAGCACAAGGCTGAAACTGACCTTCAAGAAGCCTAATGGCTATGGCAGACAACAGCCTGAGCAGAAGAAAGAGGACCCAGGGCAAAAAGGTCCTCCGACTGCTCCTGCAACTGGCGTAAATAAAAGGTGGAGAAAGTAGAAGCATTTCTCCAGTAGGCTGCCTGCATAACATCCGACAACTTGACGGAGTTAGAATAAGCCCAAGAGGTAGACAGTGCCCGCACCTCGTGGGCAGAAATACGATTGGTAATACAATCGCCAGTTGCTAAACGACTATAAGCCGTACGAATAGCAAGACAAATCCATCGAGAAATGGATTGAGGAGAGATCTTCTGTCGACCCGGAATGAGAGACAGAAAAAAACGTTTTCTGCCCTTCCGTATGAAGCGTGTCCGATCAAGATAAATGCGAATAGCATGGACCGGACAGAGCAAAGGGCGAGTACTCTCAACAGAGGGAAGAGCCCTGATACAGATAGGAGGAGGAGTAGTATCTGACTACTGATTCTTAGCCAAAAAGGAGCAATCAGTGGTAAAAGTAACACTGTTGGGAGAGCTCCTAAAAAAGGCCAGGTCAACCGTGAGGGCGTGAAGCTCACTAACCCGTCTGGCCGAAGCAAATGCCATCAGAAAAGCCGTCTTATATGTGAGAAATTGCATATCCACCTGGGATAAAGGTTCGAACGGCGCCCCCCCCCCCCCCCCCCCCAAAGCAAAGCAGCACCCACGAAAGATTCCATCGTGGAGTAAGCTGCAAAGTCCGAGGCCTTTTCAAAGAAAAGTGCCGAACAAGCTTGGAGAGGTAAGGATTAGTGCCGATACGACGCTTCCCCACATAAGAAAAAGTCTCTGAAAGCATAGACCTGTAACCCTTGATGGTAACAGGCTGGAGACCCCGAGAATCAAACAGATATACCAGAAACTCCGCAATCTGTGAAATCGAAGGATTGGCATAATCAACAGAGTGATCAGCACACCATCGACAGAAGACCTTCCAGTTAGCTGCATAAGCTAAACCAGTGGAGTGCCTCCATGAAGAAGAAAGGCACTCCACTGCTCGTCTCGAAAAACCTCTACGGAGGAGACAGGACCTGACAAAAGATATGCGTGAAGGCACAATGAAGTCGGGTCGACGTGAAACCTCCTCGGGCGACCTTGACAAAGAAGGTCGGGACGTAGCGGGAGACGTGCCGGAACCGCCGCCATCAGCGAGCGGAGCTGATTGATCCACACCCGCTGAGGCGACAGGGGAGCGATCAGAATGATTCGACAACTGCAGGTTCGAATTTTGGCGAGAACCTGAGGAAGAATCGGAACCGGCGGGAAGGCGTAGCCGACTAGACCATTCCAATCGAGTGACAGAGCGTCCACGGCAAAAGCCAGAGGATCTGGACACGGGGACACGAAAGTGTCCACCTGATGGTTCCAACGAGTCGCAAAGAGGTCGATGTGGGGACGTCCCCAGAGATCGCAAAGCGACTGGAACACTGCCCTGTGAAGCATCCACTCGGTGGAAATAACCCTGCCCTGTCGGGACAGGGAGTCGGCTAGGACGTTCAGACGACCGGGAATGTGACGAACAACCACTCCGGCGTGAACATCCTGAGCGAGCAGTAAAAGATCCCGAGCTAACTCGTACATCGGAAGCGAGTGCGTGCCGCCCTGGTTCCCAATGTAAGCAACCACTGTCGAATTGTCGGATAGTAGAAGGACCTGGCGATTCGACAGGTGAGGGATCCACTGCCTGAAACTCAGAAGAAGAGCAAGAAGCTCCTTCTGGTTGATGTGTAGAGCTGCTTGATCCTGGTCCCACATCCCGTGTAGGGAAAGACCGAGAGGATCCAACATCGCACCCCATCCGAGATCGCTGGCATCTGCCGTCAGAACGCGATCGGACGTGGGTAAGTCCAGCGGAACACCCTGCGTAATCCACTGAACATCTGTCCAGGGAAGAAGGTGAGGATACAGAGAGTCCGGAAACGGAAGCACCTGATCCAGAGAATCTACATTCGGTCTCCAACGACTGAGCAGAAAGTGTTGGAGAGGTCTGACACGCAGCCGACCTAGAGGAATGAGATCCGTCACCGAACCGCAGAGACCGATCAGCCGGAGAAAACTCCGAGCGGTCGCGGACCTGGACTGGGACAGAGTCAGAGCAAAAGCTGAGAGAATCACAGCCTTGGCCTGGGGAACAGCCACCAAATTGAATTTGGTTTGGAAAGACATCCCCAGATGACAAAACGACTGAGAAAGGACCAGGTCCGACTTCTCCTCGTTGACTCTGAATCCTAGCGACGTGAGCAAGCTCAACAGAGTGGCGACATCCGATTCCAGTAAGGCAGCATTGGAATGCCTCTGGAGGATATCGTCCAGATATGCCGAAGTAGTCACCCTGGACTGTGTGCGATGGAACGCTATCACATGCGACATCAGTCTGGTGAACGCCCAAGGAGCCAGGTTGAGGCCGAAAGGCATGGAATTGAACTGGTAAACTCGCCCCAGAAAAGCGAACCTGAGATACTTCCGTGATGCCCGATGCATCGGAATGTGGAAGTAAGCGTCTCGCAGGTCGATGCTGGCTGCGAAATCTCCCTGGTGAATTGATTGGCGGACCGACCTGAAAGTCTCCATGCTGAACTTGGGAGCAATGATAGACTGGTTCAGGATACTCAGAGCGATAACCGGTCGGAGTCGGCCGTCCTTCTTCGGCACCAAGAACAGGCGGGAATAGAAACCCACTGACTGAACGTTCTTGACGACCTCGATCGCCCCCTTTGCCAGGAGATTGGCAATCTCCGTGGACAAAAGTTCCCGACGTAAAACGTCTGAAGGAACTGTGGTTGGAAGAGGCACCCTTGACAGAGTGGGGTGCCGTCAGAAGGATATGCGCAGCCCGGACCGAACAACATCTAACACCCATGGATCGGATGTGATGGTGGTCCAATGGTCTGCGAACTCTGCTATCCTTCCTCCAACCTGGGACGAGTCGAGGTGAGGACCTTCATTTCGAGCCCCGACGAGGCCCGCGAGAGGAGAAACCACCTCCTCTGCTAAATGAAGAATCCTGAGACTTCCCTTGATTCTGCTGACCCCTACCTTTACCCCGTGAGTAAGAAGTAGAGGCGGCGGCAGAAGGACCAGCCTTTTGCTTCACAGAGGAAGCAGAAGGGTACTTGTTAGGCTTGGAACGGCCCTTGCCTCCCCGAGAAGGCTGATCAAGCTGACGAAACAGCAGCTGATCTTTGGAATGACATAGGACGTCATCCCGGACCGTCGACACGGAACCATGGAAAAGTTGCGGACCTGCCAAAGAAGCAGATCGAAGAGTAGCACGCTGCTCCTCGGGAAGGGATCGTCCTGTGTCCAGCACAGCGTCCCTTCGAACTAATTCCAAATTGGCCGTGTTACAGGCATGCGTGTGAGTAAGGTGCATAAGCGCCTTGGACAGCACACGCAAAGGAGCCTGTACCTCGTCAAACTTATCTGGAGGCAGATAAGCAGCCAAAGCTGAGACGACGTGATCTGAGAGAGAAAGCATGCCAAGCATCTCTCTAGATAAGCCCAACGTGGACTCCAGAGTCGTCATTGGAATGACGGCAGACTTGGGCTTGGAAAGCCCGAGGGAAGTGGAGTCCTGATCCAGAACCGTCAAAGCCTGGCAGACTGACGGATTGGCGGAATCGTAGGAACGATAACGCACAGGAGGCAAAAAGGTGTCAACCCTGGTGAAGAACGAAGTCTTCAAAGCCTTGGAATTCAGCTTGGCATCCAATGCTGAAAAAGCCTCAACCACCTGTACCGACTGGCACGGTCGAAGGCGCCCAGAAGCAGGTTGCTCCATAGGCTGTTGGCGCGCGACCGATGATCGCGGCCAGGCTGACACTGTTGGCTGGTTAGCAGGTTTGAGCTCAGGCAGAAACCCAAACACAAAGTCAAGAGCTGCCCCCAAGTCCGAAGACTGCTGGCCCTTGACCTCAAGCATGTCGGACTCCTCCCCAGAGTCGGAAGACACATAGCCCATCGTGGGCAAACCAGCCGACGCCTCCCATGGTGTCGGGACACCAGAGGAATCGGAAACCGGCCTGTTTCCAATCCCGGGAGGCGGCGCCATAGGAGGCGCCTGGAAACCACCCATAGCCTCACTGGAAGCAACAGGAAGGCTCTTAGAAAGAACCTGAGTGAGTAAGGAGAGGGCCTCCCTAAGCTCACTGCCTGTACCGACCGGTTCGACAGGGGAGCGAACCGGCAAAGTGGCTTCACCTCTGACCCTCTTAACCAGCGAAGGGTCACGATCCTCCAAAACACCCGACGCGGGACGACGGGCGGCAGCCGAAACATCTGAAGGCAGACGTGTATAGGGGTACGATGCACCCCGAGGATCAATATTGCGAGAACTCATGAGAGTCACCGCGGACCTCTGCGGGGCAGAAGGTCCAGGCTGCACAAAAGGCGTTGGTCCCCCAAAACTGGTCGTGTGACCAGAGTGAGTAGACGGAAACGCCACGGAGTTCGTAGTGTTTCCACTACGAACATCCGAATCCAAAGACACAACTGTGGTGCTCGACGGCGAAGAGACCACAGCGATGGGCTCGGCCGGCAGCCCCTTCCGACTTCGCCGAGTTGAAGTTGGGGAAGGCTGAGGCCGATATCCCACGTCTACAGTATCGGACAGTCCTGCAGTCCCCTGCAGCGAAAAGCCGAGGCCGGCTGAAACAGATAACGAAGCAGACGGGCCAGCAGCAGTAGTAGATACGTTGAGAGTCGTTGAGGCTGGTGAAATAGTGGAGAGAGCACACCGGCTCGGCTCCGAAGGAGGAGTCACAACCCTAGTGACAGCCTCAGATGTCGACTGGAGGGGGACCGTAGTCCCGGAACCAGGCATCTCTACACCAGAACACTCAACGGCTCCCGCAGTATCCACCACAGGAAAAGACTGCACATTTTTCAGCATTGGATGCCAAGCTGAATTCCAAGGCTTTGAAGACTTCGTTCTTCACCAGGGTTGACACCTTTTTGCCTCCTCCACGGAGGAGGAATAACTCTCACCAGACAAAGTCGGCTCGGGAGGCCCCGAACGACCACGTTCTCCTTTCCTGCGGGAGCGGGAGGCATGGCCACGAGAACGAACGACACGGTTTACTGATGCCCAGAAGGTGGAAGACCATGTTCCACAGACACCACACGGCCGCTCGGCCGAACACCCATTACAGGAGGAACAAGACGAATGTACATCGTCCACATGCTTTGGCAGCAGACATTGCCCACAGGGAATTGTCCTGGGCATGATAGAGGTTAGAGGAGCAGAGAAGGTGAGATGAGAAAACAGAACACCCCCAAAGAAGAGAGAAAGGTGACAGAAACAAAGACCCCAGAAGGTCGACCGGGAACCACCCAACAGGAAGACTACTCTCAAAAGAAAGAAGAAACACTGCAGGAGTGGTACCCCGCTGACACCTAACTCTAACACAATTAGAAAATTTTGCAAAAAAAGCATTAACAATAATTGTGAAAAAGTTAAAAAATTTATAGTAATTTATATATTTTTTATACTTACCAATGACCCAGACTTAGCTGGTGCTAACTCCAACAAAACCAGGGCCAAACACAAATTTTGCCCCCCAATCCCCAAAATTTGCATCCAAAACAAAAAGAAATCATGTCCTAAAGGACCTCCATACTACGCCTCTACTGCGCATGCGCAGTGACGCAGTCGTCCCGAAATTGGTGCCAATTATCATTCTTACTGGCAGTGCCTGGTCAGCGCTATGTACTCAGCGGGGAGGCAAGAGTTCCCAACTCCAGGGAGGGCCATCCCCATCTGGGTCATTGGTAAGTATAAAAAATATATAAATTACTATAAATTTTTTAACATTTTTATACTGTACCAATGACCCAGACTTAGCTGAATAGTAAACAGGCTGGAGGGCCTAGGACATAGAAGAAAATCCAATAAGCTCAACTATATAGTAAAGAGGTAACCCCTTAAGGAGAAAAGGAGTATTAGGCTTTATATGTATCTTTCTTATTTAATATTAAATTAGAAAGATACACTACCCTTAATAATTGAGCACAATAACATTCATGTTCTCTATTAACATCCAGTATAACCCTTATACTAATTATTTTTAAAGCAAGCCAATAAATAAAGTAGTCCAGAGAATTGAGACTCTTTATAATCATTTAAAAGTGTCCGAGTATTGTATATTAAAGCCCGTTTGACACTTGACATATACAAATGCTTCACACCGAGCTACACTTTAAAAATAAGACATGAATGAATTTAAACATTAATATTACACTTAAAACCATCCCGGAAGCGACTCAGAAATACTGACTTGGAGGAGGCATTCCCTTGCTTTTCACTATAAAGCAGGTGACCTAAGGGAACACCCGCCCCCCCCTTCCCCTTGCCCTGGGTCAAATAGCCCAGAGCGAAAAGGGCAGCCGGACGGAGTCACTGCCGGAACAGAAAGCCTGCATAACTATAGTTGCAACTGTTTAGTGGACGACATTCTGAGCAACAGATAACGGACCTAAACAATGCAGGTCTCCAGAAATGGACTCAATATTTCTGAGATAAAAATTCGTAAATGTGGATGGCTGAGACCAATAAGCAGCCTTCATTAAATCTGTAATAGCAACACTATTAGCATAAGCCCAGGAAGTAGAAAGAGCTCTTACTTCATGAGCAGAAATCTTAAGCACAGACTGCTGAGAAGAAGATAAATCTTCATAAGCAGTACGGATAGTTAACTGAATCCATCTAGCAATAGAATGGACTGAAATGTCCTTTCTATTAGGCATCAAAGACAGAAAGAAACGTTTCCGTCCCTTTCTGATAAACTGAGATCTCTGTTTATAGATACGTAGTGCTCTAACAGGACAGAGTAAAGGCCTACGCCCGTCTGAAGACGGAAGAGCCTTAATAACAATAGGTTCCGGGTATTTATTAGGAGCCTGATTCTTAGCTAAAAAACCCACATTAGTAGTGAAGGTGATAGTGTTCCCAACACTACGATAATGAGAATCATCCACCGATAGTGCATGAAGCTCACTGACTCTTCTGGCAGAAGAGAAAGCTAAGAGAAAAGCTGTCTTATAAGATAAGAATTTGAAATCTACTGTCCCAAGAGGTTCAAATGGCTTTTCCTTCAATTTAAGGAGAACCCAAGCTAAATTCCACTTAGGAATTAATCTAAGAGTTCTGGGTCTATTTATCGAAAAGTTTCTAACCAACTTCGATAAAGAGACATTAGATCCAATTTGTAAACTATCATGATGTGCATAGGTATCAGATAACATAGATCTATAACCCTTTATAGTAACAGGCTGCAGTTTGATTTCGTCAAACAAGTATACTAGAAAGTTTGCAATGTCTGGTATAGAGGGATCAAATATATCTACAGAATGATCCCTACACCAACGACGAAAAACCTTCCACTTAACCGCATAGTTTAGCGAAGAGGAGGTCCTCCTACAGTTAGAAATCGCGTCCACTGCTCGTCCTGTAAAGTGCTTGCCATGCAAGAAGGACCGCACAACGGAAAAACGTGAAGGTTGAGACCTTGCGGGTTGTGATGGAGTTGGTGCGATTTCCCCTGCGAAAGAAGATCCTCTCGTGGAGGAAGCTTCCGCGGTAGGTCCCACAACAGACACCTGAGTAGATTTATCCACGGTCTCTGTGGCGACAGAGATGCTACCAACAGAATCTTGCATTGAGATTGTTTTATCTTTAGCAATACTTGTTGAATTAACGGCGCTGGAGGATACGCATATCCTATCATTCCGTCCCAAGGGATCGACAGAGCGTCTACTGCAAATGCTCTTGGATCCGGACACGGAGACACATACGTCTGCAACTGATTGTTGAGATGTGTCGCAAATAAGTCTATCATTGGCCATTCCCATTGGTAGCAAATCTGATTGAATACTTGTTTGTTGAGAGTCCACTCCGACGGCAACAAGCGACCCTTTCGTGAAAGGGAGTCTGCTAGCACATTCAGACGACCCGGTATGTGACGGACCGAAAGAAGAACGTGATGTTCTAATGCAAACAGAAGGATTCTTTCCGTTAGATTGAACAACGGAACTGAATGAGTGCCTCCCTGATTCCGTATATACGCCACTACTGTCATATTGTCGGATAGGATTTGGACATGAGCATCGTGAATAATGTCCATCCAGTGACGTAACGCAAGCCAAATTGACATCATTTCCTTGATGTTTATGTGCTTGCACAGGAATTGCGGATCCCAAAGACCCTGGCATCTCGAATCCGTTGGGATTAATGATGCACCCCAACCTGTTTGACTGGCATCCGTCATAACGGTAAAACTCAGATCCGGCAACTGCAGCGGAACTCCTTGAGTTAACCACTGAATGTTTGCCCAAGTCTGAATCTCTTGTTTTACTTGATCTGACAAGAGAACGTCTACATCGAGCGAATGAATTTTCACACTCCAATTCTGAGTCAGGAAAATTTGAAGAGGACGTGTGCGTAGCCGCCCCATCGGAATGAGATCCGTGGCAGCTCCGCACAGACCTATCAGTTTCATAAATTCTCTCGCCGTGACTTTGTCTGCATGCAGACAATAGCGAGCGTAACAACTGACTAATTTCGCTCTGGTTAACGGCAGACGAACGAGATTGTTGTGCGTCTCGAAGCTCATTCCCAGATGAGTGAATGACTTGGACGGCACCAGATCCGACTTCTCCTCGTTTACTATAAAACCGAGACGTCGGAGCAATAGAAGAAGATTCTGAACATCGTTCTGAAGCGTTAACTCGTTGCCGTACCTCTGAAGAATGTCGTCCAGGTAGGCCGACGTTACCGCAGACGAATGAGCTCGGAAGTAGATCATTACCGAGTTCATTACCCGAGTGAAAGCCCAGGGTGCTAGATTCAATCCGAAGCACATCGCCCGGAATTGATACACCACTCCTAGGACTGCGAAGCGTAGATACTTTCGGAATGTTGGATGTACCATGACGTGAAAGTACGCATCTTTGAGATCTATGCTCGTTGCATAATCGTTCACCCGAATACTCGCTCTGACCGATCGAATCGTCTCCATATAAAACTTCGGAGCGACGATCAGCTTGTTTATCCAGCTCAAATCTATGACTGGACGGAACGAGCCATCTGGTTTCGGAACCAGAAACAGATGGCTGTAGAATCCCAGAGATTCCTGGTTTTCTACGACCTCTACCGCGTTCTTCATTAAAAGAGACTGCACCTCTGATAACAGAGCGTCTGTTTTCTGTGGATTTGACGGAAGATGAGTCCACTTTGGACTTCGAGTTAATGGAGGCTTTCGTTTGAAGGATATCTTTAGACCTTCCGAAGTCACTCCTCTCACCCAAGGGTCGTCCGTAATCGACGCCCACTCTTGTGAAAAACTCGACAACCTTCCGCCAACCGGAACGCGATAGAGGTTTAAGCCATCACCTCCTGGACCTGCGAGGCCTGCGGTAGGAGAAACCACGTCTTCCACGACCCGCACCTCGCCTCGTCGACCTCGGGGCGTCCGACCGTTTGTCCCGGCCTGAAGGACGTCCCGAACGAGAGTCGCTATCCTGACGGTCTCTCGAATAAGACCAAGAGGACGCACCGGAACCTCTATAGGAACCTCTCTTGGGTGCATTAGACCCAGAAGTGCCTGTCTTATTCGTGTCTGCTGTATCCGACTTTTTAGGAGCCGATCTGAACAACAGAGAATCATTAGCTTTCTTTTTAATTTTATCATAAATAGCGGAAAGCTTGCCGTCAAAGAGAAGTTCTCCTGAGACCGAAGCGACTCTAAGAGAGTTCTTCACCTTAGAATCCACTAGTGTGGATGTGGCTAGGGCTGCGTCACGTCTAACCAACTCCAGATTTGCCACTGAAAGGGCGGAGTTACACGTGGAATAAGCTACTGCCCTTGAAAGAAGTCTTAAAGAGGATTGTATATCCTGAAACTCTTCCCCTTGAAGGCGCAGTGATAATGCCTTAGTAAGGTGATCTGCGTAAGATAAGGCATCTAAATTGGCTCTGTTAGACGCAATAGCTGTTTCCAACACCACGGTTGGAATAGAAGCTGACGACGGTAATGATAGCTCTAAGTCTTCCGCCTCGTCGTCCATACGCAGAGGAACTCTCGGTATACCCTGTCCTGCCGTATCGAATTTATTCCTTGCATTAATGAAAGGCAGGTTGAGAGTATTAGCGGACAAGAAACCTGCTTTCCCCGTCCTGGAAGCAAGTTTAAATATAGCGTCGTTCAATAATTCAAATGTTCTTGCAACATTATTGGACTGCGACGGAAACTCGGGAGCGATGTCCCTGAACCGCTCAAAAAATTCAGAGTCCAATGACGCTATAATTCTCTTGTCCGGAAGCGCAGCAGTCTGGCCCGACGGAACAACTTGAGGGAGAAAGTGCCGGATGAAGTCCACGGCAGCTTTATGTTGTTCCGAAAGGGATAGCTCCAAGTCATCCGTATCCCTTTCACCATCCGGTCAGACCTCCCGATGTTCCCGGTCGTCCGCCCCCGATGCTTCGGCGGAGCGTACCGACCCAGCGCCGTCGGATAATTCTCGATCCGACACCGTTTCTGTCGGCTGCTGGGATGCTGCGATAAGCTGTGCTATCTGCACAAGAATGTCCGATGTCGAGACCTGCGGAGGCGCAGTCTTTCGCTGCTTCGCCGAGGGCAGCTCCGCATCAGATGGCTCCCGCATACTTTTCCTATGCGAACGTCCAGAGTCCATCGGTCTCGAATCCCTGGCTGCCGGATGGTGTGACCTGGTCGCCGAAGAATCCTTCATCAGCGAAGCTGGTAAAATATCGGCGGTCACGCAGCCAAGGTGCGGTCGTGTGCGCTGACGAGAAGAGGAAGCCTTAACAGTCTCTGCGGACTGCTTATACAACGGAGCGTCCCGAGCGACGGACGTATGCTCCGCTAAAGACACATTTTGTACCACAACATCTGGTCCCAGATGTTGTTGTACGAGAGAGGGACCTCTCTCGCTCGCGGCCCGGCTGGACCTGGACGAGCAAGGAACCGGACTAAAAGGCTTCCTCCGTTCTCGCTTACTATCCGCCGTCACTGGGTGTGCATCTATTATGTTTATAGTGCTCGCATCACCCAAAATTTCCTCTTGGACCGCATCGGACGAACCCGGCTGCCGAACCATTCGGTGAATGGACGCTACACCGGGCGAGCTAGCGGACGACATTTGTCTAATCTCCATGAGCACTTTTGCCGCTAGCTCTGAATTCATTTGTGACGACGGACGCACACTTGAAGAAGATAACATGGAAACATCACCCTGTTCTGGTTCCTCTGAAATAGAAACTGAGAGAGTAGAGTGACCTTGTGGAGAAAGAGCCGGCATCGCTCTTTCTCCAGAAACAACATATCGTGACACACGTTTCCAATGTTTCTCATCCCAATGTTCACATATAGGACAGGGATTAATGCGAGAACACTGACTACAATTAATACAATGATCATGAAAGTCAGAGGAAGATTTCTTCCTATTACAATTTGAACAATGTCCCTTCATTGTGAAAGAACAACAATAAGTCCTAGTTACTCGCAAAAACCCCTGACACAAAGATACATAATAACATGATCCATTAATAAATGAAAAAACAATTGCAAAACAAAATAATTTTGAAAAAATATTTTTTCAGAGAAGCCCAAGTTGCTGAAAAGTAACGTTGAGCCCCGATGGATCCGATGGCAAAGTGTGGTCAAAAATTTTAAATTTATATAAAATAATTAATGAGACACTTTCGGATAATATAAATGTATCTTATAATGAGATAAACTACCACAAAGGCAAACAGCCCCCCTCAAAAAAGGCTGTTGCCAATGAAAACAAACAGTGTAAACACACTAGAAAACATGACTCCAGGCACTGAAAAAACTGGCCCGGAATCAGTCATCAATTACACTCTATCTGATGCAAAACAGAGACTCCCAGGGGAGAATCTGTAGAACATCAGATGGAAGATGCAGAACACAAACGTTATACACCCATGGGTGAAAACGTAACTATGGGGAAAATAACAGAAAACATTCTGTAACCAAGCAACTCTCCCAGGAAATTTTAGAAATGAAATTTCTCAAAAATATGCCAAAAGCATGGGAGAATTGCCAGGGGGGACTTTAGAAGGCTAGGGGAGAGGAAACACTGAATAAGCAGTGCAACAATTAGCAAGAATGACAACAAGAGGCCCATGCCTCGAAAATAGGCAACTTAACATAATTTCATCAAAAAATTTTAAGTACAGCCCTGATTATTTTTTGCCACTTCTTTTTCCTCTCCTCCTTCTATCCTCCTTAGAATCACATTTTCTCCAAAAATTACGTGTCTGGCATCCTTTAAACTGAGATTTACAAGCACAAAGATCAGTGAGATGTTGACTGATGAAGGGCCAAACAGAGAATGATAATTGGCGCCAATTTCGGGACGACTGCGTCACTGCGCATGCGCAGTAGAGGCGTAGTATGGAGGTCCTTTAGGACATGATTTCTTTTTGTTTTGGATGCAAATTTTGGGGATTGGGGGGCAAAATTTGTGTTTGGCCCTGGTTTTGTTGGAGTTAGCACCAGCTAAGTCTGGGTCATTGGTACAGTATAAAAATATCTAAGTCCGAACCGCGTGGCACGCGAAATTCGCGCGCGACTCGAGAGAGAGCAAATAAATATACATTATGGACATATAATAGAAAAGAGAATATATAAAACACTGTTCCTGAGAATACAAAGGATACACTGTGGTATAATGAATCAGGAATCATCAAACATCGAGCTGGTGGAACACTGATAAGCGTGCAAAAACATCTCGACACGAAGCGGATTTTAAAAAGAATGAGTCTTTAGAGACGGTATATGCGCACTGGCAACGGAAGTCGTGGAGTTGTACTTGGGAGAGAGCGTCCCGTACTGGGTCTGCACCGGTTGCACTCGACCCAGTTTTGGCTTATTTTTATTGGTGCTTTTGCACCACTTTTCTTTCCCAACTTGCTTGGGAAAGACAAAAATAGAGAGTATTTTATCCGAGTTAGGGACTTCCACTGTAGTGCAAGCCTGTAGTAAACAATTGTGAGTAGGTTGATAAGAAATTGTACATAAATAATGTTGAAATAAAAGACAGAGTGTAACTTCTATTACATTAACCCTTTACCTAACATGAAAAGCAGATGACACTTGCAAAAAAAATTCTTGAATAACTATTATTTTAATTTTCTGTCTCAAAAACATAGGTTATGACTCCTCATTGGAATGAGCTCAACGAGCTCGTTCCAATGAGGGGTCATAACCTATGTTTTAGGGACAAAAAATGAAAAAAATAATGAAAATTGGTGAATTTTGAGAACAGTGCTGACCATTTTTGGCCGTAACGTTGGGTAAAGGGTTAACATAAATAGCATCTGAACACATGCCACCAACAATGCTAATTCCAGTATCACTAGTCCCTACTACTGGTAAATGCAAATTTAAAGCCTAGAAAGTAATGTCGACGGTGAACTATAATCCTGACAGGGCAATATTCCAACTACATCATCAAGGCATGCCTTCGTGATGATTGGATTATTTTATAGGTGGGGCTAGAGCCAACACAGTCAGAACAAGTCACATTTATACCTCCCCCAACCCACATTTATCATCTTCAAGACAACTCTAATGTGATTTTAGGTTTGACTCGATTTCGAATAACAGATGTGATTCGATCTGAGATTCAAGTTGAGTTTTGATTCGAATTGAAAATGATTGATTCGCGGGGCCCTATCTCAATTACAAAGAAGCAAAAAATAAAACAATCAGAGTCCTCAATAATAAAATAACATTACTACCCAAAATTACTGGAAATAAGTATTGTTTCAACTAGTAATAAAATAAAATGAAACAAAAGTTCTGAAAAGCTGAAATAAGGCAGATAACTGAGTTCAGTTTTGTTGGGCTAATTTTAAAAGATATAAACTAACCTCACTTGTCATGAGAACACAAAATATATTTTTTCTTATGTCTGTATTCATTCTTTGCTTTTTAGCTAAATCCATTATTTTTGCATTTGCTGAACCACTGCTAACAACTGAGGAGCTGTCTTTGCCTACAAAATAACATACTCAAAATCTTTATATATTTAAAGACCTTACCATCCCTCACTGTTGATGAGGTCAGTAAACATCACTGCAGGTTAGTAACGCTGTTTCAAATACAAATTGAAGGAGAGCATGTTTTTTATTACTCATCTAAAAAGTGCATTCTGTCTGAGAAACCCAAAACACAATGTTTCCAGGCTGTAGATTGACTGTCTTAGTGCTAAAACTAACTCCTGCATCACAGTGGTTCAGAATGGAAAGTTAATCATGTCAGAAAATAAGCAGACTGTCATCTACAAAATGAGGTCCCCAGAGGGTGAATTTAGTGATGCTACCCTATATTTACCCTCTGTGAACCTCAATCTGAATCGGGGACTCAAAACTAAACAGAAAGAGGTACTCAGAGGATAAATTGGTCCATTGTATGGGATAGCATCATCAAATTCACCCTCTGGGGACCTCATTCTGTAAATGTCAGACTGCTTATTTTCAGGCCTGATTTTAATACACAAAACTGTCTACAACAAATGTTCAAACACCTTTTTTTTTTAACCGTTAACTGGTAGAGTGCTAAATTATTTTTGATCATCAAAATTTGTTCAATTGTCTTTGCCTTGTTATAATTCATGGGAAAGTGCCTGTGGGCAATCTCCCATAAATTGTAGCTAGTCAAATTCTAACAGACTAAATAATATCATTTCAAAGATAATATGAAGCATAGCCACTGAACTTGAAGCCTTTCAGTTGTGGTATCAGCACTTCAGAATAAAGCCCAAATATGGACTTCCAGCACTCTACTAGTTAAAGTCCTGGGGATTTTTAACCATTTCTGCTACACTTTGACAGTCTGCAATTTGTGGCTTTTCAGTTACTTCTAGGCAAGTCCTGTGGTTGCTTCTAAAGGCAGACAAGATTTGCCTAAAAGCACCAGCAAAGGTATTTGGAAAGTAATTTGCATGTTTAACTAGATATGGCATGTTGAGGCACTTGTCCTACTTAAGTAAAAAGTTAATTTATTGGCATTTAAGGTCACTTTCAGCATCTATGGATATACGATGACCATAACAGAGGCATTAAGTCAAGTTTAGCCAATCGTTTATACCTATGCTGCCAATCTTAGTGTACTTCTACCCTACGCTTTTGCCAACTGGGGTATATTTAACCAGTAAAGCAGAACTTGTTTACCACAGTAAACAAGCACTGTTCCACTTCCCAAGATCCCACTGGGGGAGTAAAAAGTGATAGAACTAGGCTTTTAGGGTTAAGGGAGATTCCGTAATAATCTAAACATACAGTCCTACAAGGTTTCAGAAATAAACTAATACTAACCATCTCAACAGAAAATATATTGTGTCATCGGCTTTCTAAATCTTTATAGAAATGAGAGTGCTGTGAATGTATATTAGCTGAAATTAGCTAAAAATTTTAAATTTTACTGAGATGATTGGTAAAAATTATGGATTTTTCCAAACTAGAGGGTATATTGAAATTATTAAATTGCAGACAGGGCTTATATTTCGTCTAAATTTGTGAGAATCCATTTGGATTCTCGTGAAAATGGTTGCGAGAATCCATACCTACTATGAGTGTCCCAGGATCCCATGACGCCACCATGCTTCAACCACTGTTGTATACTGATAACACATGTTAACCTTTTACCTAACACACCTTTTTAATTTTTAAAACTAAATTTGATAATTTTTAAACAATAAATAATAAAAAATTGATAAAATAATTAAATGAACAATATTTTCCAATAAAATCTTATAAATATGGCTGTCGTTGGAACCGACTCAATGAGGCGGTTCCAATGACAGCCATATTTGTGCAATTTTATTGACAAAGTGTCAGGATATTTCAGGTCATGTTATCCTTCTATTGGTTAATTTGTTGCCGCTGTGTTAGATAAAGGGTTAAATTGACTCAATTCTTTTCACGCGAATCCTAACAGAGGTGCAGCGAGAATCTACATGGATTCTCTTCGGTTTTATTGCGCAAATCTTTGTGCAAATCGATTCTTGGATTCTCGTCGAAATATAAGCCCTGGCAGACATTTTATTTAAGAAAATTTAAGTACATGTGGTCTTGAAGACCATTTTCATGTACATTTTTTGAGAATAAAATTTCAGCATTTTAGTCATTAATTACCTGAAATCAGCTAATTAGTTGAACTCTTTGAATGTCTGTCTTTACCTGTCCCATTGGCTATATATCAGGTCAGCACTGTTCACAAAAAATGAAAAAAAGTTTTTTTCCGTTTTATTTCTCAAAAAGTTAAAAAATTTATAGTAATTTATATATTTTTCATACTTACCAATGACCCAGACTTAGCTGGTGCTAACTCTAAAATATCTCGGGCCAAATGCAAATTTTACCCCCCAAATCCCCAAAATTTGCATCTAAAACCGAAAATTACATGTCCTATATGGTCCTCCATACCTTTACTCCACTGCGCATGCGCAGTGTCAAGGAGGTTTTGAAATTGCCACCAAAAGTCATTCTTTCAACCAGTGGGTGCAAAGCGTTATGTACTCAGCGGGGATGTATGAGTTCCCAACCCATGGGAGGGCCATCCCCATCTGGGTCATAGGTAAGTATAAAAAATATATAAATTACTATAAATTTTTTAACATTTTTATACTGTACCAATGACCCAGACTTAGCTGAATAATAAAATGGTTGGAAGGCCTAGGACATAAGGAAAATCCAATAGACTCAATTACCCATAACAGACCTATTCCTGTAAGGAGAAAAGGAGAGATAGGTTTATATGTATCTTTCTTATTTGTATCAAAAAAGAAAGACACAACACTATTCTGTAATTGAGCACAATAACATCAATGATCTCTATAAACATCCAGTATAACCCTTTATACTAATATTTTTTAAGGAAAGCCAATAAATACGGGAGTCTAGATAAATGAGACTCTATATACTCATTTACAAGTATTCAAGGATTGTATATTAACGTCCAATTAATCACGTGATATATACAAATGCTTCACACCAATCAACACTTAAAAATTACACAGATGAGTAAATATAGGCTTTACCCTAAAAATCATCTCGGAACCGACTCGGAATTACTGACTCCAAGGGAGGTATTCCCTTGCTTTACACTATAAAGCAGGTGACCTAAGGGAACACGCGCCCCCCCCCCCCCCCCTTTCCCTTGCCCTGGATCAAATACTCCAGAGCAAAGAGGGCAGCAGGACAGAGTCACTGCTGGAACTGAAAGCCAATATGCACATAGTTGCCACTGTTTAGTAGACGACATTTCGAGTAAATAATAACGGACCTAAACAATGTAGATCTGCAGAAAAGGACTCAATATTCTCAGATACAAAATCGTAAAAATGGAGGGCTAAGACCAAAATGCAGCCCTCATTAGATCTGTAATAGCAACATTATTAGCTTAAGCCCATGATGTAGAAGAACTCTTACTTCATGAACTTAAAACTAAAGCACAGACTGCTGACTGAAGATATTATCATAAGCAGTACTGATAGTAAATTGAATCCATCTGGCCATAGAAGGGGCCGAAATGTGGAGGAAGCTACCATGGCATGTCCCACAACAGACGCCTAAGTAAATTTGTCCACAGTCTTTGTGTAGCTAGAGAAGCTACCAACAGAATTTGCATTGAAAAAATTACACTAGAGCAATATCTGCTGAATCAACGGCGCTGGAAGATATGCATATCTTATTATTCCGTCTCACAAGATCGATACAGCATTTTCTGCAAATGCTCGAAGATCCAAACACTGACACATACGTCTGCAACTGATTGCTGAGATACGTCGCGAATAAGTCGATCATAGACCGCTCTCCTTGGTAGCAATCTGATTGAATACTCGTTTGTTGAAAGCCCATTCTGGTGGCAACAAACGGCCCCTCCATGAAGGGAGTTCGTTAATACGTTCAGACGACCCGGAAAATGACGGACCGATAAGAGAACTTGATGTTCTAGTACCAACCAAAAGATTCATTCACTTAACATGAATAACAGGATGGAATTAATGCTTCTATAATTCCGAAAATACGCTAATACCGTCGAGTTGTCGGACATAATGAGCATATGAGCATTCTGAATAATGTTATCCAATAACGTAGTGCAAGCCAAACTGACATCATCCTTGATGTTTGAGGGCTTGATAAGGAACTACAGAATCAAAAGATCCTGGCACATCAAATACGTTGGGCTCAATGAAATGACCCAACGTGTTTGAGTGGCATCCGTCAAAACTGCAAAACTCAGATCCAGCAATTGCAGTGGAACTACCTGAGTTAAGCACTGAAAACTTGCCCAAGTCTGAAACTCTAATTCACTTGATTTGACAAGAAGATGTCCATATCAAGCGAAAGAATCCTCACCCTCCAATTCTGAATTAAAAGAAATTGAAGAGGACCAATGCGTAACCGCCCAATCGGAATAAAATCGCGGCAGTTCCGCATAAGCGTATCAGTCTCATGAGATCTCTCGCTGTGACCTTGTCTTTTGAAGGCAATAGTGAGCGTAACAACTGATTAATTTCGCTCTGGTTAACGGCAGACGAACAAGAATGTAATGCTTCTCGAAGCTCATCCCCCGGTGGGTAAACGACTTGGACGAAACCAGATCTGACTTCTCCTCGTTTACTTATGAAACCGAGGCGTCAGATCAATAGAAGCAGAATCTGCACATCGTTCTGAAGCGTTAACTTATTGCCATACCTCTGAAGAATGTCGTCTAGGTAGGCCGACGTTATTGCAGACAAATGAGCTCGGAAATGAGTCATTACAGAGTTCGATATTCGAGTGAAAGCCCAGGGGCTAGATTCATACCGAAACAGATTGCTCAGTGCTGATACAAATTTCCTATGATCAAGAAGCAAAGATACTTTCTAAACGCCTGATGTACCCTAACGTGAAAGTATGCAACTAGAAATCTATGCATGTAGCATAGTAGTACACCCGAATACTCGCTCTGACCGATCGGATAGACTCCATATAGATACTTGGAGCCACAATCAGCTTGTTATCCAGCTCAGATTATGAGTGGACGGAACAAGCTGTCTGGTTTGGAACCAGAAAGGATGGTTGTAGAAACCTGGAAATTCCTAGATTTCTACGATCTCTATCGCGATCTCACCAAAAGAGAGTGGACTTCTAGTGGAAGCGAGCCTCTTTCCTGCGTACTTGACAGAAACTGAGTCCATCTTGGACTTCGAGTTAACAGAAGTTACGTTTGAAGGACAATATAGTCCTACCGAAATCACCCTTCGAAACCAAGGGACGTCAGTAAACTACTCCCAAAAGTTTGAAAAACTCGACAGTCTTCCACTCACTGTACACGACAGAGGATAAGACCAATACCTCCTGGTCCTGCGAGGCTAGCAGAAGGAGAAACCATGTCTTCCACGGCCCGCACCTCACCCCGTCGACCTAGGGGTGTCTGACTGGATGTAGGAGAAACCATGTCTTCCATGGCCCGTACCTCACCCCGGCGACCTAGGGGCATCTGACCTGATGTCAGAATTACGGCCCCTACCGTTGCTACCCTGACGGTCTCTAGAGTAAGACCTAGAGGATGCATAGAAACCTCTATAGGAACTTCCCTCGGGCGTATTCGCCCCAGAAGTGCCTGTCCTACTTTCTCCGCTGAATCTGTCTATAGGAAGCGGATTTGAATAGCAGAGAGATTAAGCTTTCTTAGTTATCTGATAATATATTGCGGAAAGCTTGCCGTCGAAGAGAAACTCTCCGGAGACCGGAGCGACTCTGAGAGAGTTTTTCACCTTACTATCCACACGTGTGAATGTAACCAGGGCTGCGTCACGTCTAACCAACTCCATATTGCCACTAAAGGGCGGAGTTCTACGTGAGGCCCTTGAAAGAATTTATAGGAGGATATACATCCTGCAATTCTTTTCCCTTGAGGCGTAATGATAATGCTCTGGTAAGGTGATGTGCGTACGATAATGTGTCTAAGCTAGCTGTATTTTTAGACGATATTAACGTTTCCAACATCGTTGGAATAGATTTAGACGAAAGGATAGACAACTCTAGGACTTAGACCTGGTTGTCTAGACGCAGAGGAACTCTCGGAATGCCCTGTCCTGCCGTTTCAAATTATTCCATGAATTGATGAAGGCAGATGAAGAGCACTTGCCGATATGAGACCGGACTTGCTCTATTAATAGCAAGTTATATATAGCGTCATATAAAAATTCAAATGTCTCTGAGACATTTCTGGACTGAGACGGAAACTGAGGGACGATGTCCCTGAACCGATTAAATTAATCTGTGTCCATTGGCGTTATCAGTCTTTTATTTGGCAATGAAGTATTTTGATCCGGAGGAACAACATCAGAAAATTAAAGCCGGATGAACTCCACGGCAATTATGTTGTTCCGAAAGGGAAAAATTCAACTATTCCGTATCCCTTTCGCCATCCAGTCGGACCACTTGTAATACTTGGTCGTCCATGTCTGCACCTGCAGTGGAACGTACCGACCCAGCTTCTACGGATAATTCCTGATCCGACAGAGTTTCTGTCGGTTGCTGGGATGCTGCGACAATTTGTGCTAACTGCCGTAGCATGTCTGTTACGGAGGCCTGTGGAGCTGCGGTCTTACAATATTTAGCCGCTGGAAGCTCCTAAGACGTTGACTCCTGCATACTTTATAATGCGAACATCCAAAGTATGAAGGCCTCGTATCCTTGGCTACTGGATGGCGTGACCTGGTCGCTGTGAATTCCTGGTCGGCGAGATTGGCTGGATATCACTGGTCACATAGCCAAGGTGCGGTCGTGTGCACTGCCATGAGGATGAGGAAGCCAATAAAGCAGTCTCTCTGGACTGTGTATATCACGGAGCGTCCCGAGCGGTGGACGTATGCCCCGACTGAGAAACATTCTGTACGACAACATCTGTACCCAGATGTTGTTGTAAGAGAGAGGGACCTCTCTCGCTCGCAGCCCGTGCGGAGCTGGACGAGCTAGGAACCGGACTAATAGGCTTCCTCCGTACCATCCTCGTATCCATCGTCACTGGGTGTGCACGTGTATTTATAGTGCTCGCATCACCCAAACCTCCTCCTGGACCGCAACGGACTAACCTGGGTGCCGAGCCATTTGCTGAATGGTCGCTAAACCTAGCTAGCGGACGACAAAGCCGTCGATCCTACTTGGGACCTCTTAGGCAATTGACGTATCTGGATGAGCACTCTTGCCGCTAGCTCTTCATTTGACTGTGACGACAGAAGCACACTTTGAAGACATCACGGAAACATTACTCTGTTTTTGATTGTCAGAGAGATCTGTGGAGCCGCGGTCTTACGTAAATAGCCGCTGGAAACTCCACGGACATTCATTCCTGCATTTATATAATATGCGAATGTCCCAAGTGGAAAGGCCTGGTGTCCTTGGCAAGCGGATGGAGTGACCTGGTTGACGTGGAATCCTTGGAGGGCAAAGCAGGAGATCCCGGAACGTTCCTTCTTGCCTTATATCAAATATGAACGTCCTCCGGAATCTGTGGTCACAAAGCCAAGGTGCGGTCGCGTGCGCTGACGTGAGGATGAGGAAGCCAGTAGAACAATCGCGTCGGACTGTCTATGCGACGGAGAAGGAGGAGTGGACGTATGCTCCGACTATCAAACGAACATACAACAACATCGCGGTGCAGATGATGATGTAAGAGAGAGGGGGCCTCTCTCATTCGCAGTCCGAATGGACCTGGACAAGCTAGGACTAACAGGCTTCCTCCGTACTATCCTCTGTTCTGCCGTCACTGGCTGTGCACATGGTATGTTTATAGTGCTCGCAACACCTGAAATTCCTTCCTGGACTGTAACGGATGAACCTAGGATGCCATCAAGGAAACATCACCCTGTTCCTGTTCCTCTGAAAAAGAGAGTGAAAAACTAGAGTGACCCGACAGAGAGAGGGCCTCATGGTCCTCTCCCCACTAACAACCTACCGTGACACATGCCTCCAACTTTTGTCATCCGAATTAATACACATTGAACAAAGGTTAGTGCGAGTACGTTGACTATAATTAATACAGAAATCAGAGGAAGATTTCCTTCCATAACAATTGAACAAAAAATTTTTCAAAGTGAAAAAGTAAACAGTCATAGTACTCGCACCATACCCTGAAAACAAAGATACATAATAAAATAATCCATTATAACATTGCGAAAAAATTATTCAAAAAGAAAACATTTTTGGAAAAAATTCTTTCCGAAGAGCCCAAGTTCCCAATGGGAACCCTGAGCACAAATGGATCCCCAAAAAGCCTAAGTGTGGACAAAAATTTAAAATCATTTTGAAAAATTAATGTAACACTTACGGACAATATTAATGTATCTTACTATGAACTAAATTAAGCAGAAGACAAGTAATCTCTGTCAGAAGTAACAGTTGTCAACATAAGCAAAAGTGTCAACAAACCGGAAACATGACTCCAGGCACTGAAACAAACATGGCCCGAAATCAGTTATGAATTAAAACACCATCTGATGCAAAACAGAGGCTTCCAGAGAAGAAACTGTAGAACATCAGATGGTAGATGCAGACCAAAATGCCTAAACACCCCTAGGGTGAGGACGTAACATGGGGAAAAAACAGAAAATAATTCTGTTACCAAGACAAAACTCCCAAGATGTTTTTGTAATAAACATTACAAAAATAAGCCAAAAGCATGGGAGAATAGCTAGGGGGGAATAAAGGAAAGGGGAGAGAGGAAACACTGATTAAACAATGGAACATTCATAGCAAGAATGACCACAACAAGGCCATGCCTCGAAAATAGGTAACATGAATAATTTCGTAAAAAAATTATAAGTTACAGCCCTGAACATTTGTATCCACTGTTTTTTCCTCTCCACCTTCTATTTCCACCATATATCCACCAATTCTCTCATAATTATGCGTCTGGCATCTCAAAACTGAGACTTACAAGCACAAATAACAGTGAAGTGTAACTGTATTGAGGGCCAAACAAAGAAATGACTTTTGGCCGCAATTTCGAGACCTCCTTGACACTGCGCATGTGCAGTGGAGTAAAGGTATGGAGGACCATATAGGACATGTAATTTTCGGTTTTAGATGCAAATTTGGGGGATTGGGGGGGGGGGTAAAATTTGCGTTTGGCCCTAGATATTTTAGAGTTAGCACCAGCTAAGTCTGGGTCATTGGTACAGTATAAAAATATGTAGCTTGTAACCTCTCACTTGATTGAGCTCCTCAAGCTCATTTTACAAGTTATGTTGCTGAGGAAAAAACTGAATATCTTTAGTCTTTTTGTGAACAATTTACAGCTTCTATCCCAAGCTGCAATTAATATATGATTCTCAGTGGAATACGAAAAGGAGATGTTTTTAAAATTCTGATTTTAGCCTTTGTGATGTCCACATGACATGAGTTATGTTATATACAAAAACTAAGTACATATCATCAAAGAATGTTGCATTGATAATTGTAATCCAATCAGTTGAACATTTGTGAAAAGTGATCACTGGTGTGCAGGCATTGAATGTTGACCATTGGGGAAATTCTTAATATTTCTGAAGAAAATACAATGAACTTGAGAAAGTGTCATCTCAGGCATAATAAGATCTCCCTGTCACCTCCCCTGCTGCACCCCAGTCCACAAAATCTGCAAATGGTAATAATGTATAGATGTTCTAATTGCGGATATACAATTCAGAATAGCCATGTTTAATAAAGTGAGTGAAAAGGGACAACAAGAGGGGAAATGCAAAGTGTGTGCCAATGCCAAGTCAAAAGAGAGAAACAGAGCCATAACTCTGGAAAAAATGTGTGGAAGAAACTCACGCTACAGAGGTATTGTTCCCTATGATGCTCCACCATAACACCCAATACCATTCAAATTGGAGAAGCAGTGGCTGAGATACAAGGGAAAATGTTGGGATGGATGGACAGATGGATGGACGGGTGGGTGTATGGATGGACAGATGGATGGATGGATGGATAAAAGGTCAGATGGACAGACCAACATATAGACAGTGGTCTCCACTAGATACCCTTTTGACTTTTCAAGTTGGGGGCATAATAACTCTGGGAAAATAAGGTGCAGTAACATAGCTTAACAATATGCGTAAGTTCATTTACAGTTATGCAACATACAAAACATCAATGAAAGTGTCAATGACACTGTAGCTTAACTTGTGTGCTGTGTTTGATGAAAAGTTAAAAAATTTAAAGTAATTTATATATTTTTTATACTTACCATTGACCCAGACATAGCTGGTGCTAACTCTTAAAAATGTAGGGCCAAACACAAATTTTGCCCCCCAATCCCCAAAATTTGCATCTAAAACCAAAGAAAACATGTCCTGAATGGCCCTCCATACTTCACCTCTACTGCGTATGCGCAGTGTCAAGGACGTCCCGAAATTGGCGCTATTATTCATTCTTATAATCAGTGCCTGGTAAGCGCTATGTACTCAGCAGGGAGGTATGAGTTCCCAACTCCTGGGAGGGCCATCCCCGTCTGGGTCATTGGTAAGTATAAAAAATATATAAATTACTATAAATTTTTTAACATTTTTATACTGTACCAATGACCCAGACATAGCTGAATAGTAAAAAGGCTGGAGGGCCTAGAACATAGAGGAAAATCCAATAAGCTCAACTATAAAAATAGTGTCATCCCCTCGAGGGGAAAAGGAGTATTAGGCCTTACATGTATCTTTCTTATTTATGATAAATTAGAAAGACACAACACCTTCCATAATTGAGCATCATAACATCCATGTACTCTATTAATATCCAGTATAATCCTTATACTAATAATTTTTAAAGTAAGCCAATAAATAAAGTTAGTCTAGAGAATTGAGACTCTTTATACTCTTTTAAAAGTGTCCGAGGATTGTATAATGACGCCCGTTTGACACGTGATATATTCAAAAGCTATACTTTAAAAACTATGACCTGAATGAATTTTTAAAACATAAACTTATCACTTTAAAACCATCCCAGTAACAGCTCGGAATTACTGACTCCGGAGGAGGTATCCCCTTGTTTTCATAATAAAACAGGTGACCCAAGGGAACACCCTCCCCCCCCCCACCCCCCTTCTCCTTGCCCTGGGTCAAATAGCCCAGAGCGAAGAGGGCAGCAGGACGGAGTCACTGCCGGAACAGAAAGCCTACCTAGCTATAGTTGCAACTGTTAAGTGAACGACATTCTGAGCAGCAGATAATGTACCTAAACAATGCAGGCCTCCAGAAATGGACTCAATATTTCTGAGATAAAAATTCATGAATGTGGATGGCTGAGACCAATATGCAGCCTTCATTAAATCTATAATAGTGACACTATTTACGTAAGCCCAAGATGTAGAAAGAGCTCTTACTTCATGAGCCGAAATCTTAAGCACAAACTGCTGAGTTAATGATAGATTACCATAAGCAGTACCGATAGTTAATTGAATCCATTAGCAATAGAATGGCCCGTAATGTCCTTCTATTAGGCATCAAAGACAGAGGAAGCTTTACGTCCTTACTGATAAACTGAGATCTGTTTATAAATACGTAAACTCTAACCGGACAGAGTAAAGGCTTATGCCCATACGAAGACGGAAGGACCTTAATAACAATAGGGTCCGGATATTTATTAGGAGCCTGATTCTTAACCAAAAATCCAACCTTAGTAGTAAAGGAAATAGTGTTTCCGATACTACGAAAGTGAGAGTCGTCCACCGATAGTGCATGAAGCTCACTGACTCCTCAGTAGAAGAGAAGACTAAGAGAATTACAGTCTTAAAAGGCCAGAATTTGAAAACTACTGTTTCCAGAGGCTCAAATGGTTACTTAGCTAAATAAGAACCCAAACTAAATTCCGTATAGGAATTAATCTAAGGATTCTAGGTCAATTTATCGAAAAGTTTTTAACTAACTTAGATAAAGAGACATTAGACTCAATTGTAAACTATCATGGAGTGCATAGGTATGAGATAACATAGACCTATAACCTTAACAGTAACAGGCTGCAGTTGATCTTGTCAAACAAGTATACTAGAAAGTTTGCAATGTCTGGTATGGAGGGATAAAAAATATCAACATAATGATCCCTACACCAACAACGGAAGAGCCTCCACTTTAGCCGCATAGTATAGCGAAGAGGAGGTTCTCCTACAGTAAGAAATCGCGTCCATTGCTCGTCCTGTACAATGCTTGCCGTGCAAGAAGGACCGCACAACAGAATACGTGAAGGTTGAGACCTTGCGGGTTGTGATGAAGTTCACACAATTTCCCCAGTGAAAGAAGATCCTCTCATGGAGGAAGTTTTCGCGGTAAGTCCCACAGCAGACACCTGAGTAAATTTATCCACGGTCTCTGTGAAGACAGAGATGCTACCAACAGAATTGTATTGTGGATGTTTATCTTAGCAATACTTGCTGAATCAACAGCGCTGGAGGATACGCATATCCTATCATTCCGTCCTATTAGATCAATAGAGCGTTAACTACATAAGCTCAGGGATCCGGACATGGAAACACATACGTCTGCAATTGATTGGTGAGTTGTGTCGCAAATAAATTATCATTGGGCACTCCCATTGATAGCAAATCTGATTGAATACTTGTTTGTTGAGAGTCCATTCTGACGGCAACAAGCGACCCTTACGTGAAAGGGAGTCTGCTAATACAATCAGACGACCCGGAATATGACGGACCAAAGCAGAACTTGATATTCTAGAACAATCAGAAGGATTCTTTCCATTAAATTGAATAACGGAACCGAATGAGTGCCTCCCTGGTTCCGGAGATACGCAACTACTGCCGTATTATCGGACAGGATTTGGACATGCGTTTCTGAATAATGTTCATCCAATGATGGGGCCAGATGTTGTTGTACGAGAGAGGGGCCTCTCTCGCTCGCAGTCCGGATGGACCTGGACGAGCTAGGAACCGGACTAAAAGGCTTCCTCCGTTCTCTCCTCTAATCCGCCGTCACTGGGTGTGCATTTGGTTGATTTATAGTGCTTGCATCACCCAAAACTCCTTCTGGACCGCAACGGAAGAACCCGGCTGTCGAACCATTCGATGAATGGACGCTACACCGGGCGAGCTAGCGGACGTCAAAGGCGGTCGATCCTACTAGGGACCTCTTAGGCAATTGACGTATTTTCATGAGCACTTTTCCGCTAGCTCTTCATTAATTGTGACGACGGAGGCACACTTTTGGAAGACATCACGGATACATCACCCTGTTCTTGATCGTCTGAAATAGAGATTGATAAACTAGAGTGACCCTGCGGGGAAAGGACCGGTATGGCCATTTCCCCACTAACATACCGTGACACACGCTTCCCATGTTGTCATCGAAATTAACACATACTGAACAGGAGTTAGTGCGAGTACACTGACTACATTATACAAAGATTATGAAAGTCAGAGGAAGATTTCCTCTTATTACAATTGAACAATATCCTTTCATTGTGAAAAGAAAACAAAGTCCTAGTACTCGCACCAACCCCTGACAATCAAAATACATAATAACATGATCCATTAACATAGAAAAAATAATTGAAATCAAAAAAAAAAAAATAATTTTTTGAAAAAATATTTTTTCCGAAAAGCCCAAGTTTCTGAAAAGTAACGTTGAGCCCCAATGGATCCCAAGCCTAAGCGTGGACAAAAATTTAAAAAAATTTTTTTTAAATATTAATGCAACACTTACGAACAATAATAATGTATCTAGTTATGATTAAACTAACATCAAGATATTATTTTCAAGAAATCCCCCTCACACAGAGGGCTGTTGTCAATGTAAATAAGAAGTGTAAAAACACCAGAAACAAGACTCCAGGCACTGATAACCCTGGCCCGAAATCAGTTACTAATAATACACTATCTGATGCAAAACAGAGACTTCCAGGGAAGAAACTGCAGAACATCAGATGGTAGATGCAGAACACTACGCCTAACCACCCATAGGTGAAGACGTAAACATGGGGAAAAGAACAGAATTCATTCTGTTATCCAGCTAAAACTCCCAAGAAATTTTAGTAATAATATTACAGAAAATATGCCAAAAGCATGGGAGAATAGCAAGGGGGGACTTAAAGGAAAGGGAGAGAGGAAAACACTGAACAAGCAGTGTAACTTGATAACAAGAATGACCACAACAGGCTCTTGCCTCGAAAATAGATAACTTAACATAATTTCATTAAAAAATTTTAAGTTACAGCCCTGATTATTTTCTGTCACTCATTTTTCCTCTCCTCCTCCTATATCCTCCTTAGAATCACCATTTCTCTAATATTTATGTGTCTGGCATCATTTAAACTGAGATTTACAAGCACAAAGATCAGTCAGATGTTAACTGATGAAGGGCCAAACAAAGAATGATTAATGGCGCAAATTTCGGGACGTCCTTGACACTGCGCATGTGCAGTAGAGGTGAAGTATGGAGGGCCATTCAGGACATGTTTTCTTTGGTTTTAGATGCAAATTTTGGGGATTGGGGGGCAAAATTTGTGTTTGACCCTACATTTTTAAGAGTTAGCACCAGCTATGTCTGGGTCATTGGTACAGTATAATAATAGATAATGTTCAATGTTTATGAAAGGATTATAAAATAAGACAAGAATTGTCATAATTGGGAATATGTTCATTTCTGTTCCCTGTATGCTATGTTTTTGATAAAAATAATATGAGGTGTACACTGTACTAAAGAGCTGAGGGGTGGGTTAATATGACCTCCCAATTAATGTATGTGGCCCTCACAGGTAACGTATATCAACGAAAGTTACCAAGTTACAGTGAAATTATTCCAAAACGAGTCATCCTATCAAGTTACATTGAAATCCCTTCATAAATATGGTCTGTAGGCTGTGCTAAAGGTTTTCGGGCCCCTGTAGCCGTCAGTTTCCCAATTGCGTCCAAAGGGGACGTTCTCATCTAGACATTATATGAAGTCAACCTACCAAATTACAATGAAATCCCTTCATAAATATGACCTGTAGACTGCGCTAAAGGTTTTTGGGTTTTGGGCTTGGGCAGCCATCATGGTTGAATGATCGCAACCAAAAGGGGACATTCTCATTTGGGCATCATCTGCAGTGATCCTACGAAGTTACAATGAAATCCCTTCATAAATATGACCTGTAGACTGTGCTCAAGGTTTTCGGGCTTTGGGCCCCTGAACCCGTCACAGTTGACCAATCACAACCAAAAGGCGATGTCATCATCTAGGCATTATATGGAGTCAAACTAACAAGTTATGATGAAATCCTTCCATAAATATGACCTATAGACTATGCTAAAGGTTTTGGGGTTTGGGGCATGGGCAGCCATCAAAGCTGAATGATAAAAGGGGAAGTTCTCATCTAGACATTATTTGGAGTCATCCTACCAAGGTACAATGAAATCCCTTCATAAATATCACCTGTAGACTGTGCTAAAGGTTTTTGGGCTTCAGGCACTTGTAGCCGTCACAGTTGCATAATGGTGTACAAAAGGGGCTGTTCTCATCTACATATTATATGAAGTCAACCTACCAAGTTACAATGAAATCCCTTAATAAATATGAACTGAAGACTGTGCTAAAGGTTTTGGGGTTTTGGACTCGGGCAGTCGTAACGGTTGGCAGATCACACCCAAATGGGGAAGTTCTCATCTAGACATCATAAGGAGTCATCCTACCAAGTTACAATGAAATCCCTCCATATTAAACATGACCTGCAGACTGTGCTAAAAGTTTTTGGCTTTCGGGCTTGGGCAGCCATCACGGTTGACAGATCATGCCCAAAAGAGGACGTTCTCATCTAAGCATTACACAAAGGCATCCTACCAAGTTACAATGAAATCCATTCATAAATACGACCTGTAGACTGTGCTAATGGTTTTCGGGTTTTGGGTTCGGGCAGCCATACCGGTTGACCGATCGCGACCATTCTCATCCAGACATGACCCCAACCCTGCATATGAACTTTCGTGACGATCAGACAAGAACTGCGGGGTGTAGTCCGTGGTAAAGGAAAATGTGAACAGACTCACAGACTAAAAAGACTTCCGCACACGTGATGGCAATAGCTTATCTTGACTTTGACAAGTTAAGCTAAAAATATCATGAAAAGTGTGATACGAGTTGCTGATATAAGTTTGAGATTGACTTGTTCAATAATCTAAGTGAAAAAGGGCAATAACTCTGGAAAAAATAAGGTAGAGCATCATGGTGTAATGATATACAAATGTTCATGTCATGGTTATTTATCACAGTTTACATAATATCAATAATATGAGACTACCTGTGGGTTAAAGTTCGGAATGGATGCATGCACAGATGGATGGATGAATGCACAAAAGGAGCCCTCTATACCTATGTTAAATGGGGGCATAATAAAATGAAGTCCATACACCTTGAAGAAGCTTGCAACAAAAATCAAAGTAGATGGTTAATGAGGAGATTTTTAGAAAAATTAGTGCAATTATGCACCTACATTAGTGCACAGAGATGCTGCAAATTCATTTCAATAAATATGAATGCTAGTTGAACAATGATATTGTGTAGAAACTGTGGGTAAATTGGTGTAGTGGTTCTTGGGAAAAATAATGGACTGTAATACAACTTACTTTAACCCTTTACCTAACACTATAGCCATTACCATCCACCACTATTCAAAATAAAAATTTCCACTTAAATTTTTATTTATTTTTTAAATTTTTGACTCAAAATGATAGCTTATGACCCCTTATTTGAACAAGCTATGTTTTTAAACAAGTGTTGTCTCCTATTCATGTTAGGTAAAGGGTTAAATTCTAACTGCCCAAGGGTTTTGGTTCGAATAAATTTCAGTGTACATCCATGAAGAGTTCTCATATAAAAAAAACAAGGGCACCACCATGCATGGGTAAATATGCCCATTAGCCATTTTGAATTGTACCAACTTTGGTTGAGCTCAAATGCTCCAAACTGGAGTTATCAGTCGGAAACCAAAACTGTTGATAGACGGTCAAATTCAAAGTCGAAAAAGGGCTGTAACTCAGGTAAAAATAATTAGGCGGAACCCATATTCGAACTTGGACTGCTGGATAATATACCTACAAACTTTGGTTGAGATCAAATAATCCAAACAGGAGTCATCGGTCGGAAACCAGGAATGTTAATGGACTGACAGACAAATAGATGGACCTACAAACTGATTACATAATATGACCGTTTTTCAAACAGGAGTAACAACCAAAAATGTTAACGGAAGGACAGATGGATGTACTGACTAATTACATAATATGACCATTTTTCGAATGGGTGTATAAAAATAATATCACTAAATTAACAAGAGCACCGCCTAGCAGGGCAACATACGCCCGTCAAAAATGAACAAATTTAAAGTCATTTATATATTTTTTATACTTACCAATGGCCCAGACTTAGCTGGTGCTAACTCTTAAATATTCAGGGCCAAACACAAATTTTGCCCCCAAAATCCCCCAAATTTGCATCCAAAACCAAAAAAACTAATGTCCTATATGGTCCTCCATACCTTTGTCTACTGCGCATGCACAGTGTTAAGGAAGTACCAAAATTGGTGCCAAGCATCATTCTTACAACCAGTGCCTGCTAAATATATATAATCAGCAGGGAGGTATGAGTTCCCAACTCATGGGAGAGCCATCCCCATCTGGGCCATTGGTAAGTATAAAAAATATATAAATTACTTTAAATATTTTCATATTTTTATACTGTAAACCAATGGCCCAGACTAAGCTGAAGAGTAAAAAGGCTGGAGGGCCAAGGACATAAAGGAAAATCCAATAAGCTCAATTATGTATACAGGAATATCCCCTCAAGGAGAAAAGGAGAGAAAGGATTTACATATGTCTTTCTTATTTATTAGAAATAAGAAAGCACAATACCAACCAGATAATAGCACAGTATATCATCTATAATTCTCCATTAACATCCAGTATAACCCATTATACTAATTTAATAAAGGGAAGCCAAAAAATAAAGATAGTCCAGAGAATGAGACTCTTTATACTCATTTAAAAGTGTCCAGGGATTGTATATTAACGCTCGTATGACACGTGACATATACAAATGCTTCACACCGAGGTATACTTTAAAAATATTACATAAATAAGATATATATTTGCTTTACACTTTAAAACTATTCCAGTACCGACTCAGAATTACTGACATCAGTGACATCAGAGGAGGAATTCCATTGCTTTTCACTATAACGCTGGTGATATAAGGGAAAACCCTCCCCCAACCCCTCCCCTTGCTCTGGGTCAAATCACCACAGAATGAAGAGGGCAGCAGGACAAAGTCACTGCTGGAACAAAAACCTACATAACTATAGCTGTAATTGTTTAGTGGACGACATTCTGAGCAACAGATAACGCACCTAAACATCTAAGGTCGCCTGAAATAGACCCTGTATTTCTAAGATAAAACTTTGTAAAAGTAGAAGGCTGTGTCCAGTAAGCAGCCTTCATGAGATCAGTAATGGCAATACTGTTAGAATAAGCCCAAGATGTGGACAGCGCTCTAACTTCATGCGCTGAAATCTTAAGCACTGACTGCTGATTAGAAGATAAACTTTCATAAGCAGTGCGAATTGCTAATTGAATCCATCTAGCAATAGAATGAACAGAAATGTCCCTTCTTTTGGGAATTAATGATAAAAAGAAGCGTTTTCTTCCTTTTCTGATAAACTCTGATCTGCGTTTATAAATATGCATATCTCTTACTGGACACAGCAAAGGTCTACAGCTATCTGATGATGGAAGAGCCTTAATGATAATAGGCTCAGGATATTTATTAGGAGCCTGATTCTTAGCCAAAAATCCCACATGAGTAGTTAAAGTAATAGTATTACCAACACTATGATAATGAGAATCATCTATAGATAAAGCACGAGAAGTTCACTAACTCTTCTTGCGGAAGCAAAGACCAAGAGAAAATCTGTTTTATGTGTCAAGAATTTGAACTCTACAGCATCCAACGGTTCAAATGGAGCTTCTTTGAGCTTCAACAGAACCCAAGCTAAATTCCACTAAGGAATTAACCTAAGGGTTCTAGGCCTATTGATTGAAAAGTTTTTAACTAACTTAGATAAAGAAACATTAGATCCAATTTCTAAGCTATCATGATGAGCATAAGTGTCCGACAGCATAGACCTATAACCCTTAATAGTGACTGCAGTTTGAGAACGTCAAACAAGTAGACCAGAAAGTCTGCAATGTCTGGAATGGATGGATCATAAATGTCTATCGACTGATCCTTACACCAATGAAAGAAAATCTTCCACTTTGCAGCATAATTCAGTGAAGAGGATGGGCATGGCGACACATATGTCTGCAACTGATTGTTGAGATGAGTGGCGAATAAATCTATCATTAGTCGATCCCAGTGGTAGCAAATCTGCCTGAATACTTGCTTGTTGAGAATCCAGCTCGAAGGCAACGTGCGACCTTTCCAAGAGAGCGAGTCTGCTAGAACGTTCAGACGACCCCGTATATGACGGGCCGATAGATGAACGTGATGTTCCAAGACAAACTGAAGAATTCTCTCCTTTAATTCAAAAAACAGATTCGAATGAGTGCCTCCTTGGTTCCGAATATACGCTACTACTGTCAAGTTGTCCGACAGTATTTGAACATGTGAATTCTGAATTATGCTCATCCAATGACGTAGCGCTAGCCATATTGACATCATTTCTTTGATGTTTATATGTTTGTCCAGGAACACAGGGTCCCAAAGACCCTGACACTTCAAGTCTGTCAGGCTCAGGGTTGCGCCCCAACCTGCTTGACTCGCATCCATCATAATCGTAAAAGATGGATCTGGCAGCTGAAGCGGAACTCCCTGAGTTAACCACTGAATGTCTGCCAAAGTCTGAATCCTTTGTTTTACTTGGTCTGATAAGACAATATTAGTTTCGAGCGAATGCGTCTTCACACTCCATATTTGAGTGAAAAATATCTGGAGTGGATGTGTGCGCAAGCGGCCCATCAGAATGAGATCTGCCGCCGCTCCACATAGCCCCATCAGTCGCATGAACTCCCTCGCTGTTAATACATCTGAGCGTAGACAAAAGCGAGCATAACAACTGACTAATTTCGCTCTGCGTAACAGAAGACGAATCAGATTGTTGTGAGTCTTGAAGCTCATTCCCAAATGTATGAACGACTTGGACTGAGCTAGATCTGACTTCTTTTCATTTAAAATGAAACCAAGACGTCGGAGCAATAGAACATCATGTTGCCGTATCTCTGAAGAATGTCGTTCAAATAGGCCGACGTTACCGCAGACAAATGAGCCCGGAAATATGCCATTACCAAGTTCATTATTCGAGTGAATGCCCAGGGTGCTAGATTGAGTCCGAAGCACATAGCTCGGAACTGATAAATGATCCCTAGGACAGCAAACCTTGGATACTTTCTGAATGCTGGATGTAACATGACATGAAAGTATGCATCCTTTAGATCTATGCTTGATGCATAATCGTTCACCCGAATGCTTGCCCTTACTGATCGAATGGTCTCCATATAAAACTTTGGAGCCACGATCAGTTTGTTTATCCAGCTCAAATCTATTACTGGACGGAACGAGCCATCTGGCTTCGGAACCAAGAACAGGTGACTGTAAAAACCCAGTGAATCCTGGTTTTCTACAAGCTTTATTGCGTCTTTCTCTAAAAGAGATTTTACCTCAGATAGAAGAGAATCTCTTTTTAGAGGGTTGGTCGGAAGCTGAGTCCAACGTGGACTTCGTGTTAATGGAGGTTTCTCTCGGAATGATAGCCTTAGGCCTTCCGAGATAACCCCTCTGTCTGTCAGAGCAAAGAAAGCCTAAATATAGGGGCAATGGGCCTCATATGTAAAGATATTGTAAGTTAAAAAGATATTCCGCATCAAGGCGAAAAACCTACGTGAATTGCACTTGAAGCTGGACATGGAAAAAACACACGTGGTGTATATCCAGCTTCAGCGCAGGGACCCAGGGGAGAAACGGTATGTTAGATAAGGTCTAATCTCATTTAAGTTATACAGTAGTCGCGAGTCTTACGAGACGTAACGTTGGTGGCAGGATATCGTCACGGCCAATTGAGAAACGAGATTCTAAAAGATAGAAATGTCTGTCGTGTCAGTGAGTGGCAGGAACGAATTGGTTCTCTCGACAAGAGAAATCACCGTTAAGTCACGCGCGAGATGACTTGTATTGATTCTGCCTCGATATACGTCATCTCCCACTGTTTTGGCAGATGGACAGATGAGCGTCTGTCCACCTGACAGTTTAGGGTAAAAAGTATATATACCCTGAAGAGCAGAGCATTAGACACACACTTGAGGTGACACACACGTTGGTGAAGTCCAGGGCAGGCAGACTCTGTTTCCTGGCATAGGGGTACCTTCAATCACAGGACCCTGAAACGGCTGGAATCGCCACAGGGCATTCCACGATTGATTTAGCTTAAGGTTGATAGGCGGCTACAGTGCCAAATTCGTTGAGAAGGAAAACCCAAGGTGAAACGTTGAAGTTTAGATTGTCGAGTAGGCAGGTATCAGCCTGCAATAGTCAGAAGTGTAGGTTAATTGTATTGTGCGTATTAACCCTTTGAAGCGTCAGACCGATTGCGTTCTGAGTAGTTTGTTTTGCTGTCGAAGCATCGTAATACCGACTGGAGATCGGTGTGAGTGACAATTTCGCCCTAGCACAAAAAGGGGCATTTGTGAATCGTGAATTCAACCAGGACAGTGAACATTTCAATAGGACTTTCACGGAGGACTTTCAAAAGGCACATAAGGTATAAGTAGACAATATCTGACCCAATTCAGAAGTACGGTGGCTTTATAGATGACGAACATCGCTGGTCGGAACCCTCCGACAGCCAGAGGTACAGTTATGTGCAGACGTTGACATTTGAGACTAAGCGGGTGAAGCTCTTATGGCGAGCTCACGGTAATAACATTTCAGATTTGTGAAGCTCTTATGGCGAGCTCTCCGTAATATAATTTCAGATTTGTGAAGCTCTTATGGCGAGCTCACGGTAGTAACATTTCCAGTGTGTAGACTATAGTGCCAGTACAGGGCTATAGAATGACTATATAATTGTTGAGTATCATTTAACCCTAGCAACCCATTTTCTGTGAAAAGAATCGAATTGTTGATTGTTGAAATATTGAAACGGCTTTATTTTTATGTGTAAATAAAAGAATCGTTGTTACTTTAAGTCATTCTTTCCATTACACAGCCTGAAGTGATTAGGAATCACACCTAACGGAAATCGAACCTATTTCAGGCCAATTTGGCAGAGAAGGAATCACGGCATCGGTCTAACTCAGCTCCCAGCCCCGAGTTCGCGACACTGGGATTCCGACCCTCCACGTTGGTCTAATTTTCCCGCAATTTCATCAGCGGGACTAAATAACCCCACGTAAGCCCAGGCCTTACGGGGCCTCAGGTGTCCTGACACGGTCCCAGAGGTCTTATGTAATTGGAATCCAATTTTCCAGAAACCTTGACAGTCTTCCGTCAACAGGACTGCAATAGAGATCCTGACCATTACCTCCTGGACCTGCGAGGCCTACGGGAAGAGAAACTACATCCTCCCTGTGCAGCACCTCGACCCGTCGACCTGGGAACATCCGACCGGTAGTCTCGGCCAGACCCACGTCCCCTACCTGAATCGCTACTTTGACAAACTCTTGGGTAACTACCTGAGGATTTCGTGTATCCTCTATAGGAGCTTCCTTTGGAAGTATTTTGTCCTGAAGCTCCTCCTTTACCCTTCTCTGCTGTACCAGTTTTACTTGAAACTGATTTCAAAAGCAGAGTTTCAGATGCTTTCTTAGTGACCTGATCATAGATCAATGAAAGCTTGCCATCAAAGAGAAGGTCACCAGATACCGGAGTGACTCGAAGAGAGTTTTTCACCTTAACATCCGCTAGGGATGGTGATGCTAGGGCTGCATCACGTCTAACTAACTCTAAATTAGCCACTGTTAAGGCAGAGTTATACGTGGAATAAGCTATAGCCCTAGAAAGAACTCTTAATGAGGTATGAACGTCCTCGAATTCTTCTCCACTGAGACGTTGTGCTAACGCTCTAGTAAGGTGATCTGCGTAAGATAAAGCATCTAGATTCGCTCTATTGGAGAATAACGTTGTATCCATTGTATCCGAGCGAATAGAAAAAGACGAGGGTAAGGACAAATCCTCAGCCTGTTCGTCCAAACGCAGAGGAACGCTCGATATACCCTGACCTGCCGTTTTAAATTTATTTCTATTATTGATAAACGGCAAATCTAGAGCATGTGTAGATAAACAAGAGGCCCCAAGGGGCCTGAAGGTGCTCACCTGACATGGTAGCCTAAATATCAACCCAGAGAATTGATTTCAACAGGTGCCATCTGCTCCTCCTAAGAAAAGCTTATACCAAATATCCAAAGATTCTGATCAGTGGATCTAAAAAAAAAAAGATTTTTAAAGAATATTCCTCATATTGAAGTTATAATTCAGGCTCCCACAGGGAGCCCATATATGAACTCAGGGACTTGGCTTTAACAAATCCTAAGGATGCTGCCCACCAAATATCAAAACATTCCGACTGCTGGATCTGAAGAAGAAGATTTTTAAAGAAAATTCCTCATTTTGAACTAAGTTACAATTCGAGCTCCCACAGTGAGTCCAAATATGGACCTAGGGACATGGCTTGAACAAACTTGAATCTTACCCCCTAAGGATGCTGCATACCAAATATCAAAACATTCCGACTGCTGGATCTGAAGAAGATTTTTAAAGAAAATTCCTCATTTTGAACCAAGTAATAATTCGGGCTATCACAGTGAGCCCAAATATGAACCCAGGGACTTGGCTTGAACAGACTTGAATCTCACCCCCTAAGCATGGTGCATACCCAATATCAAAAGATTCTGCCTGCTGGATCTTGAGAAGATTTTTTTAAGAAATTTGCCTGAAATGCACTAAGTTCAAATTTGGGCTCCTATACTGAGCCCAAATATAAACCCAGGGGGGCCGATTTGAACAAACTTGAATCAGAACCACCCCACAATGTTGCATACCAAATATGAAAAGATTCTGCCTGCTGGATCTGGAGAAGAAGATTTTTGAAGAAATTTGTCTTAAATGCACTAAGTTCGAATTCGAGCTTCTATAGTGAACCCAAATAGGAGCTGGATCTTGAGAAGAAGATTTTTTTAAGAAATTTGCCTGAAATGCACTAAGTTCAAATTTGGGCTCCTATACTGAGCCCAAATATAAACCCAGGGAGCCGATTTGAACAAATTTGAATCAGATCCACCCCACAATGTTGCATACCAAATATCAAAAGATTCTGCCTGCTGGATCTGGAGAAGATTTTTTAAGAAATTTGCCTGAAATGCACTAAGTTCGAATTCAGGCTTCTATAGTGAGCCCAAATATGAATCCAGGGGGCCGATTTGAACAAACTTGAATCAGATCCACCCCACAATGTTGCATACAAAATATCAAAAGATTCTGCCTGCTGGATCTGGAGAAGAAGATTTTTTAAGCAATTTGTCTGAAATGCACTAAGTTCAAATTTGGGCTCCTATACTGAGCCCAAATATAAACCCAGGGGGCCGATTCGAACAAACTTGAATCAGATCCACCACACAATGTTGCATACCAAATATCAAAAGATTTTTTCCTGCTGAATCTGGAGAAGAAGATTTTTTAAGAAATTTGCCTGAAATGCACTAAGTTCGTATTCGGGCTTCTATAGTGAGCCCAAAAATAAATCCAGGGGGCCAATTTGAACAAACTTGAATCAGATCCACCCCACAATGTTGCATACCAAATATGAAAAGATTCTGCCTGCTGGATCTGGAGAAAAAGATTTTTGAAGAAATTTGTCTTAAATGCACTAAGTTCGAATTTGAGCTTCTATAGTGAACCCAAATATGAATCTAGGGAGCCGATTTGAACAAATTTGAATCAGATCCACCCCACAATGTTGCATACCAAATATCAAAAGATTCTGCCTGCTGGATATGGAGAAGAAGATTTTTGAAGAAATTTGCCTGAAATGCACTAAGCTCGAATTCGAGCTTCTATAGTGAGCCCAAATATAAATCTAGGGAGCCGATTTGGACAAATTTGAATCAGATCCACCCCACAATGTTGCATACCAAATATCAAAAGATTCCGCCTGCTGGATCTGGAGAAGATTTTTTAAGAAATTTGCCTGAAATGCACTAAGTTCAAATTTGGGCTCCTATACTGAGCCCAAATATAAACCCAGGGGGGGGGGGGGAGGCGATTTGAACAAACTTGAATCAGATCCACCCTACAATGTTGCTTAGCAAATCTGAAAAGATTCTGCCTGCTGGATCTGGAGAAGAAGATTTTTTAAGAAATTTGCCTGAAATGCACTAAGTTCGAATTCAAGCTTCTATAGTGAGCCCAAATATGAATCTAGGGAGCCGATTTGAACAAACTTGAATCAGATCCACCCCACAATGTTGCATACCAAATATGAAAAGATTCTGCCTGCTGGATCTGGAGAAGAAGATTTTTGAAGAAATTTGCCTGAAATGCACTAAGCTCGAATTCGAGCTTCTATAGTGAGCCCAAATATAAATCTAGGGAGCCGATTTGGACAAATTTGAATCAGATCCACCCCACAATGTTGCATACCAAATATCAAAAGATTCTGCCTGCTGGACCTGGAGAAGAAGATTTTTGAAGAAATTTGCCTGAAATGTACTAAGTTCGAATTCGAGCTTCTATATAGTGAGCCCAAACATGAATCTAGTGAGCCGATTTGAACAAATTTGAATCAGATCCACCCCACAATGTTGCATACCAAATATCAAAAGATTCTGCCTGCTAGATATGGAGAAGAAGATTTTTGAAGAAATTTTCCTGAAATGCACTAAGCTCGAATTCGAGCTTCTATAGTGAGCCCAAATATGAATCTAGGGAGCCAATTTGAACAAAATTGAAACAGATCCACCCCACAATGTTGCATACCAAATATCAAAAGATTCTGCCTGCTGGATATGGAGAAGAAGATTTTTGAAGAAATTTGCCTGAAATGCACTAAGTTCGAATTCGGGCTTCTATGGTGAGCCCAAATATGAATCCAGGGGGCCAATTTGAACAAACTTGAATCAGATCCACCCCACAATGTTGCATACAAATATGAAAAGATTCTGTCTGCTGGATCTGGAGAAGAAGCTTTTTGAAGAACTTTGCCTGAAATGCACTAAGTTCGAATTCAAGCTTCTATAGTGAGCCCAAATATGAATCTAGGGAGCCGATTTGAACAAACTTGAATCAGATCCACCCTACAATGTTGCATACAAAATATGAAAAGATTCTGCCTGCTGGATCTGGAGAAGAAGATTTTTGAAGAAATTTACCTGAAATGCACTAAGTTCGAATTCGAGCTTCTATAGTGAGCCTAAATATGAATCTAGGGAGCCGATTTGAACAAACTTGAATCAGATCCACCCTACAATGTTGCATACCAAATATCAAAAGATTCTGCCTGCTGGATCAGGAGAAGAAGATTTTTTAAGAAATTTACCTGAAATGCATTAAGTTCCAATTCGAGCTTCTATAGTGAGCCCAAATATAATCTAGGGAGCCGATTTGAACAAACTTGAATCAGATCCACCCTACAATGTTGCATACCAAATATCAAAAGATTCTGCCTGCTGGATCCGGAGAAGAAGATTTTTAAGAAATTTGCCTGAAATGCACTAAGTCCGAATTCAGGCTTCTATGGTGAGCCCAAATATGAATCCAGGGGGCCGATTTGAACAAACTTGAATCAGATCTACCCCACAATGTTGCATACAAAATATCAAAAGATTCTGCATGCTGGATCTGGAGAAGAAGATTTTTGAAGCAATTTGTCTGAAATGCACTAAGTTCAAATTTGGGCTCCTATACTGAGCCCAAATATAAACCCAGGGGGCCGATTCGAACAAACTTGAATCAGATCCACCCCACAATGTTCAATACCATATATCAAAAGATTTTGCCTGCTGAATCTGGAGAAGAAGATTTTTTAAGAAATTTGCCTGAAATGCACTAAGTTCGAAATCGGGCTCCTATACTGAGCCCAAATATGAACCCAGGGGGCCGATTTGAACAAACTTAAATCAGATCTACGCTACAATGTTGCATACCAAATATCAAAAGATTCTGCCTGCTGGATCTGGAGAAGAAGATTTTTTAATGTTTCTCCCATTGCCTACAGTGTTAAAAAGTGCTGACTCAGCACTTTTTCAAAGTCCTGAAAAAAGTACCTTGTGATCAAACCGAATTCCATTCTACTCGATAAAAGTAAGCTTTACACAAAATAAGAATTCTCTGTGACGTGTAGTTTTGGAGATATGGCAGTTTTAAGGTTTTTCCTATTTTTAGCTCCCGAGGTTCCCACGGGGCAATGAGAAAAATTTTTTTTGCATCAATCAACTACTTATGACCCATTATCATCTCATATCAAATTTGGTTAAAATCGACTTCACGGTTCAGAAAATAGAAATTTTAGGCGTGGCCAAAATTTTTGCCCCTCCCATAACGAAGGCAAATAATGCCCGACAAACTTCTCTTGAACAAACTTGATTCTAAACCTCAAAAGGACTCAGTATACCACATATCAAGTCTCTGTTACTGGTGGTTCATTAGAAGAAGATTTTCAAAAAATTTGGCCATTTTTTCCCTACCCCTCTGCTCAATATGAGCCGAAACCTAATTTGGATAAAAATCAAAATGCCCCTATATAAACACTACTTACATGAAATTTAATTAAAATGTGGCCAGTGGTTTAGGAGAAAGAGGCTCAAACACCACCTTCACACAGGACGACGGATGACGGACGAAAGACGACGGACGACGGATGAAGAGTGATAAGAAAAGCTCCCCCTGACTTTCAGTCAGGTGAGCTAAAAACTGCTTTTCCTCAGTCCCGAGGATAGATTGAGTATAGCGTCATTTATCAGTTCAAAAGTCCGAGACACATTACTGGACTGAACCGGGTAAACTGGTGTATCTTCCTTAACACGGCCGAAAAAATCAGAGTCCAATGACGCTAGCAGTTTTTTATTCTTTGTCGCAGCATTCTGATCCAGAGGAACAACATCTGGAAGGTATAGATGAATAAAATTCATCGCTACCTTGTGTTGCTCCGAAAGGGAAAATTCTAATTCACTCAATTCCCTTTCACCATCCGACTGGACCAGATTTGAGTCTCGGTCATCCCTATCTGAATGAGCAGAGGAATGTACCGACCCAGCTTCATCTGACAGTTCAACATCGGTAACTGTCGTAGGATGTACCGTAGCCTGCTGGGATGCTGCAATGAGCTGTGCTATTTGTGACAGCAAGTCCGTATTCGAGGCCTTTGGAGCAGTGGTTCTTTGTAGCTTAGCCGGTGGATGCTCCTGGGATGGTATCAGACCTATTAACCTCTGAAGGTGATTGTCAGTGAGATTTTGATGAGCTTTCAGTGAGATTTGGATGCTTGTCAGTGAGATTTTTGTGCGCAGCCAATACATCAATATTTTCCTTGTTATTATGCCTCTCACGGTCCCACCAAGGCACCCCCCCCCCCCCCAACCAAAATGCATTATATTTCATTTTAATAATTTATTTTAACACTTTTAATGGTATTTGTCAGTAAAAGCATACAAATATGGATATCACTGGTCAGAGAACCCCCTCCGCCCTCCCCCCCCCCAACACATATACAAATGTGAGTGGATGCCTATCTAGCCTTTGCCTGTACCAACACCCCCCACCCTCCCCCCTCAGTCCGTCCATTTTTCCTTGCTCATGCAAGCCCATCCTGGTGCTTCAATACATGGAGGCTGAAACATCTTAGCTTAGCCGGTGGATGCTCCTGGGATGGTATCAGACCTATTAACCTCTGAAGGTGACTGTCAGTGAGATTTTGATGAGCTTTCAGTGAGATTTGGATGCTTGTCAGTGAGATTTTTGTGCGCAGCCAATACATCAATATTTTCCTTGTTATTATGCCTCCCACGGTCCCACCAAGGCACCCCCCCCCCCAACCCAAATGCATTATATTTCATTTTAATAATTTATTTTAACACTTTTAATGGTATTTGTCAGTAAAAGCATACAAATATGGATATCACTGGTCAGAGAACCCCCTCCGCCCTCCCCCCCCGACACATATACAAATGTGAGTGGATGCCTATCTAGCCTTTGCCTGTACCAACACCCCCCACCTTCCCCCCTCAGTCCGTCCATTTTTCCTTGCTCATGCAAGCCCATCCTGGTGCTTCAATACATGGAGGCTGAAACATCTTAGCTTAGCCGGTGGATGCTCCTGGGATGGTATCAGACCTATTAACCTCTGAAGGTGACTGTCAGTGAGATTTTGATGAGCTTTCAGTGAGATTTGGATGCTTGTCAGTGAGATTTTTATGCGCAGCCAATACATCAATATTTTCCTTGTTATTATGCCTCTCACGGTCCCACCAAGGCACCCCCCCCCCAACCCAAATGCATTATATTTCATTTTAATAATTTATTTTAACACTCTTAATGGTATTTGTCAGTAAAAGCATACAAATATGGATATCACTGGTCAGAGAACCCCCTCCGCCCTCCCCCCCCCCCCCCCCGACACATATACAAATGTGAGTGGATGCCTATCTAGCCTTTGCCTGTACCAACACCCCCACCCTCCCCCCTCAGTCCGTCCATTTTTCCTTGCTCATGCAAGCCCATCCTGGTGCTTCAATACATGGAGGCTGAAACATCTTAGCTTTGCCGGTGGATGCTCCTGGGATGGTATCAGACCTATTAACCTCTGAAGGTGACTGTCAGTGAGATTTTGATGAGCTTTCAGTGAGATTTGGATGCTTGTCAGTGAGATTTTTGTGCGCAGCCAATACATCAATATTTTCCTTGTTATTATGCCTCTCACGGTCCCACCAAGGCACCCCCCCCCCCCCCAACCCAAATGCATTATATTTCATTTTAATAATTTATTTTAACACTTTTAATGGTATTTGTCAGTAAAAGCATACAAATATGGATATCACTGGTCAGAGAACCCCCTCTGCCCTCCCCCCCCCCCCGACACATATACAAATGTGAGTGGATGCCTATCTAGCCTTTGCCTGTACCAACACCCCCCACCCTCCCCCCTCAGTCCGTCCATTTTTCCTTGCTCATGCAAGCCCATCCTGGTGCTTCAATACATGGAGGCTGAAACATCTTGGGCCGAAATGTCCCAGGACCAAAACGTTCAAGAACCAACACAAGCATTCCTTCTTTGTTCATGCCATTTATTCCTGTAAATTCTTTTTTCAATCTGTACATTTTTAGTAAGAAAATATTCATTCATATCTTTTGACAGGTTTTATTGTACAAAAAAATTACTCAATGCTAACAATACATATCGTTTTGTTTAAAAAAAAACCACCCATTGTTGCCGGTACAATGCAGTTGTGTGTGATTGTGGTAATTTCGTTTTTTTGAATTTTGAATTGTGTTTATTTTGAAAAAGTATTTGAACTGTGTTTTGTATTACTCATGTTAGAGAAGGTGCCCTCAGTATTCATAACTCTCATTGTGAAAAAAAGCAAAGAAAATAATCCTGTTGGGTCAAAATGAAGACAAAATACACAGCTGGACATTTTTCTGAATCTGTTTGTATATAAGTAAGGGGAGGTAACTTAATTCTTGTGATATCTCACAACAGATTTTTTTCAGTTTTCAACAAACTTTCAATTATATTTTTTTTTACACAAAACGAATAAATTTGGTATGAACCATAACAATAGTATAGCTGAAGTTAATTATACTTGAGAGATTAGATTTTTATTTAATTTATATTTAGAGTTTATATAATTTTGATTTCACGTAACCGCGACAGTATGAGAATATATTTGGCATGTAAAGCATGCAGTAAAATGTGATGGTTTAAGTCCTCTGCTGCCTCTGCTGTCAATATTAACCAGCCTATTAGCCTGCCTAGCTTGGCCACCAATTCTGAAGCCCAGGTCTGTACACCAACCCCTGGCTCTCCTTCAAAGGAAATCCAGACAGTGGCAGAAATCCACCCTGCACCACCCAAGGTAGTGAAATCATGCACAACTGATCAAAGTAGCTCTGGTCGTAACAACAATAACGCAGTAAAAGTAACTGGTGGCTTGGCAACCCCAGCAACCCCTGAATCGGAGAAGGGCGGAAGTCCTAGATCCTATGCAGAGGTCACTCGGGATGCTGGGAGGACCAGTATCAACAGAACTCCCTCCACCAATGACCCTAAAGATCCTTTAAACACAAAAGAGTTCAACCCAGACAAGCCTCTTTCACAGCTGTTCAACCCTGACTACGCTAAGGACAGTGGCAACAGCATTCCTGAGGCCCCGCTCTCTAGAGCTCAAGCCAGCACATGTGGTAGGACACCACAAAAAGAAAACAGCATAAAAGAGTTAATTCAGATTGTGATATAGAGCTGCAGGAGCACCGTGACTGAGCGCAAAGTCAAAACGTGTCGAAGTCTCATTCCTCGTCCGTGCCCTCCTGGCTCTAACTCGGTCCCTAGCCTGACTAATCAGAATAACATCCCAGAAAAGGCACCCGGAAATTCTCGCAATTCCAATAACTCCAGTAATTCGAGCAACTACTCATGTCCAGCAGCTAAGGCACCAAGTCAGCCGGTCACGAGTAAACTGGCCTCTAATACACCACCTACACCGACTACGCCTACCCCTCTGCTCATGGAACTTAACTTTTATGAGGCGGTCAAAAAAAATGCAGAGCGTCCGCTTACTAAAAACAGGAGACAGGGGAAAGCGACTCCCTGCCCTCCGGTCAAAAAGTCAGTCCCCTTCATAATTGTAGTAACAAGGGTTCACCCGGAAACTCCCAAGGATGCCATATCCAGGGGATTGCTGAACTGCGACTGGGAGAGGTTCACATCTAGGGCCACGGGCAAAAGCACGTGGAGACTTAAGGTGAACTGCCCAAGCAAAGAAATTAAAGAAAAACTAACCAAGAGTGGAGTAACTATTAACGGTAGAAAACATATGGTAGAGGAGTATAGAACTACCCCTCCACCCATCCAGTGCCATAAGAGCCAAAAATTCGGGCACTTAGCCAATAAATGCAGGGTGAATCTGACCTGCATGAGATGTGGAGGCAGTCACCTCACACAGGGATGCAAGTCGAACTCCCCCTCATGCCCAAACTGTAAGGGGGACCACGTTAGTAGCTATCGCGGGTGGCCCCCATTTTAAAAAAGTCAAACAAAGTATCGTTTTAAAAAACCTAAACCTAAACAATCCCGGCAGCGCCTCCTCCCCCCATGCAATCTGCTCACTAGTCGCAGGAGCATTGTTCACAGTATTAGATAAACACGTAAATACCAATCTGTCCGACATCTGTTGTGATGTTAGCCAGTCAGCGTCCCAGCTTTTCAAAACACAAATTTTGGACTCGCTAATTAAAGCCTCAATCAACACCCAATAAGGCAGCCACTTAACTCCTAACAAAACACCGTAATTAACTACACTCCCATCATGAATAAGTCACAAATAGCCGTGTGGAACGCTAGAAGCGTTAATAATAAAAAACTTCAAATCAGCCGATATTTCAAAGACACAGACATTATCTGTATCTGCGAAAGTTGGCTTTGAGCCAGTAAAAACTTCTCGGTAAGCGGGTTCAGCACTATCAGAAGAGATCGATTAACCACCACTTGTGGCGACGTCGCTCTTCTAATAAAGCAGAACATCAAAACCAAAACCATAATGAAAGTGTCAATGACACTGTAGCTCAACTTGACAAACTTGAACTTGGTAAGTTATAAATGAAATGGCAAAATTGAAGATCAATGGCACCAATGTCATTTTTTTTGCCAGTGGCAACATTTTTTGACAGAAACCGAAGAAAATCGATAGCTCCCATCTAGAGGCCTCCCCAAACAAGCATGCCAGGTTTCAAAGCGATCCGATCATAAATGTGCCCTGTAGGGTGTATAAAAGGGAAATATTGTGGTCTGACTAGACTAAATTCTAAGAACGTTGGCCGTGTCAACATTTTTGACGGAAATGGAAGAAAATCGACAGCTCCCATCTAGAGGTCACCGTAAATAAGCATACCAGGTTTCAAAGCAATTTAATCATAAATGTGCCCTGTAGGGTGAGCCAAAGGGAAATATTGTGGTCTGACTAAACTAAGTTCTAAGAATGTTGGCTGCGGCAACATTTTTTGATGGAAATTGAAGAAAATCGATAGCTCCCATCCAGATGTCACCCCCAAACAAGCATGAAAGGTTTCAAAGCAATCCGATCATAAATGTGCCCTGTAGGGTGTGCCAAAGGGAAATATTGAGTCTTCTGACTAAACTAAGTTCTAAGAACGTTGGCCGCGGCAACATTTTTTGACAGAAATTGCAGAAAATCGATAGCTCCCATCTAGAGGTCTCCCCAAACAAGCATACCAGGTTTCAAAGCAATCTGATCATAAATGGGCCCTGTAGGGTGTGCCAAAGGAAAATATTGAGGTCTGACTAAACTAAGTTCTACGAACGTTGGCCGTGGCAACATTTTTTGCCGGAAATTGAAGAAAATCGATAGCTCCCATCTAAAGGTCACCCTAAATAAGCATACCAGGTTTCAAAGCAATCAAATCATAAATGTGCCCTGTAGGGTGTGCCAAAGGGAAATATTGTGGTTTGACTAAACTAAGTTCTAAGAACATTGGCCGCGGCAACATTTTTTGACGGAAATTGAAGAAAATCGATAGCTCCCATCTAGAGGTCACCCTAAATAAGCATACCAGGTTTCAAAGCAATCAAATCATAAATGTGTCCTGTAGGGTGTGCCAAAGGGAAATATTGTGGTTTGACTAAACTAAGTTCTAAGAACGTTGGCCGCGGCAACATTTTTTGACGGAAATTGACGAAAATCGATAGCTCCCATCTAGACGTCACCCCAAACAAGCATGCCAAGTTTCAAAGTAATCTGATCATAAATGTGACCTGTGAGGTGTGCCAAAGGAAATTGTGGACGTACGTACTAACGTACTAACATACTAACGTACGTACGTACGTACGTACGCCGACGGACGAGAAGTGATGGCAATAGCTCAGCTTGACTTTGTCAAGTTGAGCTAAAAACTAATCACCTCGACGCTGAGGTGATTGCTACTGAAATCACTGTCGATAACAAAAACATTGCGATTGTTTGTTATTATAATGACCCAAGCAAAATTGTTTCTGACACTGTCTTTGAATTCTTTACGAGGAAATACAAACACTGCATTTTCCTCGGCGACTTCAATGCCAAACACCTGTACTTTGGCTGCAACAAAACTACCCCAAACGGTGAAGCCCTCCTTGAAATCACAAAAAAACATAACCTTCATGTGGTTATGAATGTCAGCTCAGCAACTTATATCAGTAATAACCCATTATTCTCATCCGAAATCCTTGATCTAATTATCGCTAGCGACTCCCTGATAAACCATATCGACGACCACTGGGTCGGCGATGATGACTTAGGCAGTGACCACCTCCCGGTCCATGCCTCTCTGCAGCTTGGAAATGGCCCACTCAGGTACCCCCCCCCCCCCCCCCCCTCCCCACTCTCTGTAGAAACTTTAGGAAAATTAATTGGAACCTCTACCGCGACATCATTGATGTCAAACTCACTAACGCCCCCCCATCCAATGCAGCGGAACTTGAAACCCAATGCGAGAGCATTGATAAAATCATTAACTCAACCTTAAACGGAATATGCCCAAAAGAGGAAGTACACCCCTGGAGAAACACTGTCTCGGGCGAGACTCTGTTACTTATCAAATCTAAACGGAAAGCTCTCCGCGCTCTCAAAAAAGAAACTGACCCCAGTAAGAAATCCGAAAAAAACATACAACTGCCTTCATGGCAAAGTCAAAGAAACCCTCAAGGCTGAAAAACAAGCCAGCTGGGAAAAGGCAACAGCCAACTTAAACGGGACCCAAGATGCAAAAAAATTCTGGGATTCTTTCAAAATTCTTACTGGGCAAAAAAACAAGGGCGGCAAAGCCGCAGCAAAACCTCTTAAGAAGAAAGATGGCTCTTTTACTCGCACTGACAAAGAGAAGGCTGACACCTTTGCCGACCTCCTAAGAAAAATGCATCGCCCGTATCAAGGCACGGGCAATGATGACGCCGTCATCAACGCGATTGATGACTTCATCAATGAACACCCCGATATCTACCAGGACCCCAACTTCGATAACGAGCCAGAAGAAGAGGACGATGATGACCTTGTCACCCCCATCACCAATGACGAAATCATTAATGTCATAAAAAAATGCAAAAACTCCTCCTCACCCGGCAAAGACGAAGTAAGCTACAAAATTCTAAAACAAAGCCCAAATTCCCTAATCAAAAAACTAAACAAACTATTCAACGCATGCCTCACCCATGGCTACTTTCCCAAATGCTGGAAAAAAGCCATAGGTGTCATGATACCAAAACCCGATAAGGACCCCTCCGATCCAGCCAGCTACCGCCCAATCAGCCTGCTCAGCTGCATTGGTAAGACTTTCGAAAGAATCCTTACCAATCGGTTCAGGGGGCACCTTGAAGACATCGACTTCTTCAATAAATGGCAAAGAGCCTACAGAAACCGTAAAGAAGGCATCGAACATGTCTACCGACTAGTGACCCAAATGAAAACTGCTATCAGCAATCAGCAAATAGGTGCGGCAGTCCTACTAGACGTTGAAAAAGCATTCGACTCTGGCATAATGGAATGCACTACAAATTATCTAAAATGAGATCCTCCTTCTTAAATGATCGCGAAATTAAAGTCAGAGTGAACAATGAAATGTCCGACAGTGTCCCCCTCGAAGCAGGCACCCCCCCAAGGATCCGTCCTAAGCCCCCTCCTATACATCTTTTTCGTAAATGACCTTAGCTTCTCCGATGACCGAGTTCAGGTTTCCCAATTTGTGGATAAGGGCCTCTGGGACTCTAACAATATGGCCAATCTGCTCCAAAAACCCCTGCAATGCGCTCTCGACGAGCTTGAAGAATGGTGTGCCAAATGGAGAATTAAGCTAAATGCCAATAAAACCCAACAAATCACCTTTACTTGCAAGAAAACTAAACGGGATTTTGACCTAAAACTTATGGATAACACCCTCCCAGAATGCAAAGAAGCAAAATTCCTGGGCATCACCATTGACCAAAAACTGTCCTTCAACAAACATATCGAAGACATGGCGAAAAAAGCTACCAAACGAATTAACTTACTGAAAATGCTCAAGGGAACTTCATGGGGGGGGGGCAACCAGTCCACCCTACTCAAACTATACAAAGCCTTTGTGCGCCCAGTACTCGAATACGGTGCAATCATACTAACTGACCTCAACCAAACTAATATGGGAAAACTCCAGAGGGTCCAAAATCACGTGCTTAGAGTTGCCCTACGTGCCTCATGGGACACACCCATCAAAACACTCCACGACAGGGCCGATATCCCCACCATCAAAGACCGCCTAGCCACCCTGGCCGTGAAAAATCATGACCGGTTAGCCGACAGCTAACTAATCTCCGAACTTGGAGCAATTTGCGAAAGCCGACAAAAGCCCAAAAATTGTAACCAAAACTAAGACCGCTCAAATAAAAACTAGGGAATGACAGGGTGAACCAACAGGCAGAAAAACAGCTTAACTGTGGCCTTCTACCAGAAAGGGCTGCCTTCACCGACTCAAGTAAAATTACATCAAGATTAAATATTGTTAAAAACTAAATAAATAGGGAATGATAATGTGAATAAACAGGCAGAAAAACAGCTTAACTGTGGCCTTCTACCAGAAAGGGCTGCCTTCAGCGACTCAACTAAAAGTTACATCAGGAATAAATACTGTTATAAAAACTAAATAATAAATAGGGAACGATTGGGGTGCCAAGCACGAGAGTATGTTACTGCTCTCACGAATGTAAAGATTCGTGCATTTCATACTCTCCCCCATAGAGACAAGCACACACACACACACACAGCAGAATACCACACGGGGAGGGGGTGGGGGGGGGGGGGGGGGTCCCAAGCACGAGAGTATGTTATTGCCCTCACGAAGGTAAAGATTCCTGCATTTCATACTCTCCCCCACACACACAGCAGTTACCACAAGGACACGCAACTAAAGAGGTGCTACTTTTACTTTTATCTTTACAGTTTACATATTCTAATGAAAACTAATTCTACCTTCTTCTTTTAAGCAGGTACACAGATGGTTTTTTTTTTGACCAACACCCCAATAACCGCTACAGACAGTCTAACCGTTATGGAAACAGTCACCCCCACGGTTCCTGAACATCCTCCACTCCATCCCTAAAAGTGGTCAACCACTTTAAGGGAGGCGAGCGTTGGTCCTGCGTCCCGCCTCTGCCCCTTTTTGTAAGCGCATTGCGCATCTTTTTGTCCCAACCCAATAGGATTACAATGCAGGCCTGCCCCGAACCAGGGAAGTTCGGGTCTTCTTCTTCTTGGTGGTCCCCGAAAAGGGTCGTTGTTGTTTTCCTTCAAAGAGTCCAACTACAACAGAGACAGCCTGAGGCAGATTATACTTGCCAGTGATGGCCATCACTCATAATTGTCCTCGAAGCGGCAGACTATACTTGCCTGAAAATCCAGATCGATTGCACTCTCGGGGAGAGGTAGTACCTTTGTGAGAGGACCCAACCTCCCACACTGGTCCTCACCCGAGGGTCCAACCAACATCAGTCAACGAGACCGCCTACCCACAACTGGAGACACCTGCCGAGTACCGGATCCTTTTCCTCCTTCAACACGCCTAGACATGTGACAGCCATCATATACAGCCACCAAGGGTTGAAAGGGGCTTGTCCCCCATACCGTCCCTGCGCGCCTTTGGCGCGTGAAATCATTTCGTTCGTGATGGTTTTCAGGACAACTATTTTGAAAAGTGTCAAATCGGGATAAAATAAGATGTGACCGTGAGAGCGTGAGTTGATGCCTCAAACAGGGAGACTCACGGTGAAACCGGGAGAGTTAACAGGTCTGGACGGCATAACCGACATACTCCTCTTATGCGGACGTCCCAATTCATGTGACCTCAGTTCCTTGGCTATTGGATGGCATGACTTTCTCGATTCCTTCTTCGGCGATGCAGTTTGTATCTCCGCAGTCACATAGCCAAGGTGCGGTCGTGTGAGCTTTGAAGACGAACTGGAAGCCGATAGACTAGCTGACCCCGGCAGATTATTTGATGGAGTGTCCCGGACAGGAGGCATGGACGTATGATCCGACTGACGATCATTCTGAACAACAACATCAGGCCCCAGATATTGTTGTAAGAGAGAGGGACCTCTCTCACTCGCGGTCTGGGAAGACCTGGATGAGCCGACCGCAGAACTAGCTGGCTTCCTCTGTTCCATCGTCGCAGGGTGAGCATGTTCCGATATTATAGTGCTCGCAACACCTTTTTTCCTTTCCTCGACCGCTACAAACTTACCCGGTGTCATAACACCCATATTCTGAGTGGTAGAAGCACCGGTCCAGCTAGCTGATGACAAGGACGTAAATCCCATGATCAGTGATCTAGGCCCTTGTCTAATTTCCTTGAGCACTTTTGCCGCTAGCTCTGTGTTAGATTGCGACGACGGTAGCACACTTCCTGATGGTATCACTGATACATCACCATGTTCTTGTACCTCTGAAAAAGAAACTGACAAACTAGAGTGACCTTGTGGTGAGAGAACAGGCATGGATCTCTCACCACTAACAACATATCGTGACACATGTCTCCAACATTTGTCATCCCAATTGGCACAAACAGAAAAAGAGTTAGTGACAGAACAATGACTACAGCAAACACAATAAACATGAGAGTCGGAGGAAGATTTCCTCGACTTACAATTTGAGTAATATTCTTTCATTATGCCAAAAATTACAAGTCCATAGTTCTCACATTAACCCTCATCATAATATGACAAAGATACATAATAACACAATCCAATACAAAAATTTCGAAAAATAATTCATAAAAAAAGTTTCGAAAAATTTTGATACGAGCCCCCAAGTTCCCAATGGGAACGATGAGTCCAAATGGATCCCAAAAAAGCCTAAGTGTGGACAAAATTTTTTACACGATTCTAAAAAATTAATGCTACACTTCCGGAGTATATAATGTATCTGATTAAAATAAATACAAAATGGAGTTACCTGCTCTTGTCACATGTACAACAGCAATTGGTGATCACCATGTGTGCAAAGTGTGAACAATATAGCATGTAAAATGTTGAAGGAGTAGGTGACACAATACTGTAATGTTTTAAGTACTAAAAGGGAGCATAACTCTGGAAATACAAAACAGAGTTACCTGCTTTTGTCACATGCACAGCGGCAATTGGTGATCAACATGTGTGCAAAGTTTGAGCAATATAGCATGTAAAATGTTGAAGGAGTAGGCGACACAATACTGTAATGTTTTAAGGACTAAAAGGGGGCATAACTCTGGAAATACAAAACAGAGTTACCTGCACTTGTCACATGCACAACGGCAATTGGTGATCAACATGTGTTCAAAGTTTGAACAATATAGCATGTCAAATGTTGAAGGAGTAGGCGACACAATACTGTAATGTTTTAAGTACTAAAAGGGGGCATAACTCTGGAAATACAAAACAGAGTTACCTGCACTTGTCACATGCACAACAGCAATTACTGATCAACATGTGTGCAAAGTTTGAACAATGTAGCATGTAAACCTTTGGAGGAGTAGGCGACACTAAAATTGTTTACAGACAGATCAGACAGACAGACAGACAACACCATAACATAATACGTCCGTCAAAAAATGTACATTTTTCAACGAACTTCCATACCCAGTGTCTAATGTTATAGCTGGTCCAACTGGACTGAAAAATTCATTTTACCTGGAGTGTGACGACCTGTGGCATGTCCATCCCATGCAGCCCCAACCATCCACCATCGACCTTTATTCTCAGCATCCAACAGATCTTTCAAACCAATGTTCAACTGATTGCTTCCAAGAGAACTTCCTGAAAAAATAAAAAGATCCTGCAGTAGGACACGATACTGGAAAATTATTTGATGCAAAAAATGTGGCCTAGTGTTTTCTCTTTACATTTATGCATATTTTGAGGAAAAATACTTCACATTCTACTTTGCCCACTGAAAGAGAGACTTGTCAAGATAACTTCTGCAACCAGCTATCGGCAAGAGTGAACAAAATTTTTAGAACAGTTAAACTCCACTGGGATGAACATGAAAGGTTTCTAGGATGGTAGAAAGTAGAAACTGAGGTCACCTCGATAAAATTATCATAAATTTTTTCAGGCAAATAAATTTTTCAGGTAACCTTTTGCAAATTGTGTAAGCAACAAAAATGGAAAACAACGATATTAATATTATAAATTTTAAGTAATTTGTATATTTTTTATACTTACCAATGGCCTAGACTAGCTGGTGCTAACTCAAAACTTAATCCAGGGCCAAATACAAATTTTGACCCCCAATCCCCCAAATTTGCATGTAAAACTGAAAAATTGATGTCCTATCTGGTCCTCCATACTTTTCAGATCTGTGCATGCACAGTATCCAGGAAGACACCGAAATTGGCACCAACCCTCATTCCTTCTATAATTGCCTGTTAAATGCTGTAAACAGTGGGGAGATATAAGTGCCTACTCATGGGAGGGCCAAACCCATCTGGGCCATTTGTAAGTATAAAAAATATACAAATTACTTAAAATTGGCCCAGACTAGCTGAATCGTAAAAAGGCTGGAGGGCCTAGGACATAAAGGAAATTCCAATCTCTCAATCACTTCAGTAAAGGATATCTCCTACAGGAGAATAGGCGAAGATAAGAATTATACAGTGGAACCCTGCTAATTGAATAGCCGCTTTGCCAATGAAAATTATTCAATTAACATGAGTATTCAATTAACAGGGATTGTGTCGTTTTCTTGTACTCTAGAGATAAACTTAGCATTCATTCTAGTATATCTTGTTTGACAGAGCTCCATGAGCTCTGTCAAAGCAGATATAATAGATTAAATGCCTGTATTGGATGTGCTGAGGCCAATTAGGTCTATAAACAAAAGAAAACTGGGAGAGTCAGGGTAATTTCTCGACATGTTACAAGATATTTTATTCAATTAACAGGAGTTTACTCTATAACCTATGTTCAATTAACAGGTCAAATTTGTACTGGAGGTATGGTAAATGGTTTGGTGTTGGGAAATTATATTCAATTAACAGGGATATACAATTAAGAGATATCCAATTAAGTGGGCTCCACTGTATATGTCTTTCTCCTTTATGAGAAACGAGAAAGGCATAACACCAACAATGAAATTGAGTATTACATAACACATAATTCTCCATTTAGTGCCAGCATAACCTGTTATTCGGTGATGGAAAACCAATATATAAAGATAGTCCAAAGAATGAGACTCTTTATACTCATTTAAAAGTGTCCGAGGATTGTATATTAATGCCCGTTTGACACGCGACATATACAAATGCTTCGCAGTGAGCTACACTTTAAAAACAGTACATAAATGAGACACAGTTATTGCTTCACACCGAGCTACACATTAAAACCATCCCAGCACCGACTCAGTACTACTGACACCCAGTCCTTCGCGTGAGACGGGCGCTATTGCGCTCGCAAGCGCCCGTAATTTAAAAAAGACGAGCGCAAAAAATCGCACCCGTCATCGAACAGTTCAACTTCACTTAGATTGCACTCAACTCACAAGCATTGCCACGCTTCAAGTCAGAATGGACATCTATTTTGTTATTGTCCATTGGTTAATGGTAAAACAAAAACAAAATTAAAACTGCTGTTATATGCCCCCCCCCCCTCCCCCCACCCCTCCACCTTCATATCACCATCTGCTCCGCAAGAGGTCGGAATCGATATTGTCAGTGAAAACTGAAACATTTCCAGTTTCCTTTGTTCACTGCGCATGTCATTATACATCCCCATTCATCCAGTAAACGAAACCGAAAGTACAGAGCTAATTTAATCAGAATATGCTTTAAAAATTCTCATAATTATCTTGTACATACGTTTTTTCATTTTCAGATTTCGGGTTTTAATTCTCAATTTAATGAATAAAACAAACAGAAAACCATGCGGTGTTGTTTTCATTTTTTGTACAGGTTACTCTCGAAGCTAGAAATGGACGTAAGTTAAGTATGTCAATCAACACTGCAAGCCACCCCCTTGAAAACAGACAAACATGGTCTGTTTAAAAATAGCTGTTTTTTTTTTAAATATGTACATTTATTACGAATAAACAAAATATAGCTTCACACAAAATCAATAAAAAAAAATCATAATATGAAGACCAGATAAAATTTACACAGCGGAATATGAATAACAAAATAGTTGCCTCCCTTGGCAAAATTCAAAAAATTTATTTTACACTGAAAGTCATAATTTCACATGTTGCAGGGCATGATGGAATGATAAATGAGCATGTTTTATTAAACCAATAAGTCATACATCATATCGCTGGTTAAATTGTTATATAATTCTCAAATATCAGAGTTGTAATTATTTTTAATTTTTAATTACCACTTTCTCATTAATTTCTGAACACCCGTTTTCACAGTGAGTTGTGCACGCTCGAAAGTGGCCGTGTTCTTTCTCAATGAGTGGTGCACCGATCGAAAGTGGCAGTGTTCAATCAGTATCTTTGTGATGATGTTCGACCACTGTGAAAACTATATGTTATGGGCGTGTTTCAGACAACTATTGACAGCAGTCTGCACACTTATTTGAAACAAGTCACAGCTTCCAAAACGAGGTCGACAAGAAATAAACAAGTCAATTTTGCTTGGGATATATAATTTTTTAATAAAGACTTATTACACTGAACACAGACATAATGTATTACACAAAGGACGAATTGAACAACACAAAAACCCCAACTCCCAAAAATATACATAATACAGTATTACAGTTCTATTTGATACCAGGGTAAGTACAGTGTTGCAACAAGTCACCTGTTTTTCCATTTGATGCCTGTAAATTGTAATGGCTGTATTAAATTTGACGTCTAAAACAACTTTCGTCCTATTTGAAACTTGGGGGGGGGGGGGGGAGGGCTTTGACTCGAGTAGGGCACTCTGGTTCATAAATCTGAAAAAGCGAGGGTGGGCCTAATCACGAATATGGGCTTCGACACGTACGGTAGCTGTGTTTAAACACATCTGTCTCAAACATGCACAGTTATGAAACTTTTTAGTTTGGGGAATTTTGCGAGTGCGATTGCACTCGCAACACAATTTGCGAGTGCACTTTTTTGCACCCGTAAAATTTACTCGCACGAAGGACTGGACACCAGAGGAGATCTTCCCTTGCTTTTCACGATAAAGCTAGATGATCATATGGGAAAAAACCATCCCCCCCCCCCACCTCATTCCCCTTGTTCTGAGGAACATGTCCTCAGAATGAAGAGGACAGCGGAACAGCGGAGCAACAGAAAAGCAGAGCAAAAGAAAGAGGACCCAAAGATCTAAGGTCACCGGAGATAGACTCTAACTTTCTCAGGTAAAACTTGGTAAATGTAGAGGGCTGTGTCCAGTATGCAGCCTTCATGAGATCAGTAATGGCTATACTGTTAGAATAAGCCCAAGAAGTGGAGAGCGCTCCAACTTCATGTGCTGATATCTTAACAAAATGTTGATCCGAAGATAGACTTTCATAGGCAATATGTATTGCCAAATGAATCCATCTAGTGTGTGAATGAACAGAAATATCTTTCCTGTTAGGAATCAAAGAAAGAAAGAAATGTTTTCTTCCTTTCCTAATAAAATCTGATCGACGTTTATATATGCACATAGCCCTGACTGGACACAGGTCTTCCCTTGCTTTTCAATAAAGCCAGATGATCATAAGGGAAAACCCCCCCCCCCCCCCCCTTCCCCTTGTTCCGAGGAACATGTCGTCAGAACGAAGAGGACAGCGGAACAGCATCACTGCTAGAACGGGCTGTCTAAGTAACTATAAATATAACCATTAAAGGACGACATTCTGAGCAACAGAAAGAGGACCCAAAGATCTAAGGTCACTGGAGATGGACTCTAAATTTCTCAGGTAAAACTTGGTAAATGTAGGGGCTGTGTCCGGTACGCAGCCTTCATGAGATCAGTAATAGCTATACTGTTAGAATAAGCCCAAGAAGTGGACAGCACTCGAACTTCATGCGCTGATCTCTTATTAACAAAACATTGATCCAAAGATAGACTTTCATAGGCAATACATATTGCCAACTGAATCCATCTAGCAACAGAATAAACAGAAATATCTTTCCTGTTACGAATCAAAGAAAGAAAGAAATGTTTTCTTCCTTTCCTAATAAAATCTGATCGATGTTTATATGTGCGCATAGCCCTGATTGGACACAGCAAAGGTCTACGGTTGTCCGAGGCGGCAGAGCCTTAATGATAATAGGTTCAGGTTGTTCGTCCGGAGTCTGATTCTTAGCCAGAAATCCCACTTCCGTAGTCAGGGTAATGGTATTACCCACACTTCGGTAGTGAGATTCATCAACCGATAAAGCATGAAGTTCACTAACTCTTCTAGCAGCTGCAAAGTCTAAGAGAAATGCCATTTTATAGGTCAAGAATTTGAACCCTACAATGCCCAACGGCTCAAACGGAGCTTCTTTATGCTTCAACAGAGCCCAAGCCAAATTCCATTTAGGAATTAATCTGAGGGTTCTAGGTCTATTAATAGAGAAATTTCTAACCAGCATGGACAATGAAGCATTAGATCCAATATTTAAGTTATCATGATGAGCAAACGTGTCTGATAACATAGACCTGTAGCCCTTAATAGTGACGGGCTGCCATTTGAGATCGTCAAACAAGTAGACCAGGAAATTGGCAATATTTGGTATGGACGGATCATAAATGTCTATCGACTGATCCTGACACCAACGGAAGAAAACACTCCACTTCACTGCATAATTCAACGAAGAGGAGGAGTTAGTAATTGTGTCCACTGCTCGTCCTGTAAACTGTTTTCCGTGAAAGAAAGACCGCACAACGGAAATACGTGAAGGTTGAGACCTTCCGGGTTGTGATGCAGTGCGTGGGAATTCCCCTGATAAAGAAGGTCCTCTCGTGGAGGAAGCTTCCGGGGAACGTCCCATAACAGATACCTGAGAAGATTGATCCTAGGTTTCTGTGACAACAGAGGTGCTACTAGTAGAATTTTGCAACGAGACTGTTTGATCTTTAACAGAATCTGCTGAATCAACAGAGTTGGAGGATATGCATATCCTATCATTCCATCCCATGAGATCGACAGAGTGTCTACTGTGTACGCTCGATGGTCTGGACATGGCAACACGAACATCGGTAACTGATTGGTCAGTTGCATCGCAAACTGGTAGCATATCTGCCTGAATCTGACCTTTCTGAGAGGGCGAGTCTGCGAGTACGTTAAGATGACCCGGTATATGATGGACAGAAAGCTGAACATGATGATTCATGACGAAAAGAAGAATCTTCTCTGTTAGTTCGCATAACGGAATTGAATGATGCTGCCCTAGTTCCTGATGTATGCTACTACTGTCGAGTTGTCCGACAAAATCTGAACATGAACATCCGTTATTATGTGAATCCAATGTTGTAGCGCTAGCCATATTGACATCATCTCTTTGATGTTTATGTGTTTCTCCTGAAACGGAGGGTACCAAAGACCCTAACACTTCAAGTCTGCGGGACTTAGGGTCGCATCCGTCATAATCGTGAAAGCCGGATCCGGCAGTTGCAGTGGAACTCCCTAGGTTAACCACTGAATATCTGCCCAAATCTGAACCCTTTGTTTTACCAGGTCCGTTAAAACAGTACTGGTTCCGAGCGAATGCATCTTCACACTCCAGTTCCGAGTAAAGAATATTTGGAGGGGACGCGTGTGCAGGCGGCCCATTGGAATAAGATCTGCAGCCACTCCGCACAGCCCCAACAGTCGCATGAATTCCCTCGCTGTTAATGCATCTGAGTGTAGACAAAAGCCAGCATAACAACTGACTAATTTCGCTCTGGGTAACGGCAGACGAACCAGACTGTTGTGAGTCTCGAAGCTCATTCTCAAGTGAATGAACAACTTGGACGGAGCTAGATCCGTCTTTTTCTCGTTTACGATGAAACCGAGATGTCGAAGTAATAGAAGCAGACTCTGAACATCATTCTGAAGAATAATGCTGTTGCCGTATCTTTGTAGAATGTCGTCCAAGTAAGCCGATGATACCCCATACGAATGAGCTCGGAAGTGTGACATTACCAAGTTCATTATTCAAGTGAATGCCCCGGGAGCCAGGTTCAGGCCAAAGCACATGGCTTTGAACTGATACACCTTCCTTTGTACGGCGAACCTTTCTGAATGCCAGATGTACCAGGACATGAAAGTACGCATCCTTTAGATCTATGCTTGCCGCATAGTCGTTCATTCGAAGGCTCGCCCTTACCGACCAAATTGTCTCCTTATAGAACTTTGGAGCCACGATAAGCTTGTTTATCCAGCTCAAGTCTATTATCGGTCAGAACGAGCCATCTGGCTTCAGTACAAGGAATAGGTGACTGTGAAAACCTTAAGAATTCTGATTCTCGACGACTTCTATTGCTTTCTTTGATAAGAGAGCCTGTACCTCCGCTAGGAGAGACTCTCTTTTGCAAGGATCTGACGGAAGATTTGTCTAATTCAAACATCTTGTTAGTGGGGGTTTCGCTCGGAATGATAGCCGTAGGCTGTCCGAGACTACACGTCTCACCCACTGGTCTTCTGTGATTGTTATCCAGTTTTTCGCGAAGCTGGATAACCTTCCGCCAACTGGCAAGCAATAGAGGTCTTGATCATTACCTGTATGACCGGCGAGGCTTACGGGAGAAGAAACCACGTCCTCCCCGCGAAGAACCTTGTCCCATCTGCCTAGGGGCATCTGACTGAAATTCCAGATCAGACCTCTGCCCCTTTCCCGAGTCGCTATACTGACAACCTCCAGAGTAATTATAAGAGGGTTTCTTGTACCCTTGTGAGGAGTTTCCTTTTGACGATTTTTGTCTGGAACGCCCTCCTTTACTCTTGTCTGCTGAAGCAGGTCGTTGAGACGCCGACTTCAAAAGCAGAGCACTAGACATTTTTCTTAGTAGTCTGATCATAGACTAACAAAGGCTTGTTGTCAAAAATAGTATGGCCAGAGACCGCAGCGACTCAGAGAGAGCTTTTCACCTTGTCATCTTATCAGTGATAACGACGCAAGGGCAGCATCACATCTGATTAACTCCAGATTAGCCACTGTTAGGGCGGAGTTATACGTGGTATACATAATTGCCATGCAAAGAACTCAAAGAGAGGTACAAACGTCCTCAAATTCCTTTCCATTGAGACATTGCACCATAGCTCTTGTAAGGTGATTTGCGTATTTGAAGAAATTGCCATCTCAATTGTATCTGAGCAAATTGTGAATGAAGCAGGTAAGGATACCTCTAGATCCTAGGCCTGCTCATCCAAATGCAGAGGAACTCTCTAAACATCTTCCCCGACCGTTTTAAATGAACGTGGTCCAAGAAACGGTATGTTTATGGAAGATGAAGTTAAGAAACCGCCTTTCTTCCTCACACTCGAGAGGTTAAATATGGTGTTGTCTATATGGCTGAAGGCCTGCGACACTTGCCTAGACTGAACCGGAAAAAAAGGACTTCCTCCTTTGTCCGAATAGAGTCTGCGTCTAACGATGCCAGCGGTTTCTCCCTTGTTATCGCAGCATTCTTATTCGGCGGAACAAATTAAGGGTAGTATTGATGGATGAAATCCATCGCAACCATGTGCTGTTCCGAAAGAGAAGGGTAATCCTCTTCCTTATCCGTTTCACTATCCGAGAGAATCAGTTGTGAATCTCAGTCCATTGCATCTGCGTGAACAGACGACTGGGCCGACCCAGAGTCTGAGGAAGGCTGCACCTGCACTTGCTGGGATGCTGCGATCAGCTGTGAAACCTGCGACAGCAAGCCCATCACTGAGGCCTGAGGAGCAGCAGTCTTCCATTTCTTCGCCGCTTGCTGCTCCTGGGACGGTGAGTCGGAGATGGCTCTCTTCTCCGCACATGCCGATGATCGAGACCTCATCTCCCTAGCTACCAGATGGTCCGAATTCATAGGCTAAGAGTGGTCCCTTCTTCGTGTAGAAGGCTGGATATCCGAAGTCAGGTAGCTAGGATGCGGTCTTGTGTGCTTAGTAGTCAAAGCAGAAAAAGCCGTGACTGTAGCCTAGGCCGGATAGAGAGGGACCTCTCTCACTTGCAGTCCTTTCAGACCTCGCCGAGCTTCCCAAAACATTTGCTGGCTTCTTCCCTAGTTCCGTCGTCACTGGGTGAGCATGTTTAAATTTTAAGGTGCTTGCTCTATCCACTACACTTCCTTCGACTGCAACAGACATACCCGGCGTCACAGTACCCACGGACGGAGTAACCGCTTCACTGGTCGAGCTAGCTGCTGACAAGGGATTAAAATCACCGGCTAGTAGCTTTATCCCCTGCCTAATATTCAGGAGCACCTTGGCAGCTAGCTCTGTTTGCTCATCAGAGCGCGACGACAGTAGCACACTTTTGGTAGGTGTCACAAAACCATCACCATGTTCTTGTTTCTCTGAAAAAGAAACTAAAAAACTTAAATGACTTTGCGGCTATAGGACCGGCATTGGCCTCTCACGGCTAACAACATACTGTGACACCCGTGTCCAACGTTTGTCATCAATACTCAACACATGTAGGACAAGAATTAGCGGAAGTACATCGACTACAAGCAAGGCAACAAGCATGTAATTCTGAGGAAGACTTCCTTGCCTTGCGTTTTGAGCAATAAGCTTTCATAATTAATCAAAACAAAGTCAATAGAACTCCCACCAACTCCACAAAAAATATATGATCAAGATACATAATAATCAACATTCAAAATACAAATCGAAATAATAATTTAAAAAAAAATTTAAAAACAATTTTGACAAAAGCCCAAGTTCCCAAAGGGAACATGATGAGCCCAAGGGTATCCCGATAGAGTCTAAGTGTGGACAAAATTCCAAAATTAATTGCTACACTACACTAATATTATAACATGTATCTTACAACAATCCTACAGTAAAAATAAGTTGAAACTACATATATATATAGGATGTTGCTAATGTAAACAAAGTCAATGAAATGAAAGTGTCAGTGATACTATAGCTCAACTTGACAAACTTGAACTTGGTAAGTTATAAATGAAATGGCAAAATTGAAGATCATTGGTACCAATGTTATTTGATGAAATTTCAACATAACAGCATTGTGTGTGCACGTCAGAGTAATCCATGCATTTTTAAATGTAAACTGTAAGACTGGCTAAAGGAAGAATGTTGATACACAAATGCAGTATATTCAGAGGTTATTGTAAATGTTAACTTTTTTCACTGAAATGAATGCTAATCAATAGCTCTTATCTAAAGGTCTTGCCTAATGAGCACACCAAGTTCAAAAACAATCCTATGATAAATGCGGCCTGTAGGCCATGTCAAAGAAGAATGTTGATGCACAAATTGTTGCTAACAGCAACAGTTTTTGATGGAAATGAAAAGAAAATCAATAGCTCCTATCTTTGTCACCCTGCATAAGCTTACAAAGTTTCAAAACAATCTGATAATGAATGTGCACTCTGAGGCATGCCAAAGGAAGATGTTAATGCACAAATGCACTAAGTTTGAAGGTCATTGCTTGTGGTAATGCTTTCTGGGTTTTTTTTATGGAAATTCATAAATATACCCTGCAGAGTGCAAAGGGGATAAGCTCAAAGGCTGGTTTTTTACGACAATAATTTTTTAAGGCAATGAAAAAAATCAACAGATCACATCTAGAGGTCACCCCGAACACACATAACAAGTTTCAAAATGATCCGATCATAAATGTGCCCTGAAGGATGTGTTAAAGGGAAATGTAGAGGTCTGACTAAACTAAGTTCAAAGGTCAGCGGCAACATTTTTTGACAGAAATGGAAGAAAATCGACAGCTCCCATACAGAAGTCACCCCACACAAACACACCAAGTCTGCAAGAGAGACAATCATAAATGTGCCCTGCAGGGTGTGTCAAAGGGAAATATTGATGTTTAACTGTACTAAGTTTTTACTAAGTTCATCAGAGGTCATTGCCAATGGCAACTATTTTCAACGGAAATGGAAGAAAATCAATAGCTCCCATCTAGAGATAACCCCAAACAAACATACCAAGTTTCAAACCATCCTGATCATAAATGTGCCCTGTAGGGTATGCCAAAGGAATATGTTGATGCCTCACTAAACTAAGTTCAAAGTTTGTTGCCAGCAGCAACATTTTTTGATGGAAATGGAAGAAAATCAATGGCTCCCATCTAGAGGTCATCTAGAGGTCAGTCCAAACAAGCATGCCAGATTTCAAAGCAATCCGGTCATAAATGTGCCCTGTAGGATGTGCAAAAGGAAAATATTGAGGTCTGACTAATCTAAGTTCTAAGAACGTTGCCAGCGGCAACATTTTTTGACGGAAAAGGAAGAAAATTGATAGCTCCCATCTAGAGGTCACCCCAAACAAGCATACGAAGTTTCAAAGTGATCCAATAATAAATGTGCCCTGCAGGGTGTGCCAAGGGGAAATTTTGATGCATAACTGCACTAAGTTCATCAAAGGTAATTGCCAACGGCAACATTTATAGGCAGATATCGAAGAAAATGGGTAGCTCCCATCTAGAGGTAACCCTAAACAAGCATACCAAGTTTCAAACCGATCTGATCAAAAATGTGCCCTGTACGGCGTGCCAAAGGAGTATATTGATGCCTGACTAAACTAAGTTCAAAGGTCATTGCCAGCGGCAACATTTTTTGATGGAAAATGGACGAAAATCGATAGCTCCCATCTAGAGGTCACTCTAAATAAGCATGCCTGTTTTCAAAGCAATCCGATCATAAATGTGCCCTGTAGAGTGTGCCAAAGGGAAATATTGAGGTTTGACTAAACTAAGTTCTAAGAACTTTGGCCACGGCAACATTTTTTGACGGAAATTGAAGAAAATCGATAGCTCCCATTTAGAGGTCACCCCAAACAAGCATACCAAGTTTCAAAGTGATCTGATCATAAATGCGACCTGGGAGGTGTGCCAAAGAAAATTGTGGATGTACGAACGTATGTACGCCGACGGACGAGAAGTGATGGCAATAGCTCAGCTTGACTTTGTCAAGTTGAGCTAAAAACTGGAAACAAGACCCCAGGCAATGAATAAAAAAGCCCCGAAGACAGTAACAGATTTTAAAGCTACCCAATGTAAAGCAAAATCTTCAGATGAAGAAAAAACGATACATCGGACAGAAGATGCATGACCCAAATGCCCAAACACCCCTAGGGTGAGGACGTAACGATGGGGATACATAGAATAAACATTCTGTAATACACGCTAAACTCCCAAGAAATTTAATAAAAAATTTCAATAAAAATAAGCCAAAAAGCTTGGGAGTTTAACAGGAGGGCTTCAAGGAAGGATAGGGAAGGAACACTTAACAAATAGTGGATAAATCATTTGCAAGAGTGATGACGTCAGGCCCATGTCCCGAAATTGGGAAACATGAAATAATTTTGATAAAAATTATAAAGTTACAGCCCTGAACATTCCAAAGCACTGAAGATCACTTCCATCATCCAATTATGTCCTTTGGATATGACTTGTAGACTGTGCTAATGGTTTTTAGGCTTCGGGCCCCTGTGCCGTCACAGTTGCCCAATCGCATCCAAAAGGGGACGTTCTCATCTAAACATTATATGAAGTCAACCTACCAAGTTACAATGAAATCCCTTCATAAATATGACCTGTAGACTGTGCAAAAGGTTTTCGGGCTTCGGGCTCGGGCAGCCATCATGGTCGAATGATCGCAACCAAAAGGGGACGTTCTCATCTAGACATTATTTGGAGTCATCCTACCAAGTTACAATGAAATCCCTTCATAAATATGACCTGTAGACTGTGCTCAAGGTTTTCGGGCTTTGGGCCCCTGTAGCTGTCACAGTTGACCAATCATGACCAAAAGGGGATGTCATCATCTAGGCATTATATGGAGTCAACCTAACAAGTTACAATGAAATCCTTCCATAAATACAACCTATAGACTATGCTAAAGGTTTTTGGGCTTGGACAGCCACCAAGGCTGAATGATCGCGAACAAAAGGGGACATTGGCATCTAGACATTATTTGGAGTCTTCCTACCAAGTTACAATGAAATCCCTACATAAATATGACCTGTAGACTGCACTAAAGGTTTTCGCACAGTTGCCCAATCACGTCCAAAAGGGGACGTTCCCATCTAGACATTCTATGAAGTCAACCTACCAAGTTACAATGAAATCCCTCCATAAATATGACCTGTAGACTGTGCTAAAGGTTTTCAGGTTTTGGGCTCAGGCAGTCGTCACGGTTGACAGATCGCGACCAAATGGGGAAGTTCTCATCTAGACATCATACGGAGTCATCCTACCAAGTTACAATAAAATCCCTCCATATTAAATATGACCTGCAGACTGTGCTAAAAGTTTTTGGGTTTGGGGCTTGGGCAGCCATCACGGTTGACAGATCATGACCAAAAGGAGACGTTCTCATCTAGGCATTATACAGAGGGATTCTACCAAGTTACAATGAAATCCCTTCATAAATACGACCTGTAGATTGTGCTAATGGTTTTCGGGTTTTGGGCTTGGGCAGCCATACCGGTTGACCGATCGCGACCAAAAGAGGATGCTCTCATCTAGACCTGACCCCAAACCTGCATATGAAATTTTGTGATGATCAGACAAGAATTACGGGATGTAGCCTGTGCTAAAGGAAAATGTGAACAGACTAACAGACTTCCGCACATGTGATGGCAATAGCTTATCTTGACTTTGTCAAGTAAAGCCAAAAATGAGATTTAAAAGCACAGATGGTAGTTCATTGTTGCTGACTTCAGGGCCAAACAATGAATGATGTTTTGCGCTAATTTTGGTGTCTTCCTGGATACTGCGCATGCGCAGATCTGAAAAGTATGGAGGACCAGATAGGAGATAAATTTTTTGGTTTTGAATGCAAATTTTGGGGATTGGGGGGCAAAATTTGTTGTGTTTGGCCTTGGATTAATTTTTGAGTTAGCACCAGCTAGTCTGGGCCATTGGTTGTTGTATAAAAATATTTGTTTGTTTGTTTGTTTTACTGGGTTTTAACAACACTTTAAACAGCCTCACATTGTGTAGGATGGTTTTATGGATGGAGGAAGTCAGGAAACCTGGAGCGAACTACCGAGCAACCATTAGACTCTCCAATATTCTAACTACACAGAGGCAGAGTTAGCAGTGTTTGAATGCAAGTGCATCTTTAACATGTACAAGCCTGGAAATAAGATGACTGTCATCTGCAAAATGAGGTATCCAGAGAGGGAATTTGGTGATGCTACCCTGCACAGCAGGGTAGCATCACTAAACTTACCCGCTGTGAACCTCAATCTGAATCAAGGTCTCAATCCGAAACTGAAAGAGATACTCAGAAAATAAATTGACGCACTGTCTGGGATAGAATCAGCAAATTCACCCTCTGGGGACCTCATTTTGCAAATGACAGATTGCTTATTTCCAGGTTTGGATGCCTTGGTGCACAAAACTACCATGCCCTCAAGTTGGTAATTAGCATTGTTTTGCCCTTGCCCAAAGATACAATGCATTTACTGCTGGTCAGGATCGAATCCAATACTCTAACCACTGAGGAACTGCATTCCCAATCAAGCCTGGAAATAAGCAACCTGTCATTTGCAGAATGAGGTCCCCCAGAGGATGAATACTCTTCTATGAGTATTCATCCTCTGAGGAACCTCATTCTGCAAATGACAGGGTAGCATCGCCAAATTCATCCACAGGGGATCTCATTCTACAGATGACAGTCTTCTTTTCCCAGGTTTGCTCCCAATATGAATATTAGTGATTTTTTTAAATTGTTATGAACAGTTTAGAGCACTGCAGTTTATTTCATGAGTTTCTTCGATCAACCCAGTGATATTGGGTGATGTAATACACCGTTGAAAAAAGGATCAGGACCCTTTTATCTTGTGCTTTACAATAATTTCAAGCTTGATATGCAGCGATAGGTAACTGCCTTACCATTGCTCTGCATTCAATATTTTTTACAAATTATACCAATGCATTTGTAAAGTAGAAGTTTGAAATTGGTCATGACCTCAAAAAAGGATTGGTTGGGTAGCAAGTAGTGAATTGTGTCCACTGTGTTACGCTTCAACCAATGTTCGATTGCAGAAGATCATTTTTCAGTTGCATATGAATAAATACAAAAGCTCATAGTTTAACTCCTTGCATGCTGCAGGTGATTATTCCTGCCCAAGACACAAAATATCTTGCCATTGAAATAAGTATGATTTGGGCACATTTGATCAAATTTCTCTCTGTAAACTGAATTGACTTATCACCCAATAGTGTCTTTAGTTGAATATGGATGAATTTTTCATCAAATTTAGTCATTGCTGCTTCAAAGCAGCCGTGACTAGATTTGATGAAAAATACTTTATAAATACTCAGCAGGGTAAGAGTAAAGCCTTTACTAAGAAAACAAGTATAAAGTTCAGTGATCACAAAACTAGCCTTTTTCACAAACAGATCGTGATCTAATCGTAACACAATTACTCCAGTATCATGAGATTTCCGAAACAAAATTTTACAAAATCAAGACTAAATCAAGAAACACAAATGAATTTTGCGTCTGAGATTCAATGCAGGGTTCTTGCAGGCACAGAGACCAGCCTTGGGGGTAATGTGAGGGAGAAGACACTTCTCCCTCTACAGACTTTAGGGAGAAGTCAAATGAAACAAGAGTGCACGGATCACTGAAGCAATACAATGTCCCCTAGCGGACTAATGAGCATTAATAATTATTCAAATGTTATAACCTTGATGTGATCAGCATGAATTCCGTTGAAGCATTTCCAAAAAAAGTCCGGAAAACTGATATTTTGGTGCTTTTCCATATTTCCAAGGGCCATAACTCGCACAAGAATAATGCAATCAGCATGAAACTCAAACTTGATCTGTAAGTCATCGTTCTACAGTAGGTTACCAAGAATGAAATCATTCGGTTGAAGCATTTCCAAAAAAAGTCCGGAAAACTAAAGTATGACTGACAGACTGACTGACAGACTGATGGATGGACAGAGTGCAAATGAAACTTGATCTGTAAGTCATAGTTCTATAGTAGGTTACCAAAAATGAAATCATTCTGTTGAAGTGTTTCCAAAAAAAAGTCTGGAAAACTGATATTTTGGCACTTTTCCATATTTCCAAGGGCCATAACTCACACAAGAATAAGGCAATCAGCATGCGACTCAAACTTGGTCTGTAAATCATCATTCTATAGTAGGTTACCAAAAATGAAATCATTCCGTTGAAGCGTTTCCCAAAAAAAGTCCGGAAAACTGATATTTTGGGGCTATTCCATATTTCTAAGGGCCATAACTCATACAAGAATAATGCAATCGGCATGAAACACAAACTTGATCTGTAAGTCATCGTTCTATAGTAGGTTACCAAGAATGAAAACATTCGGTTGAAGCATTTCCAAAAAAAGTCCGGAAAACTAAAATATGACTGACAGACTTACGGATGGATGGATGGACAGAGTGTAAATGAAACTTGATCTGTAAGTCATCGTTCTATAGTAGGTTACCAAAAATGAAATCATTCCGTTGAAGTGTTTCCAAAAAAAGTCTGGAAAACTGATATTTTGGCACTTTTCCATATTTCCCAGGGACATAACTCACACAAGAATAAGGCAATCAGCATGAAACACACACTTGATCTGTAAGTCATCGTTCTATAGTAGGTTACCAAAAATGAAATCATTCCGTTGAAGCATTTCCCAAAAAAGTCTGGAAAGTTAAAAAATTTATAGTAATTTATATATTTTTTATACTTACCAATGACCCAGACTTAGCTGGTGCTAACTCTAACAAAACCAGGGCCAAACACAAATTTTGCCCCCCAATCCCCAAAATTTGCATCCAAAACAAAAAGAAATCATGTCCTAAAGGACCTCCATACTACGCCTCTACTGCGCATGCGCAGTGACGCAGACGTCCCGAAATTGGCGCCAATTATCATTCTTACTGGCAGTGCCTGGTCAGCGCTATGTACTCAGTGGGGAGGCAAGAGTTCCCAACTCCAGGGAGGGCCATCCCCGTCTGGGTCATTGGTAAGTATAAAAAATATATAAATTACTATAAATTTTTTAACATTTTTATACTGTACCAATGACCCAGACTTAGCTGAATAGTAAACAGGCTGGAGGGCCTAGGACACAGAGGAAAATCCAATAAGCTCAACTATATAGTAAAGAGGTAACCCCTTAAAGAGAAAAGGAGTATTAGGCTTTACATGTATCTTTCTTATTTAATATTAAATTAGAAAGATACACTACCCTTAATAATTGAGCACAATAACATTCATGTTCTCTATTAACATCCAGTATAACCCTTATACTAATTATTTTTAAAGCAAGCCAATAAATAAAGTAGTCCAGAGAATTGAGACTCTTTATAGTCATTTAAAAGTGTCCGAGTATTGTATATTAAAGCCCGTTTGACACTTGACATATACAAATGCTTCACACCGAGCTACACTTTAAAAATAAGACATGAATGAATTTAAACATTAATATTACACTTTAAAACCATCCCGGAAGCGACTCAGAAATACTGACTTGGAGGAGGCATTCCCTTGCTTTTCACTATAAAGCAGGTGACCTAAGGGAACACCCGCCCCCCCCCCCCTTCCCCTTGCCCTGGGTCAAATAGCCCAGAGCGAAGAGGGCAGCCGGACGGAGTCACTGCCGGAACAGAAAGCCTGCATAACTATAGTTGCAACTGTTTAGTGGACGACATTCTGAGCAACAGATAACGGACCTAAACAATGCAGGTCTCCAGAAATGGACTCAATATTTCTGAGATAAAAATTCGTAAATGTGGATGGCTGAGACCAATAAGCAGCCTTCATTAAATCTGTAATAGCAACACTATTAGCATAAGCCCAGGAAGTAGAAAGAGCTCTTACTTCATGAGCAGAAATCTTAAGCACAGACTGCTGAGAAGAAGATAAATCTTCATAAGCAGTACGGATAGTTAACTGAATCCATCTAGCAATAGAATGGACTGAAATATCCTTTCTATTAGGCATCAAAGACAGAAAGAAACGTTTCCGTCCCTTTCTGATAAACTGAGATCTCTGTTTATAGATACGTAATGCTCTAACAGGACAGAGTAAAGGCCTACGCCCGTCTGAAGACGGAAGAGCCTTAATAACAATAGGTTCCGGATATTTATTAGGAGCCTGATTCTTAGCTAAAAAACCCACGTTAGTAGTGAAGGTGATAGTATTCCCAACACTACGATGATGAGAATCATCCACCGATAGTGCATGAAGCTCACTGACTCTTCTAGCAGAAGAGAAAGCTAAGAGAAAAGCTGTCTTATAAGATAAGAATTTGAAATCTACTGCCCCAAGAGGTTCAAATGGCTTTTCCTTCAATTTAAGAAGAACCCAAGCTAAATTCCACTTAGGAATTAATCTAAGAGTTCTGGGTCTATTTATCGAAAAGTTTCTAACCAACTTCGATAAAGAGACATTAGATCCAATTTGTAAACTATCATGATGTGCATAGGTATCAGATAACATAGATCTATAACCCTTTATAGTAACAGGCTGCAGTTTGATTTCGTCAAACAAGTATACTAGAAAGTTTGCAATGTCTGGTATAGAGGGATCGAATATATCTACAGAATGATCCCTACACCAACGACGAAAAACCTTCCACTTAGCCGCATAGTTTAGCGAAGAGGAGGTCCTCCTACAGTTAGAAATCACGTCCACTGCTCGTCCTGTAAAGTGCTTGCCATGCAAGAAGGACCGCACAACGGAAAAACGTGAAGGTTGAGACCTTGCGGGTTGTGATGGAGTTGGCGCGATTTCCCCTGCGAAAGAAGATCCTCCCGTGGAGGAAGCTTCCGCGGTAGGTCCCACAACAGACACCTGAGTAGATTTATCCACGGTCTCTGTGGCGACAGAGATGCTACCAACAGAATCTTGCATTGAGATTGTTTGATCTTTAGCAATACTTGTTGAATTAACGGCGCTGGAGGATACGCATATCCAATCATTCCGTCCCAAGGGATCGACAGAGCGTCTACTGCAAATGCTCTTGGATCCGGACACGGAGACACATACGTCTGCAACTGATTGTTGAGATGTGTCGCAAATAAGTCTATCATTGGCCGTTCCCATTGGTAGCAAATCTGATTGAATACTTGTTTGTTGAGAGTCCACTCCGACGGCAACAAGCGACCCTTTCGTGAAAGGGAGTCTGCTAGCACATTCAGACGACCCGGTATGTGACGGACCGAAAGAAGAACGTGATGTTCTAATGCAAACAGAAGGATTCTTTCCGTTAGATTGAAAAACGGAACTGAATGAGTGCCTCCCTGATTCCGTATATACGCCACTACTGTCGTATTGTCGGATAGGATTTGGACATGAGCATCGTGAATAATGTCCATCCAGTGACGTAACGCAAGCCAAATTGACATCATTTCCTTGATGTTTATGTGCTTGCACAGGAATTGCGGATCCCAAAGACCCTGGCATCTCGAATCCGTTGGGATTAATGATGCACCCCAACCTGTTTGACTGGCATCCGTCATAACGGTAAAACTCGGATCCGGCAACTGCGGCGGAACTCCCTGAATTAACCACTGAATGTTTGCCCAAGTCTGAATCTCTTGTTTCACTTGATCTGACAAGAGAACGTCTACATCGAGCGAATGAATTTTCACACTCCAATTCTGAGTCAGGAAAATTTGAAGAGGACGTGTGCGTAACCGCCCCATCGGAATGAGATCCGCAGCGGCTCCGCACAGACCTATCAGTCTCATAAATTCTCTCGCCGTGACTTTGTCTGCGTGCAGACAATAGCGAGCGTAACAACTGACTAATTTCGCTCTGGTTAACGGCAGACGAACGAGATTGTTGTGCGTCTCGAAGCTCATTCCCAGATGAGTGAATGACTTGGACGGCACCAGATCCGACTTCTCCTCGTTTACTATATAACCGAGACGTCGGAGCAATAGAAGAAGATTCTGAACATCGTTCTGAAGCGTTAACTCGTTGCCGTACCTCTGAAGAATGTCGTCCAGGTAGGCCGACGTTACCGCAGACGAATGAGCTCGGAAGTAGATCATTACCGAGTTCATTACCCGAGTGAAAGCCCAGGGTGCTAGATTCAATCCGAAGCACATCGCCCGGAATTGATACACCACTCCTAGGACTGCGAAGCGTAGATACTTTCGGAATGTCGGATGTACCATGACGTGAAAGTACGCATCTTTGAGATCTATGCTCGTTGCATAATCGTTCACCCGAATACTCGCTCTGACCGATCGAATCGTCTCCATATAAAACTTCGGAGCGACGATCAGCTTGTTTATCCAGCTCAAATCTATGACTGGACGGAACGAGCCATCTGGTTTCGGAACCAGAAACAGATGGCTGTAGAATCTCGGAGATTCCTGGTTTTCTACGACCTCTACCGCGTTCTTCATTAAAAGAGACTGCACCTCTGATAACAGAGTGTCTCTTTTCTGCGGATTTGACGGAAGATGAGTCCACTTTGGACTTCGAGTTAATGGAGGCTTTCGTTTGAAGGATATCTTTAGACCTTCCGAAGTCACTCCTTTCACCCAAGGGTCGTCCGTAATCGACGCCCATTCTTGTGAAAAGCTCGACAACCTTCCGCCAACCGGAACGCGATAGAGGTTTAAGCCATCACCTCCTGGACCTGCGAGGCCTGCGGTAGGAGAAACCACGTCTTCCACGACCCGCACCTCGCCCCGTCGACCTCGGGGCGTCCGACCGATTGTCCCGGCCTGAAGGACGTCCCGAACGAGAGTCGCTATCCTGACGGTCTCTCGAATATGACCAAGAGGACGCACCGGAACCTCTATAGGAACCTCTCTTGAGCGCATTAGACCCAGAAGTGCCTGTCTTATTCGTGTCTGCTGTATCCGACTTCTTAGGAGCAGATTTGAACAACAGAGAATCCTTAGCTTTCTTTGTAATTTTATCATAAATAGCGGAAAGCTTGCCGTCAAAGAGAAGTTCTCCTGAGACCGAAGCGACTCTAAGAGAGTTCTTCACCTTAGAATCCACTAATGTGGATGTAGCTAGGGCTGCGTCACGTCTAACCAACTCCAGATTTGCCACTGAAAGGGCGGAGTTACACGTGGAATAAGCTACTGCCCTTAAAAGAAGTCTTAAAGAGGATTGTATATCCTGAAACTCTTTCCCCTGAAGGCGCAGTGATAACGCCTTAGTAAGGTGATCTGCGTAAGATAAGGCATCTAAATTGGCTCTGTTAGACGCAATAGCTGTTTCCAACACCGCGGTTGGAATAGAAGCTGACGACGGTAATGATAGCTCTAAGTCTTCCGCCTCGTCGTCCATACGCAGAGGAACTCTCGGTATACCCTGTCCTGCCGTATCGAATTTATTCCTTGCATTAATGAAAGGCAGGTTGAGAGTATTAGCGGACAAGAAACCTGCTTTCCCCGTCCTGGAAGCAAGTTTAAATATAGCGTCGTTCAATAATTCAAATGTTCTTGCAACATTATTGGACTGCGACGGAAACTCGGGAGCGATGTCCCTGAACCGCTCAAAAAATTCAGAGTCCAATGACGCTATAATTCTCTTGTCCGGAAGCGCAGCAGTCTGGCCCGACGGAACAACTTGAGGGAGAAAGTGCCGGATGAAGTCCACGGCAGCTTTATGTTGTTCCGAAAGGGATAGCTCCAAGTCATCCGTATCCCTTTCACCATCCGGTCGGACCTCATGATGTTCCCGGTCGTCCGCCCCCGATGCTTTGGCGGAGCGTACCGACCCAGCGCCGTCGGATAATTCTCGATCCGACACCGTTTCTGTCGGTTGCTGGGATGCTGCGATAAGCTGTGCTATCTGCACAAGAATGTCCGGCGTCGAGACCTGCGGAGGCGCAGTCTTTCGCTGCTTCGCCGAGGGCAGCTCCGCATCAGATGGCTCCCGCATACTTTTCCTATGCGAACGTCCGGAGTCCAACGGTCTCGAATCCCTGGCTGCCGGATGGTGTGACCTGGTCGCCGAAGAATCCTTGATCGGCGAAGCTGGTAATATATCGGCGGTCACGCAGCCAAGGTGCGGTCGTGTGCGCTGACGAGAAGAGGAAGCCTTAACAGTCTCTGCGGACTGCTTATACAACGGAGCGTCCCGAGCGACGGACGTATGCTCCGCTAAAGACACATTTTGTACCACAACATCTGGTCCCAGATGTTGTTGTACGAGAGAGGGGCCTCTCTCGCTCGCGACCCGGCTGAACCTGGACGAGCTAGGAACTGGACTCAAAGGCTTCCTCCGTTCTCGCTTACTATCCGCCGTCACTGGGTGTGCATCTATTATGTTTATAGTGCTCGAATCACCCAACATTTCCTTTTGGACCGCATCGGACGAACCCGGCTACCGAACCATTCGGTGAATGGACGCTACACCGGGCGAGCTAGCGGACGACATTTGTCTAATCTCCATGAGCACTTTTGCCGCTAGCTCTGAATTCATTTGTGACGACGGACGCACACTTGAAGAAGATAACATGGAAACATCACCCTGTTCTGGTTCCTCTGAAATAGAAACTGAGAGAGTAGAGTGACCTTGCGGAGAAAGAGCCGGAATCACTCTTTCTCCAGAAACAACATATCGTGACACACGTTTCCAATGTTTCTCATCCCAATGTTCACATATAGGACAGGGATTAATGCGAGAACACTGACTACAATTAATACAATGATCATGAAAGTCAGAGGAAGATTTATTCCTATTACAATTTGAACAACGTCCCTTCATTGTGAAAGAACAACAATAAGTCCTAGTTACTCGCAAAAACCCCTGACACAAAGATACATAATAACATGATCCATTAATAAATGAAAAAACAATTGCAAAACAAAATAATTTTGAAAAAAATTTTTTTTTTTTTCAGCGAAGCCCAAGTTGCTGAAAAGTAACGTTGAGCCCCAATGGATCCGATGGCAAAGTGTGGTCAAAAATTTTAAATTTATATTAAATAATTAATGAGACACTTTCGGATAATACAAATGTATCTTATAGTGAGATAAACTACAGCAAAGGCAAACAGCCCCCCTCAAAAAAGGCTGTTGCCAATGAAAACAAACAGTGTAAAAACACCAGAAAACATGACTCCAGGCACTGAAAAAACTGGCCCGGAATCAGTCATCAATTACACTCTATCTGATGCAAAACAGAGACTCCCAGGGGAGAATCTGTAGAACATCAGATGGAAGATGCAGAACACAAACGTTATACACCCATGGGTGAAAACGTAACTATGGGGAAAATAACAGAAAACATTCTGTAACCAAGCAACTCTCCCAGGAAATTTTAGAAATGAAATTTCTCAAAAATATGCCAAAAGCATGGGAGAATTGCAAGGGGGGACTTTAGAAGGCTAGGGGAGAGGAAACACTGAATAAGCAGTGCAACAATTAGCAAGAATGACAACAAGAGGCCCATGCCTCGAAAATAGGCAACTTAACATAATTTCATCAAAAAATTTTAAGTACAGCCCTGATTATTTTTTGTCACTTCTTTTTCCTCTCCTCCTTCTATCCTCCTTAGAATCACATTTTCTCCAAGAATTACGTGTCTGGCATCCTTTAAACTGAGATTTACAAGCACAAAGATCAGTGAGATGTTGACTGATGAAGGGCCAAACAGAGAATGATAATTGGCGCCAATTTCGGGACGTCTGCGTCACTGCGCATGCGCAGTAGAGGCGTAGTATGGAGGTCCTTTAGGACATGATTTCTTTTTGTTTTGGATGCAAATTTTGGGGATTGGGGGGCAAAATTTGTGTTTGGCCCTGGTTTTGTTAGAGTTAGCACCAGCTAAGTCTGGGTCATTGGTACAGTATAAAAATACTGATATTTTGGTGCTTTTCCATACTTCCAAGGGCCATAACTCACACAAGAATAATGCAATCAGCATGAAATTCAAACTTGATCTATAAGTCATCGTTCTATAGTAGTTTACCAAAACTGAAATCATTCCGTTGAAGCGTTTCCAGAAAAACTCCGGAAAACTGATATTTTGGTGCTTTTCCATATTTCTAAGGGCCGTAACTCACACAAGAATAATGCAATCAGCATGAAACTCAAACTTGATCTGTAAGTCATTGTTCTATAGTAGTTTACCAAACATGAAATCATTCTGTTGAAGCGTTTCCAAAAAAAACTCCGGAAAACTAAAGTGTGACTGACAGACGGACAGACTGATGGATGAACAAAGTGCAAACCTATAGTCCCCTCTGGCGATGCCGGTAGGGGGCTAAAAAGAGGCCCCAAGGGGCCTGAGAGCACTCATCTGACACTGACGACAATCAACCGAGGGTTCTGATTTGAACAAACTTGCATCTGCCCCATTAAGAAAATCAAATACCAAATATCAAAAAATTCTGACCAGTGGATCTGAAAAAAAGAGATTTTCCAAAAATATTCCTAATATTGAACTAAGTTATTATAATTTAGGCTCCCACAGGGAGCTGAAATGGGAACCCAAGGATTTGGCTTGAACAAACATGAATCTCACCTCCCCAAGGATGCTGCATACCAAATATCAAAAGATTCTGACTACTGAATCTAAAGAAAAATATTTTTGTTGAATATTCCTCATATTGAACTAAGCTATAATTTGTGCTCTCATAGGGAGCCCAAATATGAACCCAGTGCCTTGGCTTCAACAAATTTGAAAATCACCTCCCTAAGAATACTGTATACCAAACATCAATAGATACTAACTGGTGGATGTGAAGAAGAAGATTTTGAAAGAATGTTCATCATACCCCCCCCCCCCCCCCCCCCCCCCCCCCCAGGATACTGTATAACAAATGTCAAAAGATTCTAACTGGTGGATGTGAAAAAGAAGATTTTTAAAGAATGTTCCTTATATTGAACTAAGTTATAATTCCGTCTCCCACGAGCCCAAATATGAACCCAGAGTCTTGGCCTGAACAAACTTGAATTTCACCCCCCAAGGATGTGGCATACCAAGTACCAAAAGATTTTGATTAGTGGATCTGAAGAAGATTTTTAAAGAATATTCCTCAAACTGCACAAATTTAAACATTTGGGCTCCCATAGAGAGCCCAAAATGGGCCCAGGGATTTTATTTCAACAAACATGTGAAACAATCTTGAAAGTTTTTGGAGCAGTCTTTGGGAGAAGAAGATCTTAAATGTTTTCCCCATGACCCAGTGTTAAAAAATGCTGACTCAGCATTTTTTTAAAATCCTGAAAAAGTACCCTATGATAAAATGCAGATAGCAATTATTTTGGACCACTCCATTCTATTGGTCCTAAGGAAGCTTCACACCATATAAGACTTCTCAGTGCCATACAGTTTTGGAGATATGGGTGTTTGAAATTTTTTATATTTTTAGCTTATGGTTCCCACGGTCATTTTGAAATTTTTTTTAGAATAAATAATGTACTTATGACCCATTAATACTTCATATCAAATTTGGTTCAAATCAGCCTCATGGTTTGGAAAGTTACAAAATTTATAGTAATTTATATATTTTTTATACTTACCAATGACCCAGACATAGCTGGTGCTAACTCTTAAACTCCTAGGGCCAAACACAAATTTTGCCCCCCAATCCCCAAAATTTGCATCTAAAACCAAAAGAAATCATGTCCTGAAGGTCCTCCAAACTTTGCCCTCACTGCACATGCGCAGTGTCAAGGACGTCCCGAAATTGGCGCCAATTATCATTCTTACAAGCAGTGCCTGGTCAGCGCTATGTACTCAGCGGGGAGGTATGAGTTCCCAACTCCTGGGAGGGCCATCCCCGTCTGGGTCATTGGTAAGTATAAAAAATATATAAATTACTATAAATTTTTTAACATTTTTATACTGTACCAATGACCCAGACATAGCTGAATAGTAAAAAGGCTGGAGGGCCTAGGACATAGAGGAATATCCAATAAGCTCAACTATATCAATAGAGTCAACCCCTCAAGGAGAAAAGGAGTATTAGGCTTTACATGTATCTTTCTTATTTTATAATAAATTAGAAAGATACAATATCCTTCATAATTGAGCACAATAACATTCATGTTCTCTATTAACATCCAGTATAACCCCTTATACTAATTACTTTTAAAGTAAGCCAATAAATAAAGTTAGTCCAGAGAATTGAGACTCTTTATATTCTTTTAAAAGTGTCCGAGGATTGTATATTAACGCCCGTTTGACACTTGACATATACAAATGCTTCACACCGAGCTACACTTTAAAAATATGACATGAATGAATTTTTAATATTAATATTACACTTTAAAACCAACCCGGTAACGACTCAGAATTACTGACTCCGGAGGAGGAATCCCCTTGCTTTTCATTATAAAGCAGGTGACCTAAGGGAACACCCTTCCCCCCCACCCCCTTCCCCTTGCCCTGGGTCAAATAGCCCAGAGCGAAGAGGGCAGCAGGATGGAGTCACTGCCGGAACAGAAAGCCTGCATAACTATAGTTGCAACTGTTTAGTGGACGACATTCTGAGCAACAGATAACGGACCTAAACAATGCAGGTCTCCAGAAATGGACTCTATATTTCTGAGATAAAAATTCGTGAATGTGGATGGCTGAGACCAATAAGCAGCCTTCATTAAATCTGTAATAGCAACACTATTTGCGTAAGCCCAAGATGTAGAAAGAGCTCTTACTTCATGAGCCGAGATCTTAAGCACAGACTGCTGAGTAGAAGATAGATTATCATAAGCAGTACGGATAGTTAATTGAATCCATCTAGCAATAGAATGGACTGAAATGTCCTTTCTATTAGGCATCAGAGACAGAAAGAAGCGTTTTCGTCCCTTTCTGATAAACTGAGATCTTTGTTTATAAATACGTAAAGCTCTAACAGGACAGAGTAAAGGCCTACGCCCGTCTGAAGACGGCAGAGCCTTAATAACAATAGGTTCCGGATATTTATTAGGAGCCTTATTCTTAGCTAAAAATCCAACATTAGTAGTTAAGGTGAGAGTGTTCCCGACACTACGATAGTGAGAATCATCCACCGATAGTGCATGAAGCTCACTGACTCTTCTAGCAGAAGAGAAAGCTAAGAGAAAAGCTGTCTTATAAGACAAGAATTTGAAATCTACTGTCCCAAGAGGCTCAAATGGCTTTTCCTTCAGTTTAAGAAGAACCCAAGCTAAATTCCACTTAGGAATTAATCTAAGAGTTCTGGGTCTATTTATCGATAAGTTTCTAACTAACTTAGATAAAGAGACATTAGATCCAATTTGTAAACTATCATGGTGTGCATAGGTATCAGATAACATAGACCTATAACCCTTAATAGTAACAGGCTGCAGTTTGATCTCGTCAAACAAGTATACTAGAAAGTTTGCAATATCTGGTATGGAGCGATCAAAAATATCAACAGAATGATCCCTACACCAATGACGAAAAACCTTCCACATAGCCGCATAGTTTAGCGAAGAGGAGGTCCTCCTACAGTTAGAAATCGCGTCCACTGCTCGTCCTGTAAAGTGCTTGTCATGCAAGAAGGACCGCACAACGGAAATACGTGAAGGTTGAGACCTTGCGAGTTGTGATGAAGTTGATGCAATTTCCCCTGCGAAAGAAGATCCTCCCGTGGAGGAAGCTTTCGCGGTAAGTCCCACAGCAGACACCTGAGTAGATTTATCCACGGTCTCTGTGGAGACAGAGATGCTACCAACAGAATCTTGCACTGAGATTGTTTGATCTTTAGCAACACCTGCTGAATTAACGGCGCTGGAGGATACGCATATCCTATCATTCCGTCCCATGAGATCGACAGAGCGTCTACTGCATATGCTCGTGGATCCAGACAGGGTGACACATACGTCTGCAACTGATTGTTGAGATGTGTCGCAAATAAGTCTATCATTGGCCGATCCCATTGGTAGCAAATCTGATTGAATACCTGTTTGTTGAGAGTCCACTCTGACGGCAACAAGCGACCCTTCCGTGAAAGGGAGTCTGCTAGTACATTCAGACGACCCGGTATATGACGGACCGAAAGTAGAACTTGGTGTTCTAGAGCAAACAGAAGGATTCTTTCCGTTAAAATGAGTAACGCAAGCCAAATTGACATCATTTCCTTGATGTTTATGTGCTTGCTTAGAAACCGTGGATCCCAAAGACCCTGGCACCTCGAATCCGTTGGGATCAATGTTGCACCCCAACCTGTTTGACTGGCATCCGTCAAAATCGTAAAACTCGGATCCGACAACTGCACAAATTTAAACATTTGGGCTCCCATAGAGAGCCCAAAATGGGCCCAGGGATTTTATTTCAACAAACATGTGAAACAATCTTGAAAGTTTTTGGAGCAGTCTTTGGGAGAAGAAGATCTTAAATGTTTTCCCCATGACCCAGTGTTAAAAAATGCTGACTCAGCATTTTTTTAAAATCCTGAAAAAGTACCCTATGATAAAATGCAGATAGCAATTATTTTGGACCACTCCATTCTATTGGTCCTAAGGAAGCTTCACACCATATAAGACTTCTCAGTGCCATACAGTTTTGGAGATATGGGTGTTTGAAATTTTTTATATTTTTAGCTTATGGTTCCCACGGTCATTTTGAAATTTTTTTTAGAATAAATAATGTACTTATGACCCATTAATACTTCATATCAAATTTGGTTCAAATCAGCCTCATGGTTTGGAAAGTTACAAAATTTATAGTAATTTATATATTTTTTATACTTACCAATGACCCAGACATAGCTGGTGCTAACTCTTAAACTCCTAGGGCCAAACACAAATTTTGCCCCCCAATCCCCAAAATTTGCATCTAAAACCAAAAGAAATCATGTCCTGAAGGTCCTCCAAACTTTGCCCTCACTGCACATGCGCAGTGTCAAGGACGTCCCGAAATTGGCGCCAATTATCATTCTTACAAGCAGTGCCTGGTCAGCGCTATGTACTCAGCGGGGAGGTATGAGTTCCCAACTCCTGGGAGGGCCATCCCCGTCTGGGTCATTGGTAAGTATAAAAAATATATAAATTACTATAAATTTTTTAACATTTTTATACTGTACCAATGACCCAGACATAGCTGAATAGTAAAAAGGCTGGAGGGCCTAGGACATAGAGGAATATCCAATAAGCTCAACTATATCAATAGAGTCAACCCCTCAAGGAGAAAAGGAGTATTAGGCTTTACATGTATCTTTCTTATTTTATAATAAATTAGAAAGATACAATATCCTTCATAATTGAGCACAATAACATTCATGTTCTCTATTAACATCCAGTATAACCCCTTATACTAATTACTTTTAAAGTAAGCCAATAAATAAAGTTAGTCCAGAGAATTGAGACTCTTTATATTCTTTTAAAAGTGTCCGAGGATTGTATATTAACGCCCGTTTGACACTTGACATATACAAATGCTTCACACCGAGCTACACTTTAAAAATATGACATGAATGAATTTTTAATATTAATATTACACTTTAAAACCAACCCGGTAACGACTCAGAATTACTGACTCCGGAGGAGGAATCCCCTTGCTTTTCATTATAAAGCAGGTGACCTAAGGGAACACCCTTCCCCCCCACCCCCTTCCCCTTGCCCTGGGTCAAATAGCCCAGAGCGAAGAGGGCAGCAGGATGGAGTCACTGCCGGAACAGAAAGCCTGCATAACTATAGTTGCAACTGTTTAGTGGACGACATTCTGAGCAACAGATAACGGACCTAAACAATGCAGGTCTCCAGAAATGGACTCTATATTTCTGAGATAAAAATTCGTGAATGTGGATGGCTGAGACCAATAAGCAGCCTTCATTAAATCTGTAATAGCAACACTATTTGCGTAAGCCCAAGATGTAGAAAGAGCTCTTACTTCATGAGCCGAGATCTTAAGCACAGACTGCTGAGTAGAAGATAGATTATCATAAGCAGTACGGATAGTTAATTGAATCCATCTAGCAATAGAATGGACTGAAATGTCCTTTCTATTAGGCATCAGAGACAGAAAGAAGCGTTTTCGTCCCTTTCTGATAAACTGAGATCTTTGTTTATAAATACGTAAAGCTCTAACAGGACAGAGTAAAGGCCTACGCCCGTCTGAAGACGGCAGAGCCTTAATAACAATAGGTTCCGGATATTTATTAGGAGCCTTATTCTTAGCTAAAAATCCAACATTAGTAGTTAAGGTGAGAGTGTTCCCGACACTACGATAGTGAGAATCATCCACCGATAGTGCATGAAGCTCACTGACTCTTCTAGCAGAAGAGAAAGCTAAGAGAAAAGCTGTCTTATAAGACAAGAATTTGAAATCTACTGTCCCAAGAGGCTCAAATGGCTTTTCCTTCAGTTTAAGAAGAACCCAAGCTAAATTCCACTTAGGAATTAATCTAAGAGTTCTGGGTCTATTTATCGATAAGTTTCTAACTAACTTAGATAAAGAGACATTAGATCCAATTTGTAAACTATCATGGTGTGCATAGGTATCAGATAACATAGACCTATAACCCTTAATAGTAACAGGCTGCAGTTTGATCTCGTCAAACAAGTATACTAGAAAGTTTGCAATATCTGGTATGGAGCGATCAAAAATATCAACAGAATGATCCCTACACCAATGACGAAAAACCTTCCACATAGCCGCATAGTTTAGCGAAGAGGAGGTCCTCCTACAGTTAGAAATCGCGTCCACTGCTCGTCCTGTAAAGTGCTTGTCATGCAAGAAGGACCGCACAACGGAAATACGTGAAGGTTGAGACCTTGCGAGTTGTGATGAAGTTGATGCAATTTCCCCTGCGAAAGAAGATCCTCCCGTGGAGGAAGCTTTCGCGGTAAGTCCCACAGCAGACACCTGAGTAGATTTATCCACGGTCTCTGTGGAGACAGAGATGCTACCAACAGAATCTTGCACTGAGATTGTTTGATCTTTAGCAACACCTGCTGAATTAACGGCGCTGGAGGATACGCATATCCTATCATTCCGTCCCATGAGATCGACAGAGCGTCTACTGCATATGCTCGTGGATCCAGACAGGGTGACACATACGTCTGCAACTGATTGTTGAGATGTGTCGCAAATAAGTCTATCATTGGCCGATCCCATTGGTAGCAAATCTGATTGAATACCTGTTTGTTGAGAGTCCACTCTGACGGCAACAAGCGACCCTTCCGTGAAAGGGAGTCTGCTAGTACATTCAGACGACCCGGTATATGACGGACCGAAAGTAGAACTTGGTGTTCTAGAGCAAACAGAAGGATTCTTTCCGTTAAAATGAGTAACGCAAGCCAAATTGACATCATTTCCTTGATGTTTATGTGCTTGCTTAGAAACCGTGGATCCCAAAGACCCTGGCACCTCGAATCCGTTGGGATCAATGTTGCACCCCAACCTGTTTGACTGGCATCCGTCAAAATCGTAAAACTCGGATCCGACAACTGCACAAATTTAAACATTTGGGCTCCCATAGAGAGCCCAAAATGGGCCCAGGGATTTTATTTCAACAAACATGTGAAACAATCTTGAAAGTTTTTGGAGCAGTCTTTGGGAGAAGAAGATCTTAAATGTTTTCCCCATGACCCAGTGTTAAAAAATGCTGACTCAGCATTTTTTTAAAATCCTGAAAAAGTACCCTATGATAAAATGCAGATAGCAATTATTTTGGACCACTCCATTCTATTGGTCCTAAGGAAGCTTCACACCATATAAGACTTCTCAGTGCCATACAGTTTTGGAGATATGGGTGTTTGAAATTTTTTATATTTTTAGCTTATGGTTCCCACGGTCATTTTGAAATTTTTTTTAGAATAAATAATGTACTTATGACCCATTAATACTTCATATCAAATTTGGTTCAAATCAGCCTCATGGTTTGGAAAGTTACAAAATTTATAGTAATTTATATATTTTTTATACTTACCAATGACCCAGACATAGCTGGTGCTAACTCTTAAACTCCTAGGGCCAAACACAAATTTTGCCCCCCAATCCCCAAAATTTGCATCTAAAACCAAAAGAAATCATGTCCTGAAGGTCCTCCAAACTTTGCCCTCACTGCACATGCGCAGTGTCAAGGACGTCCCGAAATTGGCGCCAATTATCATTCTTACAAGCAGTGCCTGGTCAGCGCTATGTACTCAGCGGGGAGGTATGAGTTCCCAACTCCTGGGAGGGCCATCCCCGTCTGGGTCATTGGTAAGTATAAAAAATATATAAATTACTATAAATTTTTTAACATTTTTATACTGTACCAATGACCCAGACATAGCTGAATAGTAAAAAGGCTGGAGGGCCTAGGACATAGAGGAATATCCAATAAGCTCAACTATATCAATAGAGTCAACCCCTCAAGGAGAAAAGGAGTATTAGGCTTTACATGTATCTTTCTTATTTTATAATAAATTAGAAAGATACAATATCCTTCATAATTGAGCACAATAACATTCATGTTCTCTATTAACATCCAGTATAACCCCTTATACTAATTACTTTTAAAGTAAGCCAATAAATAAAGTTAGTCCAGAGAATTGAGACTCTTTATATTCTTTTAAAAGTGTCCGAGGATTGTATATTAACGCCCGTTTGACACTTGACATATACAAATGCTTCACACCGAGCTACACTTTAAAAATATGACATGAATGAATTTTTAATATTAATATTACACTTTAAAACCAACCCGGTAACGACTCAGAATTACTGACTCCGGAGGAGGAATCCCCTTGCTTTTCATTATAAAGCAGGTGACCTAAGGGAACACCCTTCCCCCCCACCCCCTTCCCCTTGCCCTGGGTCAAATAGCCCAGAGCGAAGAGGGCAGCAGGATGGAGTCACTGCCGGAACAGAAAGCCTGCATAACTATAGTTGCAACTGTTTAGTGGACGACATTCTGAGCAACAGATAACGGACCTAAACAATGCAGGTCTCCAGAAATGGACTCTATATTTCTGAGATAAAAATTCGTGAATGTGGATGGCTGAGACCAATAAGCAGCCTTCATTAAATCTGTAATAGCAACACTATTTGCGTAAGCCCAAGATGTAGAAAGAGCTCTTACTTCATGAGCCGAGATCTTAAGCACAGACTGCTGAGTAGAAGATAGATTATCATAAGCAGTACGGATAGTTAATTGAATCCATCTAGCAATAGAATGGACTGAAATGTCCTTTCTATTAGGCATCAGAGACAGAAAGAAGCGTTTTCGTCCCTTTCTGATAAACTGAGATCTTTGTTTATAAATACGTAAAGCTCTAACAGGACAGAGTAAAGGCCTACGCCCGTCTGAAGACGGCAGAGCCTTAATAACAATAGGTTCCGGATATTTATTAGGAGCCTTATTCTTAGCTAAAAATCCAACATTAGTAGTTAAGGTGAGAGTGTTCCCGACACTACGATAGTGAGAATCATCCACCGATAGTGCATGAAGCTCACTGACTCTTCTAGCAGAAGAGAAAGCTAAGAGAAAAGCTGTCTTATAAGACAAGAATTTGAAATCTACTGTCCCAAGAGGCTCAAATGGCTTTTCCTTCAGTTTAAGAAGAACCCAAGCTAAATTCCACTTAGGAATTAATCTAAGAGTTCTGGGTCTATTTATCGATAAGTTTCTAACTAACTTAGATAAAGAGACATTAGATCCAATTTGTAAACTATCATGGTGTGCATAGGTATCAGATAACATAGACCTATAACCCTTAATAGTAACAGGCTGCAGTTTGATCTCGTCAAACAAGTATACTAGAAAGTTTGCAATATCTGGTATGGAGCGATCAAAAATATCAACAGAATGATCCCTACACCAATGACGAAAAACCTTCCACATAGCCGCATAGTTTAGCGAAGAGGAGGTCCTCCTACAGTTAGAAATCGCGTCCACTGCTCGTCCTGTAAAGTGCTTGTCATGCAAGAAGGACCGCACAACGGAAATACGTGAAGGTTGAGACCTTGCGAGTTGTGATGAAGTTGATGCAATTTCCCCTGCGAAAGAAGATCCTCCCGTGGAGGAAGCTTTCGCGGTAAGTCCCACAGCAGACACCTGAGTAGATTTATCCACGGTCTCTGTGGAGACAGAGATGCTACCAACAGAATCTTGCACTGAGATTGTTTGATCTTTAGCAACACCTGCTGAATTAACGGCGCTGGAGGATACGCATATCCTATCATTCCGTCCCATGAGATCGACAGAGCGTCTACTGCATATGCTCGTGGATCCAGACAGGGTGACACATACGTCTGCAACTGATTGTTGAGATGTGTCGCAAATAAGTCTATCATTGGCCGATCCCATTGGTAGCAAATCTGATTGAATACCTGTTTGTTGAGAGTCCACTCTGACGGCAACAAGCGACCCTTCCGTGAAAGGGAGTCTGCTAGTACATTCAGACGACCCGGTATATGACGGACCGAAAGTAGAACTTGGTGTTCTAGAGCAAACAGAAGGATTCTTTCCGTTAAAATGAGTAACGCAAGCCAAATTGACATCATTTCCTTGATGTTTATGTGCTTGCTTAGAAACCGTGGATCCCAAAGACCCTGGCACCTCGAATCCGTTGGGATCAATGTTGCACCCCAACCTGTTTGACTGGCATCCGTCAAAATCGTAAAACTCGGATCCGACAACTGCAGCGGAACTCCCTGAGTCAACCACTGAATGTTTGCCCAAGTCTGAATCTCTTGTTTCACTTGATCTGACAAGAGAACGTCTATATCCAGCGAATGAATCTTCACACTCCAATTCTGAGTCAAGAAAATTTGGAGAGGACGAGTGCGCTACCGCCCCATCGGAATGAGATCCGCAGCGGCTCCGCACAGACCTATCAGTCTCATGAGCTCCCTCGCTGTGACTTTGTCTGCATGAAGACAATAGCGAGCGTAACAACTGGTTAACTTCACTCTGGTTAATGGCAGACGAACGAGATTGTTGTGCGTCACGAAGCTCATTCCCAGATGAGTGAATGACTTGGACGGCACCAGATCCGACTTCTCCTCGTTTATAACAAAACCGAGACGTCGGAGCAATAGAAGCAGATTCTGCACATCGTTCTGAAGCGTTAACTCGTTGCAGTACCTCTGAAGAATGTCGTCCAGGTAGGCCGACGTTACCGCAGACGAATGAGCTCGGAAATACATCATTACCGAGTTCATTACTCGAGTGAAAGCCCAGGGCGCTAGGTTCAATCTGAAGCACATCGCACGGAATTGATATACAACTCCTAGGACTGCGAAGCGTAGATACTTACTGAATGTCAGATGTACCATGACATGAAAGTATGCATCTTTGAGATCTATGCTTGTAGCTTAATCGTTCACCCGAATACTCGCTCTGACCGATCGAATCGTCTCCATATAGAACTTCGGAGCGACGATCAGCTTGTTTATCCAGCTCAAATCTATGACTTGGCAGAACGAGCCGTCTGGTTTCGGAACCAGAAATAGATGGCTGTAGAACCCCGGTGATTCCTGGTCTTCTACGACCTCTACCGCGTTCTTCATCAAAAGAGACTGTACCTCCGATAAAAGAGCGTCTCTTTTCTGCGGATTTGATGGAAGTTGAGTCCATTTTGGACTTCGAGTTAATGGAGGCTTTCGTTTGAAGGATATTCTTAGTCCTTCCGAAATCACCCCTCTAACCCAAGGGTCGTCTGTAATCGACGCCCACTCTTCTGTAAAACTCGACAACCTTCCGCCAACCGGAACACGATAGAGGTTCAAACCATCACCTCCTGGACCTGCGAGGCCTGCGGGAGGAGAAACCACGTCCTCCACGACCCGCACCTCGTCCCGTTGACCTCGGGACGTCAGACCGGTTGTCTCGGCCCGAAGAACGTCCCGCACGTGAGTCGCTGCCTTGACGGTCTCTAGAATAAGTCCAAGAGGACGCAAAGGAACCTCTATAGGAACCTCTCTTGGGCGTATTTGTCCCAGAAGTGCCTGTCTTACTCTTATCTGCTGAATCCGACTTTTTGGAAGCAGATTTAAAAAGCAGAGAATCCGAAGCATTCTTAGTTATTTTATCATAGATTGCTGAAAGCTTGCCATCGAAGAGAAGCTCTCTGGAGACCGAAGCGACTCTGAGAGAGTTCTTCACCTTACTATCCACGCGTGTGGATGTAGCTAGGGCCTGCGTCACGTCTAACCAACTCCAGGTTTGCCACTGAAAGGGCGGAGTTATACGTGGAATAAGCCACTGCCCTTGAAAGAAGTCTTAATGAGGATTGTATATCCTGGAATTCTTTCCCTTGAACACGCAGTGATAACGCCTTTGTAAGGTGGTCTGCATATGATAAAGCGTCTAAGCTGGCTCTGTTAGACGTAATTGTCGTCTCCAACGCCGCGGTTGGAATGGACACAGACGACGGTAATGACAATTCCAAGTCTTCCGCCTCGTCGTCTAGACGCAGAGGCACTCTCGGTATGCCCTGTCCTGCCGTATCGAATTTATTCCTTGAATTGATGAAAGGCAGGTTAAGAGCATTGGCGGACAAGAAACCAGCTTTTCCTGTTTTGGAAGCAAGCTTAAAGATAGCGTCGTTCAATAATTTGAATGTTCTTGTGACATTATGGACTGTGACGGAAACTCAGGGACGATGTCTCTGAACCGCTCAAAATATTCAGTGTCCAATGACGCTATCAATCTCTTATCCGGTATCGCAGCAGTCTGGCCCGACGGAACAACTTGAGGAAGGTAGTGCCGGATGAAATCTACGGCAGCTTTATGTTGTTCCGAAAGGGATAGCTCCAAGTCCTCAGTATCCCTTTCGCCATCCGGTCGGACCTCATGATGCTCCCAGTCGTCCGCACCCGATGCTTCGGCGGAGCGTACCGACCCAGCGCCATCGGCTAATTCCTGATCCGACAATGATTCTGTCGTTTGCTGGGATGCTGCGATAATTTCTGCTATCTGAGCTAGCACGTCTGTCATCGAGGCCTGCGGAGAAGCGGTCTTTCGCTGCTTAGCCGCCGGAAGCTCCGCATCAACTGACTCCCGCATACTTCTCTTATGCGAACGTCCGGAGTCTACCGGCCTCTTGTCCCTGGCTACCGGATGGCGTGACCTGGTCGCCGTTGAATCCCTGATCGGCGAAGCTGGCTGAATATCCACGGTCACATAGCCAAGGTGCGGTCGTGTGCACTGCTGAGAGGATGAGGAAGCCTGTACAGTCTCTCCGGACTGCCTATATAACGGAGCGTCCCGAGCGGCGGACGTATGTTCCGCTTGCGAAACATTTTGTACCACAACATCTGGTCCCAGATGTTGTTGTACGAGAGAGGGGCCTCTCTCGCTTGAGGCCCGGCTGGACCTGGACGAGCTAGGAACTGGACTACAAGGCTTCCTCCGATCTCTCCTCTTATCCGCCGTCACTGGGTGTGCACCTTGTATGTTTATAGTGCTCGCATCACCCAAACTCCTTCCTGGACCGCAACGGACGAACCCGGCTGCCGAACCATTCGGTGAATGGACGCTACACCGGGCGAGCTAGCGGACGACAGCGCCGTCGATCCTACTAGGGACCTCTTAGGCAACTGGCGTATCTCCATGAGCACTTTTGCCGCTAGCTCTTCATTAGATTGTGACGACAGAAGCGCACCTTTGGAAGATAACATGGAAACATCACCCTGTTCTTGTTCCTCTGAAATAGAAACTGATAAACTAGAGTGACCCTGCGGAGAAAGGACCAGCATAGCCCTTTCCCCGCTAACAACATACTGTGACACACGTTTCCAATGTTTCTCATCCCAATATTCACATACTGAACAGGAGTTAGTGCGGGTACACTGACTACAATTAATACAATGATCATGAAAGTCAGAGGAAGATTTCCTCTCAATACAATTTGAACAATATCCTTTCATTGTGAAAAGACAACAATAAGTCCTAGTACTCGCATGAACCCCTGAAAACAAAGATACATAATAACATGATCCATTAACATTGAAAAAACAATTGAAATCAAAAATAATTTTTGAAAAAATATTTTTTCAGCAAAGCCCAAGTTTCTGAAAAGTAACGTTGAGCCCCAATGGATCCCAAGCCTAAGTGTGGACAAAAATTTTAAAATTATTTTAAATAATTAATGCAACACTTACGAATAATAATAATGTATCTTGTAATAAGATAAACTAGTACAAAGGCAAAAAGCCCCCCTCAAAAGAGACTGTTGCCAATGTAAACAAGAAGTGTATAAACACCAGAAAACATGACTCCAGGCACAGACAATCCTGGCCCGAAATCAGTTACCAAAATATACACTATCTGATGCAAAACAGAGACTTCCAGGGAAGAATCTGCAGAACATCAGATGGTAGATGCAGAACACTACGTCTAAACACCCATGGGTGAGAACGCAAACATGGGGAAAGTTAAAAAATTTATAGTAATTTATATATTTTTTATACTTACCAATGACCCAGACATAGCTGGTGCTAACTCTAAAAAATCTAGGGCCAAACACAAATTTTGCCCCCCAATCCCCAAAATTTGCACCTAAAACCAAAAGAAATCATGTCCTAAAGGACCTCCATACTTTGCCCTTACTGCGCATGCGCAGTGCAAAGCACGTTCCGAAATTGGCGCCAATTATCATTCTTACAAGCAGTGCCTGGTCAGCGCTATGTACTCAGCGTGGAGGTAAGAGTTCCCAACTCCTGGGAGGGCCATCCCCGTCTGGGTCATTGGTAAGTATAAAAAATATATAAATTACTATAAATTTTTTAACATTTTTATACTGTACCAATGACCCAGACATAGCTGAATAGTAAAAAGGCTGGAGGGCCTAGGACATAGAGGAAAATCCAATAAGCTCAACTATATAATATAGAGTCAACCCCTCAAGGAGAAAAGGAGTATTAGGCTTTACATGTATCTTTCTTATTTTATGTTAAATTAGAAAGATACAATACCCTCATAATTGAGCACAATAACATTCATGTTCTCTATTAACATCCAGTATAACCCTTTATACTAATTATTTTTAAAGTAAGCCAATAAATAAAGTTAGTCCAGAGAATTGAGACTCTTTATATTCATTAAAAGTGTCCGAGGAATGTATATTAACGCCTGTTTGACACTTGACATATACAAATGCTTCACACCGAGCTACACTTTAAAAAAATGACATGAATGAATTTTTAACATTAATATTACACTTTAAAACCATCCCGGAAACGACTCAGAAATACTGACTTCGGAGAAGGCATTCCCTTGCTTTTCACTATAAAGCAGGTGACCTAAGGGAACACCCTCCCCCCCACCCCCTTCCCCTTGCCCTGGGTCAAATAGCCCAGAGCGAAGAGGGCAGCCGGACGGAGTCACTGCCGGAACAGAAAGCCTGCATAACTATAGTGCCAACTGTTTAGTGGACGACATTCTGAGCAACAGATAACGGACCTAAACAATGCAGGTCTCCAGAAATGGACTCAATATTTCTGAGATAAAAATTCGTGAATGTGGATGGCTGAGACCAATAAGCAGCCTTCATTAAATCTGTAAATAGCAATACTATTAGCGTAAGCCCAAGAAGTAGAAAGAGCTCTTACTTCATGAGCCGAAATCTTAAGCACAGACTGCTGAGAAGAAGATAAATTTTCATAAGCAGTACGGATAGTTAATTGAATCCATCTAGCAATAGAATGGACTGAAATGTCCTTTCTATTAGGCATCAGAGACAGAAAGAAACGTTTTCGTCCCTTTCTGATAAACTGAGATCTCTGTTTATAGATACGTAACGCTCTAACAGGACAGAGTAAAGGCCTACGCCCGTCTAAAGACGGAAGAGCCATAATAACAATAGGTTCCGGATATTTATTAGGAGCCTGATTCTTAGCTAAAAATCCCACATTAGTAGTGAAGGTGATAGTGTTCCCGACACTACGATAATGAGAATCATCCACCGACAGTGCATGAAGATCACTGACTCTTCTAGCAGAAGAGAAAGCTAAGAGAAAAGCTGTCTTATAAGACAAGATTTTGAAATCTACTGTCCCAAGAGGTTCAAATGGCTTTTCCTTCAGTTTAAGAAGAACCCAAGCTAAATTCCACTTAGGAATTAACCTAAAAGTTCTGGGTCTATTTATCGAGAAGTTTCTAACTAACTTAGATAAAGAGACATTAGATCCAATTTGTAAACTATCATGATGTGCATAGGTATCAGATAACATAGACCTATAACCCTTAATAGTAACAGGCTGCAGTTTGATTTCGTCAAACAAGTATACAAGAAAGTTTGCAATGTCTGGTATGGAGGGATCAAAAATATCAACAGAATGATCCCTACACCAACGACGAAAAACCTTCCACTTAGCCACATAGTTTAGCGAAGAGGAGGTCCTCCTACAGTTAGAAATCGCGTCCACAGCTCGTCCTGTAAAGTGCTTGCCATGCAAGAAGGACCGCACAACGGAAAAACGTGAAGGTTGAGATCTTGCGCGTTGTGATGGAGTTGACGCGATTTCCCCTGCGAAAGAAGATCCTCCCGTGGAGGAAGCTTTCGCGGTAGGTCCCACAACAGACACCTGAGTAGATTTATCCATGGTCTCTGTGGAGACAGAGATGCTACCAACAGAATCTAGCAATGAGATTGTTTTATCTTTAGCAATACTTGCTGAATTAACGGCGCTGGAGGATACGCATATCCTATCATTCCGTCCCAAGGGATCGACAGAGCGTCTACTGCAAATGCTCTTGGATCCGGACACGGAGACACATACGTCTGCAACTGATTGTTGAGATGTGTCGCAAATAAGTCTATCATTGGCCGTTCCCATTGGTAGCAAATCTGATTGAATACTTGTTTGTTGAGAGTCCACTCCGACGGCAACAAGCGACCCTTTCGTGAAAGGGAGTCTGCTAGTACGTTCAGATGACCCGGTATAGGACGGACCGAAAGAAGAATTTGATATTCTAGAGCAAACAGAAGGATTCTTTCCGTTAGATTGAACAACGGAATTGAATGAGTGCCTCCCTGATTCCGTATATACGCCACTACTGTCGTATTGTCGGATAGGATTTGGACATGAGCATTGTGAATAATGTCCATCCAATGACGTAACGCAAGCCAAATTGACATCATTTCCTTGATGTTTATGTGCTTGCCCAGGAATTGCGGATCCCAAAGACCCTGGCATCTCGAATCCGTTGGGATCAATGATGCACCCCAACCTGTTTGACTGGCATCCGTCATAATGGTAAAACTCGGATCCGTCAACTGCAGCGGAACTCCCTGAGTTAACCACTGAATGTTTGCCCAAGTCTGAATCTCTCGTTTCACTTGATCTGACAAGAGAACGTCTATGTCGAGTGAATGAATTTTCACACTCCAATTCTGAGTCAAGAAAATTTGGAGATGACGCGTGTGTAACCGCCCCATCGGAATGAGATCCGCAGCGGCTCCGCACAGACCTATCAGTCTCATGAACTCCTTCGCTGTGACTTTGTCTGCGTGCAGACAATAGCGAGCGTAACAACTGACTAATTTCGCTCTGGTTAACAGCAGACGAACGAGATTGTTGTGCGTCTCGAAGCTCATTCCCAGATGTGTGAATGACTTGGACGGCACCAGATCCGACTTCTCCTCGTTTATTATAAAACCGAGACGTCGGAGCAATAGAAGCAGATTCTGCACATCGTTCTGAAGCGTTAACTCGTTGCCGTACCTCTGAAGAATGTCGTCCAGGTAGGCCGACGTTACCGCAGACGAATGAGCTCGGAAATACATCATTACCGAGTTCATTACCCGAGTGAAAGCCCAGGGTGCTAGATTCAATCCGAAGCACATCGCCCGGAATTGATACACCACCCCTAGGACTGCGAAGCGTAGATACTTTCTGAATGTCGGATGTACCATGACGTGAAAGTATGCATCTTTGAGATCTATGCTTGTTGCATAATCGTTCACCCGAATACTCACTCTGACCGATCGAATCGTCTCCATATAAAACTTCGGAGCGACGATCAGCTTGTTTATACAGCTCAAATCTATGACTGGACGGAACGAGCCGTCTGGTTTCGGAACCAGAAACAGATGGCTGTAGAATCCCGGTGTCTCCTGGTTTTCTACGACCTCTACCGCATTCTTCATTAAAAGAGACTGCACCTCTGATAACAGAGCGTCTCTTTTCTGCGGATTTGACGGAAGTTGAGTCCATTTTGGACTTCGAGTTAATGGAGGCTTTCGTTTGAAGGATATCTTTAGACCTTCCGAAATCACCCCTCTCACCCAAGGGTTGTCCGTAATCGACGCCCACTCTTGTGAAAAACTCGACAACCTTCCGCCAACCTGCACGCGATAGAGGTTGAAGCCATCACCTCCTGGACCTGCGAGGCCTGCGGTAGGAGAAACCACGTCCTCCACGGCCCGCACCTCGTCCCGTCGACCTCGGGGCGTCTGACCGGTTGTCCCGGCCCGAAGGACGTCCCGCACGTGAGTCGCTGCCTTGACGGTCTCTTGAATAAGACCAAGAGGACGCACCGGAACCTCTATAGGATCCTCTCTTGGGCGCATTAGACCCAGAAATGCCTGTCTTACTCTTATCTGCCGTGTCCGACTTCTTAGAAGCAGATTTGAACAGCAGAGAATCCGAAGCTTTCTTAGTAATTTTATCGTAAATTGCAGAAAGCTTGCCGTCGAAGAGAAGTTCTCCGGAGACCGAAGCGACTCTGAGAGAGTTCTTCACCTTACTATCCACGAGTGTGGATGTAGCTAGGGCTGCGTCACGTCTAACCAACTCCAGGTTTGCCACTGAAAGGGCGGAGTTACATGTGAAATAAGCTACTGCCCTTGAAAGAAGTCTTAAAGAGGATTGTATATCCTGGAATTCTTTCCCTTGAAGACGCAGTGATAACGCCTTAGTAAGGTGGTCTGCGTAAGATAAAGCATCTAAACTGGCTCTGTTAGACGAAATAGTCGTCTCCAACACCGCGGTTGGAATAGACGCAGACGACGGTAATGATAATTCTAAGTCTTCCGCCTCGTCGTCCATACGCAGAGGAACTCTCGGGATACCCTGTCCTGCCGTATCGAATTTATTCCTTGCATTAATGAAAGGCAGGTTGAGAGTATTGGCGGACAAGAAACCCGCTTTTCCTGTTTTGGAAGCAAGTTTGAATATAGCGTCATTCAATAATTCAAATGTTCTTGCGACATTATTGGACTGAGACGGAAACTCGGGAGAGATGTCCCTGAACCGCTCAAAGAAATCAGAGTCCAATGACGCTATAATTCTCTTGTCCGGAACCGCAGCAGTCTGGCCCGACGGAACAACTTGAGGAAGGAAGTGCCGGATGAAGTCCACGGCAGCTTTATGTTGTTCCGAAAGGGATAGCTCCAAGTCATCGGTATCCCTTTCACCATCCGGTCGGACCTCATGATGCTCCCGGTCGTCCGCACCCGATGATTCGGCGGAGCGTACCGACCCAGCGCCGTCGGATAATTCCCGATCCGACACTGTTTCTGTCGGTTGCTGGGATGCTGCGATAAGTTGTGCTATTTGAACAAGCACGTCCGACATCGAGGCCTGCGGAGGCGCAGTCTTTCGCTGCTTCGCTGAGGGCAGCTCCGCATCTGGTGACTCCCGCATACTCTTCCTATGCGAACGTCCGGAGTCCACCGGCCTCGTGTCCCTAGCTACCGGATGGCGTGACCTGGTCGCCGAAGAATCCCTGATCGGCGAAGCTGGTAAAATATCGGCAGTCACGTAGCCAAGGTGCGGTCGTGTGTGCTGGTGAGAGGAAGAAGCCTGAGCAGTCTCCGCGGACTGCCTATACAACGGAGCGTTCCGAGCGACGGACGTGTGCTCCGCTTGCGACACATTTTGTACCACAACATCTGGTCCCAGATGTTGTTGTACGAGAGAGGGGCCTCTCTTGCTCGCGGCCCGGCTGGACCTGGACGAGCTAGGAACCGGACTCGAAGGCTTCCTCCGATCTCTCCTACTATCCGCCGTCACTGGGTGTGCACGTTGAATGTTTATAGTGCTCGCATCACCCAACATTTCCTCCTGGACCGCATCGGACGAACCCGGCTGCCGAACCATTCGGTGAATGGAAACTACACCGGGCGAGCTAGCAGACGACATTTGTCTTATCTCCATGAGCACTTTTGCCGCTAGCTCTGTATTCATTTGTGACGATGGAAGCGCACTTGCGGAAGATAACATGGAAACATCACCCTGTTCTTGTTCCTCTGAAATAGAAACTGATAGAGTAGAGTGACCCTGCGGAGAAAGAGCCGGCATAGCCCTTTCTCCACTAACAACATATCGTGACACACGTTTCCAATGTTTGTCATCCCAATATTGACATATAGAACAGGGATTAGTGCGAGTACACTGACTACAATTAATACAATGATCATGAAAGTCAGAGGAAGATTTCTTCCTATTACAATTTAAACAATATCCTTTCATTGTGAAAAGTCAGCAACAAGTCTTGTACTCGCACAAACCCCTAAACACAAAGATACATAATAACATAATCCATTAATATTGAAAAAACAATTGAAAATCAAAATAATTTTTGAAAAATATTTTTTCAGCGAAGCCCAAGTTTCTGAAAAGTAACGTTGAGCCCCAATGGATCCCAAGGCTAAGTGTGGTCAAAAATTTTAAAATTATATTAAATAATTAATGCAACACTTACGGATAATAATAATGTATCTTATAGTGAGATAAACTACTCCAAAGGCAAACAGCCCCCCTCAAAAGAGACTGTTGCCAATGTAAACAAACAGTGTAAAAACACCAGAAAACATGACTCCAGGCACTGACAAAACTGGCCCGAAATCAGTCATCAAAATTACACTCTATCTGATGCAAGACAGAGACTCCCAGGGGAGAATCTGCAGAACATCAGATGGAAGATGCAGAACACAACGTTTATATACCCATGGGTGAAAACGTAACTATGGGGAAAATAACAGAATTCATTCTGTAACCAAGCTAACTCTCCCAAGAGAATTTAGAAATGATCTTTCTCAAAAATATGCCAAAAGCATGGGAGAATAGCAAGGGGGGACTTAGAAGACCAGGGGAGAGGAAACACTGAATAAGCAGTGCACCTTTATAGCAAGAATGACAACAACAGGCCCATGCCTCAAAAATAGGCAACTTAACATAATTTCATAAAAAAAATTTAAGTACAGCCCTGATTATTTTTTGTCACTCCTTTTTCCTCTCCTCCTTCTATATCCTCCTTAGAATCACCATTTCTCCAATAATTACGTGTCTGGCATCCTTTAAACTGAGATTTACAAGCACAAAGATCAGTGAGATGTTGACTGATGAAGGGCCAAACAGAGAATGATAATTGGCGCCAATTTCGGAACGTCCTTGACACTGCGCATGCGCAGTAAGGGCAAAGTATGGAGGTCCTTTAGGACATGATTTCTTTTGGTTTTTGATGCAAATTTTGGGGATTGGGGGGCAAAATTTGTGTTTGGCCCTAGATTTTTTAGAGTTAGCACCAGCTATGTCTGGGTCATTGGTACAGTATAAAAATATAACAGAATTCATTCTGTTACCAAGCTAAATCTCCCAAGAAATTTTAGTAGTAATCTTACTCAAAAAGATGCCAAAAGCATGGGAGAATAGCAAGGGGGGACTTAAAGGACAAGGGGAGAGGAAACACTGAATAAGCAGTGCAACTTCATAGCAAGAATGACAACAACAGGCCCATGCCTCGAAAATAGGCAACTTAACATAATTTCATTACAAAATTTTAAGTTACAGCCCTGAATATTTTCTGTCACTCCTTTTTCCTCTCCTCCTTCTATATCCTCCTTAGAATCACCATTTCTCCAATATTTATTTGTCTGGCATCATTTAAACTGAGATTTACAAGCACAAAGATCAGTGAGATGTTAACTGATGAAGGGCCAAACAAAGAATGATAATTGGCGCCAATTTCGGGACATCCTTGACACTGCGCATGCGCAGTGAGGGCAAAGTATGGAGGACCTTCAGGACATGATTTCTTTTGGTTTTAGATGCAAATTTGGGGGATTGGGGGGCAAAATTTGTGTTTGGCCCTAGGATTTTAAGAGTTAGCACCAGGCTATGTCTGGGTCATTGGTACAGTATAAAAATATAGAAATGTTGGGTGGGGCAAAAATTCTTGCCCCTCCCATAACGACGACAAATATTGGCCCTCGAACTTCTCTTGAACAAACTTGAGTCTACACCTTATTTAATAATATATGTGTGATTTATTCAGGAAAGAAAAGTCTGAAGAAAAAAATTCTCGTAGCCTTCAGTTGCTATACAAATTTTCCAAAAGTGCAGATCACTCTGTAGGAGTCATTCAGTGTAGTTCTGGGTAATTCAGGGTTATTCTAGTGTTTAGGAGAACCTTTTCTGGTGCAAGTATACTTGGAAACATAATGGAGTGCACCCCTAAAACGTCAAGAAGACAGCTGTCACAGTTTTGTTTGTGACAATACAAGAATGTTGTTTTCTAGAAAAATGCGACCTACAAGGGTTGTAGGTGTAAAAAAATAGTTGTTGTAAAAAAATATTTTACCACAAATCACATTGTCTTCTGTCACAAACCTGAAAATACGCAGACTGTCATCTGAAGAATGAGGACTCCAGATGGCGAATTTAGTGATGCTACCCAATCTGAATCAAGGTCTCAAGCCTAAACAGCAAGAAGTGTCCAGAGGATAAATTGGCACACTGTATGGGATAGCATCAGCAAATTCACCCTCTGTGGACCTCATTCTTCAAATGACAGATAGTTTATTTTCAGGCTTGGGTTGTCACCTATTTTCATTGTAAGCAGAAATGTGTTGGGTTTCACTGATTTCCCTGCAGTGCAGTGTGTAGAATTGATAAAATTGATGCGATTAATTGAAGATTAACTTAAAAATGGCAGAGAGAGAATTCCGTGAGATCGTATTGACCTTGTATGTACTTGTTTAACTAGCATATCTTTTTTGGGGTCTATCGGTGGCCGAGTGGTGTGCATGGTTCAGTATAGTTTTGTCAGGTGGTTGGTGCCAAAGGAAACTCTCTCAGCGTGGGTTTGAACCCCTGCTATGCCATTGTAAATAAAATCCTTTCATCAGTATATTCATTGGTATTTAAGATCACATATTTTTGAACAATGGCTAATCGGGAGCACAACATGGATATAAAGTCAAGTGCACCCAATCGTTTATACCAATGTTGCCCATTTTAGAGGACTTTCACCTCAGGCATTTATTACCGGGTCCTGTTTTACAAGTAAAACAGAGATTGTTTTAGAGCTATTCAGTTGTGAAATTTTGTCCCGGTTTTGGTGTCGGTTATGATAAAAGAGTAAAGTCTCGGTTTCAGTTTTTATTCTTTCTTGTATAAAGAAACTGGGAAAACTCAATGAAATACAAAAACTGTAACAAAAGCCACTTTCTGAAACTAAAAGGTTTTCTACAAGTCTAGGATATGTACCTGTAACATGATGTTAAATGTCCAAGGACAAGAAACATTCCCTAAAAGTGTGGATCCACCCACACCCACACTTCTTTTTGTGATCAACTTTATGTGATATGCATGTACCAGACCAGTACCGGTATACTTTATTACAGGGAGGTGGCATTTGGCGAACACCCATATTCTCCTTCAGTCTGCTTTTTAAAGTTGTCTTCAGTTACAAACACTTCAGGGGCAAAATCAACTTCATGCCTTTCAGAGTGTACATATGGCATGTTTATCTTTTCATTAATTTAACTCTGTTTTTCGAAGTATATCTGAACAGGACTTTTATAATCCTTTCCAGCATGTTATTTTTCATCATCGGTAGGCACAACTTCCTTGGCTAGGTCCGAGAATCAGATGTTAATACGAAAACCGAAAGTATTTTTTCTTTTTGAGACATGCATGTTTGTGACTTCTTTTTTTTTCAACACCGACACCGGGTAAAATTTGGGGTTAACTGGACAGCTTTAGCATGTTTACTACAGTAAACAAGCAATGTTTCACTTCCCTGGTAGCCGAAGTGATCCTTTTATCAATTCCCAAAAGATACTGATAGAGCTATGTGATAGGAGAAGTTACTCTCTTATTTTCAACAAATTTGTTCATTTTTTATATCTTTCACAAGAGAGAATACCATTTTCTCTCTTCCAAAACTTTAATCCAATTTTATGGGAAGCATATAACAAAATATTAATATCAGTTTTTGTTTGTTTTATTTGATGTTTTATTACTATTTATTGGAGAGTGCCAAAATGCACTCTCCAATAAATGGTAATAAAACAATTATTTCTGAATAATATTTTGCTAAACTAAAATCTCCCAGCTGGTAGCATGGTATCTTTGAAAAAAATGATAAATTTTAAGTACAAACTCTTTAATTTCCAGGGCCAAACACAACTTTTGAACCCCCCAATCCCCAAAATGTGCAAACAAAACCAAAAACTTAAAAAGTCCTAACTGGTCCTCCATATGTTTGCTTACTGCCGTTGCGCAGTAAACCTGGAAGGTAACAAAATTGGCGCCAACATCATTCTTCCTAGTTATGCCTGCTAAATGTTATATATATATATATATATATATCAGTGGGGAGGTATGAGTGCCCACACATGGGAGGGCCATCCCTGTCTGGGCCATTGGTAAGTATAAAAAATATACAAATTACTTTAAATTTATCATATTTTTACACTAATAACCAATGGTCCAGATTTAGCTGAATCGTAAAAAGGCTGGAGGGCCTAGGACTTAGATGATTGTAATATCTCTATTACTCCACAATAAAGAATAGCGCCTTCAGGAGAATAGGAGAAGACATAGGAATTACATATGTCTTTCTCTTTTTCCCAATAAAAAAAAGAGAATGACATAACACCAATCATATTGGAGTAAAACACAATAATTTCTCCATTTAATGCCAGCATAACCCTTAATGCTAATTTGGTGATGGAAACCAGTTATAATGGAAGTCCAGAGAATGAGACGCCTTATACTCATTTAACAGAGTCTGAGGATTGTATATTAATGCCTGTATGACATGTGACATATACAAATGCTTCACACTGAGCTACACTTTAAAAGCAATACATAAATGAGACATAATTGTTGCTTCTCACCGAGCTACACATTAAAACCACCCAGTACCAACGCTGGACTACTGACACTGGAGGAGGTATTCCCTTGCTTTTCACTATAACACCATATGATATATAAGGGAACCCCCCCCCCTCACCCCCGCCCTTCCCCTTGTTCTGAAGGAAATGTCTTCAGAATGAAGAGGGCAGCGGAAAAGCGTCAGTGCTTGAACAGACTGCTCAGGACATCATTGAGATGTATTATTAATGGACAACATTCTGAGCAACAGAAAGAGGACACAGGCATTTAACAGGTAGAGTGCTGGAAGCCCATTTTTGGGCTTTATCCTGAAGTGCAGGTACCACGGCTTAAAGGCTTGATATTCTGTGGATGTGCTTCAATTAATTCTTGATGTGATATTATTTAGTCTGGATGGAATTGCCCTGCTACAATTTATGGGAGAGTGCCTGCAGGCACTCTCCCATAAATTGTAGCAAGGCAATAACATGTGAACAAAATTTTAACACCTCAAAAAACTTAGCACTCTACCAGTTAAGATCACCGGAGATAGCCTCTAAATTTCTAAGGTAGAACTTAGTAAATGAAGACAGATGCATCCAGTAGGCTGCCTTCATTAAATCAGTAATAGTAATACTATTAGAATAAGCCCAAGAAGAAGACAGTGCCCTAACCACATGCACTGAAATCTTATTGACAGAATGTTGATCTGCCGACAGATTCTCGTAAGCGATTCTTACTGCCAATTGAATCCATCTAGCGACTGAATAAACAGAAAAATCTTTTCTGTTAGAAATAAGTGAAAGGACAAACGTTTTCTTCCTTTTCCAATGAAGCTAGATCGACATTTATACATGCGCATCGCTATAACTGGACACAACAATGGTCTTTGGTTGTCCGAGGATGGTAAGGCCTTAATGACGATAAGCCCCGGCCGCTTATCCGGAATCTGATTCTTGGCCAAGAACCTCACTTCCATAGTAAGAGTAACAGTATTATCCACATTATGGTAATGGGAATCTTCAACAGAAAATGCATGGAGTGTACTAACTCTTCTGGCAGAAGCGAAGGCTAAGAGAAAAACCATTTTATAAGTCAGGAATTTGAATTCTATATCTTCTAACGGCTCAAAAGGAGCTTCTTGAAGCTTCAAAACAATCCAAAGAGAATTCCATTTAGGAATTAATCAGAGAGTTCTAGGTCTATTGACAGAGAAATTTCTAACTAGCTTGGATAAAGAAGGATCTAATCCAATACTCAAGTTATCATGATGAGAATATGTGTCTGATAACATAGACCTATAGCCCTTAATCGCAACAGGCTGCAGTTTGAATACGTCAAACAGGTAGACCAGAAAATTGGCAATTTGAGGAATAGAAGGATTATAAATATCCACAGAATGGTCTGTACACCAACGAAAGAAAACTCTCCACTTTGCTGCGTAATTCAGCGAAGAGGAGGTCCTCCTACAGTCCACTGCTTGTCTTGTAAACTGTGCAAGAAGGACCTCACAATGGAAATATGTGAAGGTTGAGACATTCTGGGTTGTGATGCAGAGTGTGGGACTTTCCCTGAAACAGAAGGTCCTTGAGAAGAGGAAGCTTCCGGGGAATGTCCCATAACAGACACCTGATCAAGTTGATCCAGGGTTTCTGAGATGACAGAGGTGCTACCAGCAAGATTTTGCAGTGAGACTGTTTGATCATTAACAGAATCTGCTGAATCAGAGGAGTATATAATATAATATCCTATTATTCTGTTCCATGAGATCAACAGAGAGTCTACTGCTCGATGATCCGGACAAGGCGACACGAACATCGGAAGCTGATTGTTTAGGTTTGTAGCAAAGAGATCTATTATGGGACGACCCCACTGGTAGCAAATCTGCTGGAATATACGTTTGTTGAGAGTCCACTCCGATGGCAACAGGCAACCTTTCCTTGAGAGCGAATCTGCTACTACGTTCAGATGACCCGGAATATGACGTGCTGACAGATGAACGTGATGACTCAGAGCAAATATGAGAATTTTCTCGGTCAATTCATATAGAGCAATTGAATGAGTGCCGCCCTTGTTCCTGAGATAAGCCACTGCTGTCGAATTGATCCGGCAGAATCTGGACGTTGGCTATGTAAGCAATCCAGTGTTTCAGTGCAAGCCAATAGACATCATCTCTTTGATGTTTATGTGTTTTTCCTGGAACAAAGAGTCTCAAAGACCCTGGCACTTCAGGTCTGCAGGAATCAGGGATGCACCCCAACCTGTCAGATTCGCATCCGTCATAACAGTAAAGACCGGATTAGGTACTTGAAGCAAAACTCCTTGAGGTAACCACTTGAGATCCGCCCAAATCTGAACCTTTTGTTTTATCAGATCTGTTAAAACAATCTGGCCTTCGAGCGAATGCATCTTGACACTCCAGTTCTGAGTAAAGAAAATCTGGGGAGGATGTGTGCGTAAGCGACCCAGCAGAATCAAGTTCGCCGCTGCCCCACACAGACCCATCAGTTGCATGAACTCTCTCGCTGATACTGTGAAAGAGTTTAGACAAAAGCGAGCATAGCAACTGACTAACTTCGCTCGCATTATCGGAAGGTGAACCTGACTGCATTGAGTCTCGAAGCTCATCCCTAAGTGATCGGACTTAGGCGGAGCTAAATCCGACTTCTTTTCGTTTACAATGAAACTGAGACGTCGGAATAAATGAAGTAGACTCTGCACACCGTTCTGAAGTGCATCTTTGTCACCGTATCTCTGAAGAATGTTGTCCAGATAAGCTGACGTTATCACAACTGATATTCAGAGCTCGGAAGTATGACATTACCGATTTCATTATCTGAGTGAACACCCAAGGTGCCAGGTTCAGACCGAAGCACATCGCTCTGAACTGATAAACCTTCCCTTGAACGGCAAAGTGCAGGTACTTTCTGAAAGCCGGACGAACCATGACGTGAATGTACACGTCCTTTCGGTCTATGCTTGCCACAAAGTCGTTCACTCAAATGCTCGCTTTTACCGACCAAATGGTTTCCTTATAGAACTTTGGAGTGATAATCTGTTTGTTTATCCAGCTCAAGTCTATCATAGGTCGAAACAAGCCGTCTGGTTTTGGTACAAGAAACAGATGGCTGTAAAATCCCGGGGAGTTGTGATTTTCTACGACCTCTATTGCTTCCTTTACTAGGAGAGATTGAATTTCTTTAAGAAGAGATTCCTTTTTTGAAGGAATTGCCAGAAGAACTGTCCAACATGGACTTCTTATAAGTGGTGGCTTTGATCGGAATGGTAGCCAAAGACCCATTCTGACTACATTTCTGACCCACTGATCTTCCGTTATATCCATCCAGATTCTCGCGAAGTTTGATAATCTTTCGCCAACTGGAGAGCAATAGAGGTTTAGACTATCACCTGTATGACTTGCGAGGCCTTCGGGAGGAGAAACCACATCCTCCATGTGAACCACCTTGTGCCGTCGGCTTAGGGGTGTTTGACTTATAGTCTTTATAATACCTGTGCCCCTTTCCCGAGTCGCTATACTGATGTTTCCTTGAATAGCTGTATGACGGTTTGCTAGAACTCCACGAGGAGCTTTTCTTCGCTGACTGAGAACTGGAGCTCCCTTGCCCACCACATCCAGCATATGACTCCTGCTGAGAAAATGACCTCAGCAAAAGAGTGCATAGCTTTCTTGGTAGGTTCTTCGTACACTAAGGACAACTTGTCGCCATACAATGTATGTCCAGAAACTGGAGCTACTCTTAGATAGCTTTTAACCCGATCGTCTATGAATAAAGATGATAACAAGGCTCCATCATGTCTTATTAATTCCATATTAGCCACTGTAAGGACGGAATGATGTGTGGCATACATAACTGCCTTTGAAAGAACTCAGAGATACAAATTAATATTGTCAAATTCTTTCCCAAAAAGACGATGGTCCAAACAATGTCTTCTTTCCTCCGCTGGGTATCCCATCTAGGGATGATAGCAATCTCTGCCTAGCAGACGCAGCTTGCTGACTAGGAGGAACAAACTCAGGAAAAACCTGATGAATAAAATTCATCGTTTCCATATGCTGTTCCAAAAGGGTTGGAGAATCTCCCTCCACATCCCTTTCATCATCTGCCTGGTCCAGGTGTGAATTTCGGTCGGCTCCTTCCGAATGACCATACCGACCCAGCACCATCCGACTGCTCACTCCCGGCATCTGTTGACAGTCGCACCTGTGTTGGCTGGGAAGCTGCGCAACCTGCGACAGCAAGTCTGTTACTGAGGCTTGCGGAGCAATGGTCTTATGTTTGCTTGCTGCATGATATTTGCGGGACAGGGATCTGTTATAGGAGTCAAACTTCTTTCTGCATTTAGTCTCTCTAAATCATTCAAAATGCATTTTGGACAAAAGAAAAAATATTGCTTAAATCACCCTGGGGAGGAGGAGGTGGGTAGGAGAGGGTGGGGGGGGGGGGGGGTTATAGGAGTTAATTTTTTTTCTGCATGTAGTCACTCTAAATCCTTAAAAATAAATTTTGGACCCCCCCCCCCCCCCCCTCACACAAAGTGCCTAATTGGCATTGGGGGGGGGGGGGGGAGGGGGGGGGGGGGAGTATAGGAATTAAAAAAAAGTTGTGCATGTAATCACTCTAAATACTTCAAAATGCATACTGACAAGAATTGAAATCTGTCAACTACTGTTCAAGTTATGCCATAAACAAAGTTCGGACAGACGCACTGACAGACAGACGGAGGGACGGATGGACAGAGCTCTATGCTATATCCCTCCCTCATGGGGGGGGGGGGGGGGGGTTAAAAAGTAACAAAGTATGTGGTAGAAGCCTAATTTCAAATTTAGAGAAACTACGTTCAAAAACCGTTTAGAAAAGGGTTAAATTAATGCCAATATTATTCGAAACCACTGTATACAGGTTCAGTACACCTTGTCCCAAATGAAAAACAATGATGTTGTAACACAGTGTTTGAAGAATGAAAGGTACAACCTTGAAAAGCAAAACTTTAATTCGAAACTTTAAGCTGGGAATACATACGATAAAAGAAATCACTGATGTAAATGCAATCATTAAGTTGTATAGACTATGCAAGAATTAAAGTAAGAAAGTATGTGGCAAAGCCTAATTTCAAATACAAAGAAACTAAGTCTGAAAACATGTTTAAAAGGGGTTAAAAGCATGCCAATAGTAATGAACATCACTGTAGAAAGGGTCAGTAGACATGCAAATGATAAACAGGGACATTGCACTAAACTGTTTGAAGGATTAAAGGTGTAACTTTGTCAACAAAAAAACTTTAACCAAAAACTTTAACCTGGAACTTGTAAGTTAAATTGCCATACAAATTAAAAATTTCCCCAAATAACATGAAACATAATGAGAATGATACAATCAATAGTAATTAATATTAATTAAAAAGAAAAAAAACTTTAACCTTGAATAAAAAACTTTAACCACAAACTTTAACCAAAACTCTAAATGTTAACAGATGGACAGATGGACGAAAGTCATGACTATACCCCTGACTGTAAACAGTTGGGCTAAAAATTAAAGCTACACTACCGACATAATTTTATACATGTATCATACTATAAATATGATAACTGTGCTATACTATAATATCATAATACAATATATTAAAGCATTGTCCAAGTGAAAAACGTCAACAGGAAAACCAGAAACTAAACAACAGGATATACAATAAGCCCAAAGTCATACACCGATCAATTACTAACTGATGCAAAGCCAGATCTTTATCAGAAGAAAACACAATGCATCTGGTAGAAGATGCAAGACTAGATACGTCCTAATACCCCTAGGATGAGGACGTAACCATGGGGATAAACGGAATAAACATTCCGTAGATCAAGTTAAACTCCCAAGACATTTAATAAAAAATTTTCAATAAAAAGGCCAATAAAGCTAGGGAGTTTAACAGGAGGGTTCATGGGAAGAGAGGGAAGGAACATTTAACAAACAGTAGGTTTTTCATTAATAAGAATTATGATGTTCAGGCCCATGTCCCGAAAATGGGAAACATGAATAATTTTCCATAATTATTTTCAAGTTACAGCCCTGAACGTCCAAAACCTCCGTAGTTCTCTTCCAGTATCCTTTCAGTTCCTTGAATTCACCATAATCATGAATGATTTGTGTCTGTCATCTTCAAAAAAAAAGATTTTAAAGCACAGATGTTGTCAGTTGGACCAAACAGAGGAATGATGTTGGTGCCAATTTCATTACCTTCCTGGTTACTGTGCATGCACAGTAAGCAAAAGTATGGAGGACCAGTTAGGACTTCAAGTTTTTGTTTTTGTATGCAAATTTTGGGGATTGAGGGATTCAAAATTTGTGTTTGGACGTGGAAATTAATGAGTTTGCACCAGCGAAGTCTGGACCATTGGTTTTAGTGTAAAAATATACTCATGTTACAAATCACTTTTGAAAAATAATTTAGCACTCCAGTTAACAACACTTTTAACAGGCAGGGTCATATTGTGTCAGCTTAATAATGAGTTCAATTATAGTAGTGTGATCATTCATAAAAGTGTTTTTTCTTTTTTCTTGATTAAATCATAATCAGGTTGTGACATGCTTATACACCAGTGGTTCCCGATTTCATGAATAAAATATTGCAAAATCAAGACGGAATCATGGAAAACTACTAAAAAACAGCTTCTCAGAATCAATATTCTCACATTTCTTTTCTGATGGGCGAGATCCTATTGTGCTGTGGTGAGAAAAGTGAAAGGATAATGTTGACCAGAATTTGACCCAGCTTCGATAATTTATTTATTTATTAAGGCTTAACGACACATTAACAGCCAAAGTCATATCATGTCGATGACAGTTTTATGGGTGGAGGAAGCCAGAGTACCCGGAGAGAACCACTGAGTAACGACGAGCAGCTGCCAACTCCCGCAACATCATAACTCCACACTGCAGCACAGACAGGGTTAGATTGACTGAAGACAAGCATACCATCGATGTGCAGTATGCCTTAGTACACGGCATTATCGTTGCCCCAATGTGGACAATTGGGGTTAAGAGCCTTGCCCAAGGAAACGACTGTCACAGCAGACCATCCTATCGGGTGGGGATGTAAAATGGCTGTCCCCTGTGCAGAGAGAGACACACTCCATGCAGGCTAAAGATCCCTTAGTAATATTCGAGAAGAGTGAGGCTACGAAGCTGCCTCTACAAAGGTCATCCCACACACCAGAGCCATTGGGCCAAGGAGAGGAGTTAATATAAGTTTATATCTTCCTTGCCAATTTTCGTACACAAATAGGCTTAATAAAACAAAATAACTGAATAATATAGCTTATGACCCTTTATTGGAATGAGCTCATTCTAATTATGGTCATAAGCTATGTTTTTGAGACAAAAAATGAAAAAATAATGAAAATTAAATGATGGTTTTTGTGAACAGTGCTGGTCAGTTTTGACAGTTACGCTGGGTAAAGGGATAAAAGATTTACCTCGAGTGAAACTTCGAATGAGTTTTTTCAAATGATCCAGATGATCGGGATCATAATTAGGAATTTTTCTCATGTTATTGTTTTTAATGGCCAATAAAACTTCCAGCATGAATTTAACTCGTGACTGATCTGTATAAGCTGTTGTATCAACTGATGATGCCTTCTCTTGTATACTTATAATTGTTTCCTTCAGTGCGGTGGGATCATCCTTTCTTAAACTGAATCCAACATCTGGAAAGAAAAAAAAATTAATTGGCTGTCATTTCAAACCATAGAAAAGGAGAGGAAAATAGAAACTTACCATACTTGGTAGCAGAGTACAGTTTATTTAAAAAATTGTTGTTTTTTGGGGGGATTAACAACACTTTCAACAACCATGGTCATATCGTGTTGGACAGTTTTTTAGGTGGAGGAAGCCAGAGTACCCACAGAAAATGGCCGACCAGTGGCAAGCAGCTGTCAGACTCTCCAACTTACTAAACCGGCACAAGCAAGGTTAGTGGCAGTTGAGGGCATGTGTACATCGATGGCAGTACTGTTTAGTACACAGCACCACCAAGCTCCCATGCTGACAATCAGGATTAGGTGTCTTGCCCAACGACACAATGCAGTTGCCAGTTTAAAGTCCCATTCTCTGGCCAATGCACCACCACACTCCATTACGTGTACACTCCATATAAAAAAATTATTCCAATGTCGACTGAGTGCGTTATGTAAGATTATATAACAGCAGTTATTTACTCATTAATCAGTGTTGATTGGGAAAACACCTCGCAATTTACATAATAAGTTTTCTTCACTAAATCCTTTTTCTGTGCCTGAAATATTTTTGGAGAGAATTTTCTGGATCAAAAGAATCCTTTAAATGTGAAAATCGGTCCAATAATTCACGTTTTGTGTTCTAATAAATCTTTTTAAAAAATGTGAATTTTGACGATCCCGTGAAGCAGTGTGGCTCTTCCATCTATTGGATTTACATGATATAAAATAGTCTGAACTCGCTTAATCAAGGTTATTGTTGTTGAAAAAAACATTCTGATTCTCAACCGAAATGGACGGGTACAGATAACTACACATTTTTCTTTTTGAACATACTGGCAATTTATCTGCTTTTCGCCCGGGATATAACATGATAATCCCCCCAAATGTAAAAATTAAAACACATTTTTTATTCTATCTGACAGCCGCTATGGAACCCCAAACCCGTGGGAGATTATCTTCAAAACACGGATCAGATCCAATTTGGGTAAACCCGATCCATGCTTCTCTCATCTTTTTCCTGGAGCTACTTCAAAACACGGTATCATAATTCAACTCGGGACCATTCCGATCGATGAAGTGTGTCCCCACGGGAACGAAATGACGCCACCCAGGAATACATTACTTGAGTTTATGGTCATGAGAACAACGTTGTGACATCTTATTCAACCCGGGGAATCGGTCATATCAGCGGTGACTGATATTGGTGATAAAACGAGTTTTGGCTCCCATTCTTTTTTTTGGAGGGGGAGGGGGGCTGATTTTGAAAAGATTAGGGCCAAAACGCATGCTCTATTCAATTCGGCGAAACTCAAACCGTTCTCACCCTAACTCGGTGGTAGTGTTGCGGCATCATACTATGATGTGGATAATGAAACAGTCCACCAATAATATTAGCAACAAATAATAAAAAATAAATAAAGCTTGATGAGACGCGTGTTCATAGCTAATATTATTGGACTACTTGATCAAGACATCGTGTTAAGCACTAAATATCCAAAGTTTCAACTAATGAAGTCTCTTATTTGTAGCTAATATCATTGGACTCGAGACCGCGCAAGCACTAACTTTCAGGAGATTTTAAAAATGTTTCCTGTGAATATTTTTATATTTGGGGGATGTGATATGATGAAACATAGCAAGTGTTTCGTTTCTTTTAACATTTTCTTGGGGATTAACAACAAACAAAGGATTTATTTTAACACGCCATTGAACAGAAGTAACTAATTGAGCATAATTGTATACTGGTATGTCATATGTTCAACACCTTTTCTAAGGCTAATTTACTTATTAATCTGTCAAAGGGCCGAAGCATTTGAAGCATCTATTGAAAAGAAACCCATGCTAGCTGGGGAGAATTATTATTACCAAAACACCAACATACAGACGACAGCGTCTGGCCAAAATGTTATCAGTCTACCCAGTTTCCAGCCACGAAAATAAACATACTATTTCCAAGAAAAAACGTACCAAATGCTAGGAAGATAAATCCGGTGATCCAATAGTCTCCACCCGCCTACAGGACCAGGCGGCACTTGCAAGATAAATTCTTTAATAACAACTAAACATTTGAATTTTTTTGTCTCAAAACAGAGCTTGGGACCCCTCAATGGAAAGACTCGAAATCCACTAGCTCGTTCCAATGAAGGGTCATAAGCTATGTTTTTGAAACAAAAACTTAAACATAATAAAATTTGAATGCAGATTTTTGTATAGCCTGAGTGCTGGCCAAATTCGGCCATTGGCGTTGTGAATTTAGTGAATTTCCATATTTTGTTTCAGTCACATAGTTTATGGCCCCTCATTGGAATGCTCCCCTCCCCCGTTAATGAGGGCCACAAGCTGTAAAAAAAGGAAAATATATAAAATTTTAAGGGAGAATTTTTCCAGGCGCGGCGGATCAGATTTAAAAGTGGAGAGATTATACTGTCGATCGTTGACTCACGGGAGGCGTGAATACGCCATGGTTACGGGGGTGGGGTGGGGTGGGGGAGATAGAGACAGAGAGAGAGAGAGAGAGTTTGTGTGTGTGTGTGTTATGGACGTGGGAAGCAAATGTGGGCAAAATCTGTGTTTAAGGGGCAAATACCTACCCCTCCCCGGCCCCCAGTGACGCCACCAATTTTTCATGCCTTTTTCAGATATTGGAAGTTGACAAGAAAATCCCATTGTGGGTGCCTTCCACTTCCTAAACTACACTATAAATTTGTTTACCGTAGGCCATGATTCGTATGTCTCTTCTTCTAAAATTTCATGATTCCGAAGACTGAACGTAATTTGAAAAAATCCACCCGAGTTGTTACGAAAATGACCGGAAGGTGCAGATGGATTTATTTATTAATTCTGTTTCATTCTCAATTTAGTTCGTCAAAAATAATTACTGAGGTAAACGTGAAGCAGCTTATCTGCAATGATATTAAATCATATGCCGAGTTCGTAATGATTCCGAGTCTGAAAAATAGGGGCCGCACTTCGTAAAGACAGGATGTATCGCCGAGACTGTCACATTATTGTTCTAAAAAAACATAGCAACGCACAGAATTTGTTTTATTTTAAAATACTTCCTCTATTCGGTAATTTTATTTAAAAATGTCTCGATGAAATGTTTCGAGAATGAAGGTGGACAAGATCATGTTCGATGGCGATAAACTTACCTTTAATTATACAGGGGGGAATCCAAATGACATATTGGCAAAACATTTTATTTTAATACGGAAACAAGTTAAATATCTCGAAAAATACTGGGCGAATTGTTTAAAAGCGGACATTATTCCGGGGTACAATGATCTGGAAAAGACAGATATAATATTTTTATGTCATTATTTTATGAAATGCAGGTTTTAGAAATTCAATGACTGAAGACTAATATTGCTAATCAGGTTCAGACTCTGGAAGAAATTTCTCGTCGAGCACTAATTGATTATGTAATGCTTCTCTCCTAACCGCACTTGGGTACCCCACTTTTCTACACAAAAAGTGGGGTACGCGAAGTGCGGTTTTATATGGAGTGTACACGTAATGTCTCAGTCTACTTCTATAAATTAGGTGGGTAACCTTTTACCTGTCATAACCACTTATGTTAAATGTTCTTGAATGTCAAAAGATTCCCAATGAGCTTAACCCTTTACCTAATGAATCGAGGGCATCCACCCACATATGTAAATTCAGCAATTTAAAAAATATTATTTTTCAAAACATTTCAGCAAAACCATATATCGCTCATTGGAACGAGCTCGCTGAGCCGTTCCAATGCGGGGTCACATGATATGGTTTTGATGAAATCTTTCGAAAAATATGGACAAATAATTAAAATAAAAAATTTTGATATCGTCTGCATTGGATAATGAGATAATCCAGTTAGAGATCATAAAGCTATGTTTTGATGGAAAAAATGGATAAAATAAAAACAAACTGGAATGACGATTTTTGAAAATACATTTGGATAGATATTTGTATAATGTTAGATAAAGGGTTAACAACAATAATATTCTGTTCAGAGAAACTATTTTTATTTTTAATAGTTTAGAAAGCAAAAAGAAGACAGATATCTCATTAACACCTTACCTATCTAACAAGCCACACTCATTCACTCACCTCAAACCTCTTATTCCAACTTTGAAATATTCTGTGGCCTCCAAAGCCAGTACCCCAAAAATATGCAGTAATGAGAAGACTTCCAGACGTATAAAAAAACTACACAAAAACTGATTGCTTGTCAAGTTTTGGCTTTCTATATAGACAGTGAAGTCTTAACTTGAGGCTCAAGAGGGCCTAAAATGCTCAACTGGATTAAAAGGGATAGGGGTACAAGTGTTGACAGATCAGAAAGACGGAGGCAAAAAAGAAGTGTCACCCTGTACATATGTGCATACAGCAATAACTGTCACAAAAAGGCTCTGAAAAATGTTTTTCAAACCCCACACTCCCCACTCTCAGCACATATCCTACATTAGGATTGAGATTATGTTCAAAAGTGACAAAAGGGCTTCTGAAAAGATCACTTAGGTTGGCTACAATTTTGGGCTGAAATTCGGTGAAATATTTAGTGTTACTGGAACCAATAAGTTGTGTAAAGAAATGGAATGAAAATTTTTTGCTAAATTAGGGCTTTCTGGTTGTGTGCCCTTACATACTCACAAACATGTGTAATCATTAACGAAACCAACATTTGACTAAAATAAAACTTTCCTTAACAAATACCAAAAGATTGTTTCTGGTGGATCTGAGAATAAAATTTTTGAGGAATATTCTTCATATTACACAAAGTTAAAATTTGGGCTCCACAGGGAGCCTAAATTGGAACCCATGCACTTGATTTGATTTTAATATATTTCAAACTGGCCCTACAAGATTGGTGAATACCAAATATGAAAAGTCTCTGCCAGGTGGATCCGAAGAAGATTTTTAAAGCATTTTCTTCATAAGGAGCCCAAAATATGATACCAGCCACTTGGGTTTGAATAAGCTTGAATCTGGCCCCTGTGAGGAAGCTGTATACCAACTATCATAACCATCAACAGTCAGACTTCTGAGCTTACTAACTTCACACCAGCAAAGGTAGCATTGGTTCAAGGCAAGTGCACCATTTACATGCATTAAGCCCTAGTACACAGTGCCACCATGCCCCATGAGGGCAAGAAGAATCAAGTGTATCGCCCAAGGACACTATGCAGTTACCATTGATTGGGATCAAACCATGAACCTTTTAGTTTGAGGTTAATGCCATAACTACTGAGCGAACATGCTCCCTGTTCTGGGAAAGAAAATATTTTTCTTGGACATACTGTAAAAATGTTTTATTTATCTGTGTATGTCACAATAATGTCTTACTTTTGAGTAGCATCAGAACGAGCTCTATATCTTTCTCTCCAAAGGAATCCACGAATCTCTTCAGTATATCTTTCATAAGAATACTGTGTATAACCTGATATAAAAACACAAAAATTAATCAAAAAATTGAAACTAAGTAAAGTGCCTTTTAGTGATTTTAAACCATTAGTAATATGAGCTTATGATCAATCGATCAAATCCACCCAGTGATGGGTATTAAAAACTGCATTTAACCCTTTATCCAACGCAGACGATTTCAAAATGTTTTATTTTAAATATCATTTTTTAAACTTTTTCAAAAAATTTCAACAAAACCATATCATGTGACACCTCTTTGGAACGAGCTCGTCTAAGATCAGTTGATAAATACAGCCTCTAGCCAGAGCCGTATTGAAATGTGCACTTACTGTGTATAAGTAGCACTGAATAAATCAAAGTTTGTCTAACTGGCTACTGGTGGCCATCTTGAAAACCTTATTTTGGTAAACATGGCCACTAGTGGCCATCTTGAATTTCGGACTGCACCCCAAAACACTCGTTCTCATCCCAGTGATAACAAAGGTACCCAAAAAGTTTCGTAAAGATTGGTTGATAAATACGGCCTGTAGCCAGAGCCATGTTGATGGACGGACGGACATCCAGATGGACAGATGGACAGACGGACAACGGGCCATAACAAAACCTCAAATTTGTCTATGTGAAAGTTGAGCTAAAAATAAACTCATCAACTCTTTCCAAAGAAAAAGTCACTAATAAATATAGAAGTTCTGTACAAAAAAAAAACTGATTGCACCTAATTTGGGCACAAAATGGCCAATGGTAGCCATCTTGGATTTTGGACTGAACCCCAAAACACTTGTTCTTGTCCCATGGTGACAATAAAGGTACCCATGAAGTTTTGTGAAGATCAGTTGATAAATACAGCCTCTAGCCAGAGCCGTATTGAAATGTGCACTTACTGTGTATAAGTAGCACTGAATAAATCAAAGTTTGTCTAACTGGCTACTGGTGGCCACCTTGAAAACTTGGACTGCACTCAAAAACATTCATTCTTGTCCCAAGGTGATAACAAAGGTACCGAAGAAGTTTTGTGATGATCAGTTCATAAATACAGCCTCTAGCTCGAGTCGTATTATATGTGATGTATTCCATGTTACTAAACATTCATTCAAAAATTTACTCAAATCAGAACCTTCATATAGAAGTTCTATATAAAAAACTGATATATACAGCGCTTAAGAAATTATGGCCCGGACAAACAAATGTCAAAGTTTTTCTAAGTGTCACCTTATCACTGGGCCTGTGACCCTGACCTTGAGGGCACATACCATATTATAATTCGCGACACACCGTCTTTTGATATTGCATGTTGGTATTAAGTTTCCTCAAAAAAATTTCAGCAGTTAAGAAATTATGGGCCGGACAAACAAAATGTTGACGCCGGATGGACGGATGGACAGGTGGATAATGGACAACTTAGCATCAGAAAAGCTCTGCTGACTAGAGCTGCACGGTATATTGATAAACTGATAGATACCAATATTCAAACCAATATCGATTGAATACTGGTGTAATTACAAAAATATCGGTTTATCGTCATTATTTATTTACCCACAATTTAATTTTCAAGATGTCTTGAGATTTTTAACTGTAGCCCCAAATGAATAATATTATCCCTTTATCCAAGGAATCGTCTGCTTGTGCCCTCGTAATATATAAATTCAGCAGTTGAACAAATAATTTTCAAAATTTCAACAAAACTATATCATGTGACTCCTCATTGGAACGAGCCCGTTGAGCTCATTCCAATGAGTGGTCACATGATATAGTTTTGTTGAAATCTTTGGGGAAAATCTAAAATAATTTTGAAAATAATAAATTTCGATATCATGTGTGTTGGGTAAAGGTTTTTCGAACTGCATCATCAAGGCATGCTGATTCATTCCAACTGTGATGCCTCAAGTCGAGATTGTGGTACTCATGTCCAGATATCTGAACAGTTTTTGATATACCGGTATACCATGGTATTTTTTTGAATACCGATACCGGTATTCTGTTTTGAATATCGTGCAGCTCTACTGCTGACTTTGTCAGGCGGAGCTAAAAATAAAAGCCTCCCTCCCGCTCTGATTTGAAAAATGAATTACTCGAAAACCAAATGTACTTTTTTATTGGCTTTATTTCTTTATGAAGAAAAAACGCTTATTGATCCTTACTCACAGGGAACCAAGTTTACCTAATGAAAGGTCAAATGCTACATTTTGAAAGCAGATAAATACTTCTTCAATTTCTTAGCAAAATGTATTTTAACTCATCTCATGTAAAGGTTGAGCTAAGTTCTGAACCTGATATTTTATAGTTAACTCACTTTAAAGTTATATAAGTGACAAAATATCATCACAAGATTGTCTATCTCTTTACCACTACCATAGTTTTGGTGTTCAGTGTTCTCAACTCCTTCTACTATTTCAAAAAATCTCTTTGCCAGTTCTTGTAAGAAATATGCTCCTAAAATGAACAAAAGTTCACAAATAAGACAAGCAAATACAACTATGCCTACCTTGACTTTAAGAGAGCAGTATCAACAGTTATCCTTTATCCTTTTGTTGACATTGTACATTATTCCAGTGATTGGTCAGAAACAAAGTCCAAGATATATTCAATGGAGACAATGTCAAGGTTCAACATACTTTCCCAGTAGGGAATGTCAAACCGGCCCACCACCACAATGACCTATTTCACAACAGAAGCTTACAAAACACCTTTACCCTCAACTGTACTTGATCACAAGTTCCAAAGAACCAAAATTGGAAATTAAACCTGAGGTACAAAAGAGCCTAAAATGGTCACCTGGATCAAATTTTCTGCAAGGAATAAGATTATTAGTGTTGGGGGATCAGAAAGATGGGGCAAAAGGGAAATTTCAACTTGTACATGTGTGCATACTACAATGACTGGCACCAAAAAGGCTCTGAAAAATTATGTCTGCTTTTCACACCCAAACTCCCCACACACATTTGTGAGGCTTGAGATTAGGCTGAAAAACAACAAAAGAGCTTCTCTCTAAAAAGACCATCTAAGTTGGTTCAAAGTTTGGGATGAAATTCGGTGACATGTTCAGTGTTCAAGCCACTAGTTGTGTGAAGAACGGAGTGAAATGGCAGGCAACAAGAACATGATTGGGACAAGTCTTTTATAAACAAATTGGGGCTTCCTTCTTGCATGTCCTTATACACTCATAAACTGATGTAATCGCTGATGAGAATAGAACATTCAATTTAAATGAAAGTGCCAATGACACTGTAGCATAACTTGTCTGTGTGTTATGTTTGATGAAAAGGATAATGTTCTATGTTTATGAAAGGATTATGAAATAAGACAAGAATTGTGATAATTGGGAATTTGTTAATTTCTGTTCCCTGTATGCTATGTTTTCAATAAAAATAATATGAGGTGTAGACTGTACTAAAGAATTGAAGGGTAGGTTAATGTGGCCCTCACAGTTAATGTATGTGGCCTTCACAGTTAATGTATGTGGCCCTCACAGTTAATGTATATATGTGGCCCTCACAGTTAATGAATATCAATGAAAGCTACCAATTTACAGACAGTGAAATTATTCCAAAACGAGTCATCCTATCAAGTTACAATGAAATCCCTTTAGAAATACTGCCTGTAGACTGTGCTAAAGGTTTTTGGGCTTTGGGCCTGTGTAGCCATCAAGGTTGACTGATCGCAACCAAAAGGGGACATCCTTATCTAGACATTATACTGAGTCATTCTACCAAGTTACAATGAAATCCCTCCATAAATATGACCGGTAGTCGGTGCTAAAGTTTTTCGGGTTTTGGACTCAGGCAGCCGTCATGGTTGAATGATCACGACCAAAAGGGAACATTCTCATCTAGGCATTATCTGGAGTCATCCTACCAAGTTACAATGAAATCCCTTCATAAATACGACCTGTAGACTGTGCTAAATGTTTTCGGGCTTTGGACCCTGTAGCCATCACAGTTGATCAATCGCGACCAAAAGGGGACGTTATTATCTAGACATTATATGGATCAACCTACCAAGTTACAATGAAATCCCTCTATAAATATGACCTGTAGACTGTGCTGAAGGTTTTGGGGTTTTGGGCTCGGGCAACTGTCAAGGCTGAATGATCGCGACCAAAAGGGGATGTTCTCATCTAGACATTATCTGAAATCATCCTACCAAGTTACAATGAAATCCCTTCATAAATATGACCTGTAGACTGTGCTAAAGGTTTTCGGGCTTCAGGCCCCTGCAGTCATCACAGTTGACCAATCGCAACCAATAGGGGTCGTTCTCATCTAGACATTATATGGAGTTAACCTACCAAGTTACAATGAAATCCCTCCATAAATACGACCTGTAGACTGCTAAAGGTTTTGGGGTTTTGGGCTTGGGCAGTCATCACGGTTGACAGATCGTGACCAAATGGGGAAGTTCTCATCTAGACATCATATGGAGTCATCCTACCAAGTTACAATGAAATCCCTCCATATTAAATATGACCTGTAGACTGTGCTAAAAGTTTTTGGGTTTCGGGCTTGGGCAGCCGTCACGGTTGACAGATCATGACCAAAAGGGGACGTTCTCATCTAGATATTATACAGCGGCATCCTAATAAGTTACAATGAAATCCCTTTATAAATACGACCTGTAGACTGTGCTAATGGTTTTGGGGTTTTGGGCTCGGGCAGCCATCACGGTTGACCGATAGCGACCAAATGGGAACGTTCTCATCTAGACATGACCTCAAACCTGAATATGTAATTTTGTGATGATCACCCAAAAACTATGGGGTGTAGCCTGTGCTAAAGGAAAATGTGAACAGACTCCCAGACTAACAGACTTCTGCATGCGTGATGGCAATAGCTTATCTTGACTTTGTCAAGTTAAGCTAATAAAAATGAAAATTTCAAGTAATTTTTGTATTTATCATACCTACCACTGGCACAGACATGCTGGAACTCTATTTATCTAATACTTAATTTTGAACCTACCCCCCCCCCCCCCCCCCCCCCCCACACACACACACCCAAAATTAAGCCAAATCAATAAAAAAAAACTAGAAAACTGTACAGTCCTCCATAAATGGCTTCTGAACATGCATAAAGCCAAGGACGTGTTCTCAATTCCCACCAATAACCATTCTTTTGTGATGCCAGCTGAGTGTAAAAGTTCACATGCAGAGGGGTGTTAGTGAATAACTCACGAGAGGGCACTTCCTGACTGTGCCAGTGGTAGTTCGAATAAATAATGAAATTACTTGAAATTTCCATTATTTATCCACCATTACCACTGGCCCAGACATGCTGAATAGATAATAGGATGGAGGGCTAAAACAGGAATGAAAGGAAAAAAACAAAAACAAGCAGGCTACTGCTTACTCCAAACAGTTGGAATCCTAGAACAGCTTGTTAACCCTTTACCCAACGCAGACGATATCAAAATTTATTATTTTAAACATCATTTTTTTTTAATTTTTAAAAAAATTTCAACAAAACCATATCATGTGACCCCTCGTTGGAACGGGCTCGATGAGCTCGTTCCAACGAGGGGTCATATGATATTGTTTTGTTGAATATTTTTTAAAAATAATATTTTTTCTGCTGCTGAATTTGCATATTATGCGGGCGGATGCAGGCGATTCGTTAAGTAAAGGGTTAAGGATACATTAGGCTTATTTATATCCTAGAGTGACAGATAAATATCATTGTTGGATGCAATACCTATAAGGATACCAGAATCCATACAAAGAGTAAGACTGGTTACCTCGTCTAAGACCGTAGCATATCCCAAATGCTATAATTTATGGTAAGAGTACCAAACTATAAATGCATGCAGAGGTAACATGAGACAATTTATATCAATTTTACATATCATGAGTTATTATATGGAATGAGCTCCTGACTTCCAAAACTATATACAAAAATACAATATACCAAACATTGGCATTAATTGTCATGCACACCAAAGCCAAGAGAGAGAGGCTCACTATAAAGCCAAACTGTATGCGAGAATACAGACAGAGGACCAAGACATCTTAGATCCCCTGCCACAGATTCTAGATTCCTCGGGTATAAAGAAGTGAATGTAGAAGGTTGTGTCCAGTAAGCAGCCTTCATAATATCTGATAGAGCAATATAATTAGCATATGCCCAGTATGATGATAAAGATTCTATTCACTCTACTATCCCTATTAGATAAATTACTGTAAGCGATACAGATAGTAGACTGAAACCATCTAGAAATGGAATGAACTGAAATATACTTTTGTAGTGAGAAGAACCTTGGGAGCTTAGGCTTTAAACTTTGAACTGAACATAGTAAGGCAACCTGGAAAGAACTTAAAAGTCTTTAAGAATACATAAAGAGATAAGTTCATAACATCACATAATGAGGTAATTCATCTCATTCTCCCCTCCTAGCAGAAAGTTAACCAACAGAAAACTAGCACCACTGTATAGTACATGATCACAGTGTAAGATTTCCAATGTCATTCTGATCAAATCACCAATCAAACTCCATATCGCTTTGGAGGGTTTGAAACCTGTAAAGAACATCTCAGTTCACACTATCAGCTGATGGTTTCCGAGTCACTAGTAGCAGTGATCTCCAAAGGGTTCTGTGAAAAACTGACTAATTGGTTAACCATTGGTCGTATGCATAATCGATCACCATTTTGGTCATCGACTAATCAGTATTTTCTACTTTCACGTGGATCAATGCAGTATTGTGATTTTTGTCCCACTATTTGCAATTATGTACCACGTTTTTCATTCCATGTGTCGAAATAACAACTTTGGGGTTAGGCCACACAAAGTAGATCTTCTGTTTCTCAGGCCATTATTTGTGAAATTGCATGCGGGCGAGCGGTTTTTTATTTTATTTTTTATTTCAGTAATTACTTCTTAGCCATCAAAAGTTCATGTTCTTGGTTCAAGTTTTAGGCCTCATAATCTACAGAATAGCATGGGTGGTGGTGTATTTCATCCCTTGAGTGCAAGAAGGCTTTGCAATGCTAAAGCATTGCAAAGCCTTCTTGCACTCAAGGGACAAATTCATCAATTTTTTTAACTTAGGTAAAATATCAGACATAAACCATTTAATTTTAAGTTTTTTTAAGTTTAAATTGGTTATAAAAAGAGATCATGCGGCAGCCAAAATGACCATGCGGGAGGGCCTGAGAAACAGATTTTTTATTTTTTTAGGCCTTATGTATTTATTAATAAATAGTCAAATACGCACAGCAAAGACAAACGGTCAACACACTTTGAAGTTGGAATCTTTGATCGTACATCAAACTGTTTCGAAGAAATGCTTAACTGGCCATAGTTGCACACCGGCAGCTGTGTGTTTCACATTGCCTCATGTCATTCAACATTCCACAATTCCCAAGCCATACCACTGATGAAGGAAAATAATTCATTACCTAGTTTATCATCCAGGGAAATTTGACAGAGTTTGTTTCGAGCTGCATTCCAGTAAAGTGATGCAAGTAAACTCAAGTAGTATCAAAAGCTGATGAAAATAATAATAACAGCATTGTGTTATGAAATGCTTCAGTTTTATCAACCAACAAACCACATATTAATATTAATAAGCGGGCTTGGCTGGAGTTGTGGAAGAGTTTGTTAGGATAATTAATATTCATGACGAAAGGTCATGAAGAAGAGATGTGAATATTTTTCACATCACGCTTGAAAAAGGATAATGGCAGACTGACTGTGCTGTTCTTTCACTTCCTTTGTTTATTTTGTATGTCACACAAGCAATAAAACAAAATTGATTCCACAAATGTTATTTTAGTGATTTATTGATTCTAAATACATAAGCCTTAACTGTTCATTTGAAACAAATAAGAAAATAAATTGACTTATTCAAACACTAATAACCTCAACAGAACCACAACCCTCATTCCCTCTGCAACTTCTTTCTCTGTAATTCTTCCCGGCAAAAACTAAAAAAGTTGTAAATTCTTACTCTTCTCAACGTTAAATAGAACCAACTTTTTAACTTCATGTCAGGGGCATAAAGGCGCATCTTATACACAGGCCGGTAGTAACCATGAAAGATTCTGGTCAGTACCACTGTACCAAACTACGGGTCTATACTGAGCAGTTTTAAAGAAATGTTCAGACCAACAAGAAAAAGTATGATTAATTGATAACCGTTGATTATTACCAAATGATTATCGATTAATGAAATCAATAATCATGGCACCACTAATCGCTTCATAAAAACTATTTATCTCCTCCTTGTCCTCTATAACGTCATTAAGTCCAAGATCTGTGTTTTGTCTTGTACACGGTGCTAAATCATGAAGTGAAATTGTAGTTTCACGTCCATCCTAATAACGAATATATGCATAAATGGGATTTACTTCAGTAAGTTCAACTTGATCTATTACAGGGTTCATACACTTCTAAGGGAGAAAAATTCCATAACTTTTCCAAAACTTTTCAAGGACTTTCCACACATTTCCAAGACCACCGGCAAGAAACTTTCCATACCTTTTCCATACCCCAGTGTCCATAAAATTTCGGCTTTTGAAACATCAGACTTGACAACAGAAGATATTATCTTGGATGCGTCACTATTATTATTGCTTGCACATTCAGTTTTTTTCGTTTGATAGCTCATAAAAGAATTGACTGTTTTTCTTGGATGTAGTTGCCTCCAAATGTTTTTTTTTCCGTTCGAATGACTGACAAGTGCAGCTTCTCCCATATTGGCAATGTCAATCGATTTCGCACATGGAATGCATCTGGTTTTCAGTTTATTAACATCTTTTTGTATCCAGCCACAAAACTTTGATTCCGATAGCCACTTTTCTCTGAAGATACAATTGCAAGGCATGTTTTGCGATACATTTACAGATTTGCAAAAATGAGGTCATCCGCCGGTGTTTCTAAAATGTCCCGATAAATGCAAATAAAGACCGGCCAAATAGCAGATGTTCGTGAATTCCGACAACGCATCGAGATTTTCATTTTTTTTTTGAAACAATATTCGGATTTTCGAAACAAATGATCGATTCCATAACTTTTCCATACACACCTCTTCTGTGTTCAGTTTTCTCCAAGACTTTTTCCAAACCAGCTCAAAAAAGGTGCCGTTTTCCAGACTTTTCCAGGGTATGGAAATTTTTTTTCTAATTTCCAAAACTTTTCCAGGATTCCCGACCCGCGTGCGAACCCTGTATTAGAGGATCTTTTTACTTGATCGCAAAGGTTCATTGTTTAACAACCAGGAAGGTAGTGATGTTCCATGTGATGATCTTCTTTGAAATCCAAAGAATCTCTCATGTGGTGGAATAGTTGTGGTGGTAGATAACAATGAGCGAATTGAATGCAACACATCAGCAACAAGGTACAATGCCACCAGTATCCCCTGCAAAGGGTTTCTATGTTAAAAAAAGCAGAAAAAGGCCCATAACTCTAGAAGAAAATAGACAAAACATGTTACTTGTGGATAGCCTTTCCCCCATGGTGGTCTATCAGCATACCAAAGATCATTTAAATCCAACATTCACTGACTGAGATATGGAGGTCCAAAGTTTTATGGATGGATGGATGGATGGACGAATGGATGGATGCTTGGATGGATGGACAGATGGATGGATGGATGGATGGATGGATGGATGGATGGATGGATGGATGGATGGATGGAACCCATTTCTATACCCCCTGCATACTTTGTTTTGTTGGGAGATAATAACCAAAAAAATGGACAAAACCTGTTACTTGTGGATATCCTCTCCCCATATGGTGGTCTATCAGCATACCAAAGATTATCTAAATCCAACATTCACTGAATGAGATATGATGGATGGATGGATGGATGGATGGATGGATGGATGGATGGATGGATGGATGGATGGATGGGATGGATGGATGGATGGATGGATGGATGGATGGATGGATGGATGGATGGATGGATGGATGGATGGATGGATGGACAGACAAATGGATGGATGGACAGACAAATGGATGGACAGATGGAACCCATTTCTATACCCCCTGCATACTTCGTTTTGGTGGGGGATAATAACCAAATGAAACCTGATGGGGAAGCTACTTATTCGTACGGTGTGTAGACCATATGGATGTCACTGAAACATGAATGAAGAGCTGCTTCTCATTTGGGAACACAGTGACGCTGGGTACTAAGGCATACTGCACATCACTTCTGCACATGCCTTCAACCAATGTAACCCTGCTTATGAGGAGTTGGTATGTTGTGGAGTTTGTCTCTTGCCATTCCTCGGTGGTTCTCCCCGGGTACTCCGGCATTATTCACCCGTAAAACTGTCCGACACATGGTAACACTGCCTGTCGAAAGTGTCGGTAATCCTCAATAAATTTTAAAAATTTAACACAGCTGAATGGACTGTAAGTGTTGTGTCGTAAGGATGAGTGGTTGGGGGAGTTTATCATTAAGGTTGAAGGCGTGTGTGTAGGTGTGAGATGCATTGTGTTAATGTGATTTATGCAATGTTTAGATATATGTATAAAAAAACAAGAGCTGGACTTTCGTCCGGTGCATACCCCCCACATGGTGTACCGCCTAGTGTGGGCATACCTATGACCAACAAATATTATTTATGAATATTCTCGTACGGACTGACAGACGGATGCACAAATGGATGGAAGCAATCCAGAATACCCCCCCCTCCCATTTTCTTCGAAAGTTTTCAACAATTTCCAACAATTTCTAAGTCAAAAGGTATGGTAAATTGTTTGGTGTTTGGAAGTTTTCTGCAATGATTCAGAAGCCTTTGTCATAGGCAAACTGCATGCCATATTTCACAGAAATCCGATACCCATACCTGAGATACAGGCTGAACAGACAAAGTCTATTTCCTGCAATTTCTAAGTCAAAAAAGGGGGATAACTCTAATAAGGGGAATGTGAGAAATATCGTTGAATACTTTTTTTAAAGCCTATACCATAAGCAGTATTCATGGCAAATTTCATTGCAACAGAACATTCGATACCCGAGATACAGGCCGAACAGAGAAAATTTGGCTCGGACGGACACAATTTCTAAGTGAACAAGTAATAAAAAAATAAAATAACTAGTGTCAGCATACCTATGACCAACAAATATTATAAAAAATAATAATTTACTTAAGTTATGAATATACTCAGATGGACTCACACACGGATGCACAGACGGATGGACAGACACAGGGACAGATGCACGAACGCATGTAATCCAGTATACCCGCATTTTCTTCGAAAGTGGGGGTATAACAACTAATTTAAAAATGTTTATTTTCAGATGAAGTACTTTGCCGATTTCCATTCATTTCCTCTGATCTAGTGGAACAAAAAAGTTGTCCAAATGTTCCGGAAAATACACTTAGGAAGAGTAAATGGGCCATTAATTTGTTTAAAAAATGGAGAGAGAATTTTGTGCAGAGTTCAGTCAGATGGAGATGAGGAGAGAGATAAAGTTCTAGAGATACTGAGAAATAATGAAGATATCTGCCAGTACGATGATAACTAGGGCTGGGCGGTTTATCGGTTTTTCGGTTCGGTTCGATTTTTTTTTAAAACCGAAACCGAACCGCCACCTTAACAAAAAAAACGCGACTTTCGGTTTCAACAAATTTCCCAGAATTGGTTAAGTTTATGACCACTCATCCGCACGCCAAAGGCTTAAATGTCAGGCAAAGGTAAATGCTGTGCCATTTATGCTTACTTCGAGAGGACTGACAACAATTCCCCCCTCCCCCCACAAATAGTGGTAGCAAATTTCTTGTATCTTAAACAATATCTACAGAACCACCAGCAGATGTAAAGTCTTACATAAAAATCCACACATGCAATTCAAGAATCGTTAAGTAAATTTAATGAACCGGGCACGTTCGACCAAAGAGGTATTGCAAGTTACCTGACAACATATGGTGTAAAAGTATTATAAATTACCTTTGACCCAAAATCATCTGCGTATGGCACGTTGTAAATTAGATTGGAGGTAAACATAAATTTATTGAGTTTCAAAACCTCAAAGTTCACATGGGAAAAATGACGAGTAAATTATGTTAATTAACCGACTACTGGCACATTCTCTGAAGTCACATGCTCATAGATAATGCTGCACATTGGCAGTTATGTTTTTTGTCAACAATAAAATGGTTAAACTAGAGGAAGTGATTGTACCTTCGAAACAATGCACAGGATTTTCCTTAGTGGTTTTACTCAATGTTCTACTCAGCATATCCTAAGGGGGCACGATGATACAAAATAAAAATTTGAATTTTTTCGATTTCGTGAAATGTTTTGGCAGAAAGGTGTTAGCCAACTACCATTTTGTGCCCTTGATTAATAGAGAAGTGTATTACAGTCATTCCTGTGAAAAGTTCAAGTCAATCGCCCCTCCAGTCCAAAGATATCGGCTCCCGCATATTTGGGCGTTTTTGGTCGGTTTTGACTGGAAAAACATTTTCTGCAATATGCGGATAGTTTTATTTATGAGAACTAATGAATCTAGACATAATAACGTAAAAAAAAAAAACACAAGAAAATTTTTTTCAATTTTTGGTCACAGTGTCCCAAAGCCATGTTTGACTGCTAGCAGAAGCCAACGAAGAACAACTCCAATTCTAAAAGACGATAACTGTTCATGTACACTGTGAATTCAACATTTCTAACCTTAGAAGCTTTCAAATCATCCCCATTGTTGAGTACTCAGACGGCAAAGTAGCCTGGTCGTAACAAAAAATTTCCGACTTTTGGTTGAAAATTTCCAAGTCCAGAGCAGACCGAAAATTTTCAGTGTAATAAAAAAATTTTCATCTCAAAATAAAATGGATAAAAAACGAAAAAAATTTTTTCGATTTTTTGCCCGCCATTTTGGATTAACGAAAAATCGAAACGAAATTCTATCGATTTTTCTTATAAAGCGGTATTACTGCCTTCAATTTGGATCCCTTTTAGAGGGCTCATTATATTTAAATCTTGATATTTCAATTCCAAATGGCCGATTTTCGAGATAACTTTCCGTTTTGTGAAAAATTTTGGCAGAAAACATAAAAAATGGAAAAAAATACCGATTATGTTTGTTTTAGACAAGAGTAATTCTGACAAGTCTGTCAAGAAATTAAGTCGATAGCTTTTTTCCTTCATGAGATATTGGCCTATAAAGGTTTGGGCATTTTGGGGCGTTTTTGCCCAACAAGAAACGTTTTGCCCCAAATACTGATGGTTTTATTTATTAGGACTCATGGCCATCATTGATAGTTTTTATTTATGAGAAATAATGAATCTAGACAAAATAAAGTAAAAAAAAAAACAAGAAAATTTTTTTCAATTTTTGGTCACAGTGTCCCGAAGCCATGTTTGACTGCTAGCAGAAGCCAAAGTAAGAACAACTCCATTTCCAAAAGATGATAACTGTTCATGTACACTGTGACTTCAACATTTCTACCCTTAGAAGCTTTCAAATCGTCCCCCTTGTTGAGTACTGTGACGGCAAAGTAGCCCGGTCGAAACAAAAATTTCCGACTTTTGGTCGACAAGTCCAAACCAAAAATTTTTCTGGTGCAAAAAAAAATTTTTTTTTTTAGTCTCCAAATGGCCTGAAATGCATAAATAACCGAAAATAAAAATTCGATTTTTCGGCCACCATTTTGGATTGTCGGAAATTCGAATCGAAATTTTTTCGATGGTTTTTACAACTCGGTGATAGAGTCTTCATATCTAAGCCATTTTAGATGGTTCAGCATATCCCTGTCCCGAGATTGAGTTAAAAAAATGTCAAATTTTGAATTTTTTTTTCGTTACGAAAAACGTTTTGGCAGAAAGGTATTAACGAGATACATTTTTGTACCATATGCTGATAGAGGGGTGTATTGCTGACATGTCTGAGAAAATTTCAAGTCAATCGCCCTTTCCAGTGAGCTGCCGAATATTTTTGTGTTTTTTGGCATAAAGGGTTAACTAAAACATTTTCAGAAAAATGTCTATAGGATCACCGATCCAATGTCGAGTTGTGACAGCACAAAAGTGGGTTTAATCATTATCAACTTTTCGTCCGGAAACCAGTTGTTTACAATTTACTATGTGATGGGTCACTGTGACCTTGACCTTTGACCTGGTGATTCCAAAATAAATAGGGCTCTTTCTTGCACCAATGCCAACCTACCTATGAAGTTTCATGAACGTGGGTGGAACCATTGTCAAATTATCATCTGGAAACATATTGTTTACAATTTAAGTTCAAGGTCACTGTGACCTTGACTTTTGACCTAGCAAGTCCAAAAAAATAGGGCTCTACACTCACTGAGGCCAACTTACATATGAAGTTTCATGAACGTAGGTTAAACCACTATCAAGTTATCATCTGGAAAACAATTGTTGCGATTTACTATGTTTAGGGATGATGTGACCTTGACCTTTGACCTGCCGAGTCCAAAATCAATAGGGTTCTTCGTTGCACCCAGGTCAACTTACCTATGAAGTTTATTGAATGTAAGCTGAACCACTATCAAGTTATCATCCGGAAACCAATTGTTGTGATTTACTATGTTCAAGGTCACTGTGACCTTGACCTTTGAACTGGCGAGTCCAATATCAATAGGGTTTTTCCTTGCAAGAAGTCAACCCACCTATGGAGCTTCATGAATGTAGGTTAAGACACTATGAATTTATCATCCACAAACCAATTGTTGGGATTTACTATGTTCAAGGTCACTGTGACCTTGACCTTTGACCTGGCGAGTTCAAGATCAGTAGGGTTCTTCCTCACAGCAAGGCCAATGCAGCTATTAAGTTTCATGACTATAGGCTGAACCACTGTCAAGTTATTGTCTGGAAACCAATTGTTGCAATTTGGTCACTGTGACCTTGACCTTTGACCTGGCGAGTCCAAGGTCAATAGGGTTCTTCCTCGCACCAAGGCCAACACGCCTGTAAAGTTTCATGACTCTAGGTTGAACCACTATCAAGTTATCATCCGGAAACCAATTGTTGCGATATACTATGTTCAAGGTCACTGTGACCTTGACCTTTGACCTGGTGAGTCCAAGATCAATAGGGTTCTTCCTCGCACCAAGGCCAACACACCTATGAAGTTTCATGACTCTAGGTTGAACCACTATCAAGTTATCATCCGGAAACCAATTGTTGCGATATACTATGTTAAAGGTCACTGTGACCTTGACCTTTGATCTGGTGAGTCCAAGACCAATAGAGTTCTTCCTCGCACCAAGGCCAACCCACCTATGAAGTTTCATGAATGTAGGTTGAACTACTATCAAGTTATCATCCGGAAAGGAATTGTTGCGATTTACTATGTTCAAGGTCACGTTGACCTTGACCTTTGACGTAGCGAGTCCAAAATCAATAGGGTTCTTCCCCTCACCAAGGCCAATCTACCTATGAAGTTTCATGAATGTGAGTTGAACCATTATCAAGTTATCATCCGGAAACCAATTGTTTAAGATTTACTACGTTCAAGGTCACTGTGACCTTGACCTTCGACGTAGCATGTCCAAAATCAATAGGGTTCTTCCTCCCACCAAGACCAACCTACGTATGAAGTTTAATGAATGTGAGTTGAACCACTATCAAGTTATCATCCGGAAACCAATTGTTTATGCCCGCCCGCCCGCCTGCCCGCCCGCCCGCCAACCCGCCCGCACGTCCGCCCCGCCCGCCCGCCCGCCCACCCATCCGCCCGCCCGCCCGCCCGGACGCCGGCCCGCCCGCCCGCCATTCACCAAACT